>CM038678.1:400804623-401349420 GCA_021605205.1 Aegilops longissima | reverse complement strand
ATATTTGAGTGGAAAGCAACTTGGGGAAGGCTATAGATCAAGATTCTTGTGGTTGGAATGGAATGTCTTGGTCTCAACACAAGAGTAGGTGGTTCTCTCTTAGAAAATGTATGCTGGAAGTGTAGGCACGTTCTGATAGCTTTTCCACGAATGAAGAGTGGGTGGAGGGGGTATATATAGCCTCCACACAAAATCTAGCCGTTACACACAATTTACCAAACTCGATGGGACCGAATCATGAAACTCGGTCGGACCGATTGAGTTCAAAATGTGAACGTTAGGAATTTCGGTGGGACCGAAATGATCAACTCGATGGGACCGATGTGCTAGGGTTAGGGTAAAACCTCAACTCGGTTTGACCGATTACACAAACTCGATGGGACCAATTTTTGGTAATAAGCTAAACAGAGAGTTGGTCAAGCAAACTCGGTGGGACTGATTGCATATCTCGGTGAGACCGAAATAATTACAATAGGCAACAGAGAGTTTGCAAGCCCATCTTGATGAGACCGAGATCCCAAAGGTGAGACCGAACTGATTAGGGTTTCTGGCAGTGGCTATGTCAAGTGAACTCGGTGGCGCCAAATAGATCAAATTGGTGGGGCCAAGCTTGACTTTTGGTTTGGAACATATGTGGATATGAGAAAGTGGTTGAGGGCTTTGGAGCATATCACTAAGCACTTTGAGCAAGCAAGCCATTAAGCAACACCTCATCCCCTTTAATAGTATTGGCTTTCAGATGGACTCAATGTGATCTTGGATCACTAAAATGAAAATGTAGAGTCTTGAGCTTTTGCCAATCTTCTATCCTTAGCATCTTGAAGGGTTTCCACATCCTCTTGTCCACGCCACTCCACTTTGTTGAACTTATCTGAGATATACTAGATAAAAGTATAAGTCCAACAAGAGATATGTTGACATTAATTACCAAAACCACCCAGGAGCACTTGTGCTTTCAATCTCCCTTTTGGTAATTGATGACAACATACATCAAAGCTTTTAGATAAGGATATAAAGAATAGCAAGTAAAGCTTTGGAAAGACATGTAACATGCATAGGCTCCCCCTATATGTATGCAATCATGTCAATATGGAATATAAGTGCATGTGAATGCATAAGCATGACAAGCCAAGCAATGAGTTAGATGTATCTTGGCTATATGCATCAGAGCAAATGGTGTGAATATAGGAATTGTACCTTCATGTTCATGAGTCCTTCTTGCAAACAATATGTACATCAGCAAGAGATCTTCATGCACATGAGTGTGATGCATATACTTACCTTGTGGTCTTGAGTTGGCTTTGGAAGAGATGAACCTGAGTAAACAAGGTTAGATAACACAGAGACATCTACTAAACAGAGCAAGAACTGCAAACCACAAGAGTACCAAGATTGGGGTGACATGCAGAGAGTGAGTGCTACGTACTCCTATTAGATATAGACATGTCCCCAAAGGTAAAGATATGCAATGAATTCAAAGATTTCCTTCCCTTAGATGTCTTTCTCCCCCTGAATCTTATATTGGATAATGGGAGAATATAGGGAAACAAAAATAAGAGCAAAACAAATCAGAGCACAATAATCATAACACAAATTAACATGTCTTTCCCCTCTTAAAGACATGTGAATTCTCTCCTCTTGAATACCAAGCATCTGGAGTCTCTCTCCTTGTGAGTAAGCACTCTCCCCTTTGATGTGATTAAGCTTTGATGTGTGCTCTCTCCCCCCCTTTGACATCAATTTCCAAGAAGGGTCTTCTGGAATGTGAGTCGAATAGGTTTGGTCCTTAAGTCACATGACAAAGAAGCAAGTAGAATGTGATGCAGGTAGAGGGCAAGAATCATTGAGTGGAGCTGGAACAAGTATGCAGGATGCAAATGGCAAATTGTCTTCTCAGTGTTGAAATCGGTAACATCGAGTTGTGTTTTCTTCGGTGGCACCGAAATGGTTCGGTTTGACCGAAAGAGACAGGTCGGTGTGTCTGAGTTCAACACGAGAGGGAGCAATTGTCATCTCAGCTCACTAGGCAAATAAGATCTCACGAAGATTTGCAAAGAATTTACTGAAGGATTTGCAATGAATTGGATGCAGGAAATGCAGAACAAAACTGAGAAAATAAATAAATCTAGATTAAGTTTTTTTTATAAAAGGGAAACTCACATGCAAGAGAAACACTAGAGAACTTCATCTAGAATTTATCGGCAACGAAGTCACCTATGTTAGAGTATATTGACTGAGGAGTCAAGTGAGAGCACTTGATCTTAGGTCATACTCATCGTTTAAGCTCAAAATGGGGTTACCATTTTTTGTTTAAGCATTTTGATGTATTCACATCTTGTTGAGCTGCTTTGACCCAAGTCTTGGGGTAAAGCTTCTAAGATGGAATATCATACCTTGGGTGTTGGTGTTGATCTTGATCATGTAGTTGAACTTGTGTGGGATGCTCAAGGTTGATGTAGCTCGTCAATGGTTGGGAGCACCACTTGAAGTTTGAGTTCATCTACCTACATGGGTTAGTCTTGCAAGGAAGAGCACTTGTGTATCTAAAATGACAATCATGAATTTTGATACCAAATGAAATTTGATATAGAGTAAAATTCAAGGATATGTGGAAATGTTTCATGCTTCCTCGTCTTCAACCACCATATTGTAGAGATTTGGTGATGTAGAGATTGCTCAAGATGTGAGTGATTTGCAATCTTATAGATTTCGATTCATCCAAGTACCTACATGGGTTAGATAGCATGGAAGGGTTGAAATATATCCAAGACATATGATCATCATAAGAGAAATATCAAGGATTAGTCATAGGCTCATGCCTTGCATGTATCCAAATGGAGTTTCTACTCCAAGTTTTAAGCATCAATGATGTTCAATTCACCTCTCAAACGGCAAAATACTTTCTCATCAAGCGGTTTGGTGAATATATCCGCCAATTGCTTATCGGCACGAACATGCTTAAGATCAGTATCACCTTTAGCAACATGATCTCGAATGAAATGATGACGAACTTCAATGTGCTTAGTTCGAGAATGTTGCATGAGATTGTGAGCAATCTTAATAGCAATTTCATTGTCACAAAGCAATGGAACATGTTTCACATAGATCCCATAATCTTTAAGAGTTTGGGTCATCCAAAGTAATTGAGCACAACATGAACCGGCGACAATTTATTCCGCTTTGGCGGTGGATAAGGATACCCAGTTTTGTTTCTTGGAGGACCAAGACACAAGAGATCTACCAAGAAAGTGAAAAGTACCTGAAGTGGACTTTCTATCAACCTTGTCACCGCATAGTCCGAATCGAGTAGCCAACAAGATCAAAAGAAGACCTCTCGGATACCAAATGCCAAAATTTGGTGTATGAATTAAGTATCTCACTATCCTTTTCACAGCCTTAGGATGACATTCTTTGGGGGGCGCTTGATATTGTGCACACATGCACACACTTAGCATAATATCGGGACAGGAGGCACATAGATATAACAATGAACCAATCATAGAGCGGTAAACATTTTGGTCAACCGATTTGCCATCCTTGGTCAAGTCAAGATGTCCACTAGTAGGCATGGTCGTTTTCATACCTTTGCTTTCTTGCATGTTGAACTTCTTGAATAAGTCCTTCGTGTACTTTGTTTGAGAAACAAAGGTGCCCTCCTTAGTTTTCTTGATTTGCAAAACAAGAAAGAACTTGAGTTCACACATCATAGACATCTGAAACTTCTTTGACATTAGCTTCCCAAACTTTTCACTAAAATGAGGTTTATTCGAACCAAATATGATATCATCAACATAAATTTGGCACACAAATAATTCACCATTAACACTTTTAGTAAAAAGAGCAGAATCTATCTTTCCAATCTCAAAGCCTTTTTCAATAAGGAACTTGGTCAAGCATTTATACCACGCTCTAGGAGCTTGTCTTTGTGAAGTTTGTAAACATGGTCGGGTTTCTTAGGATTGACAAAGCCGGAGGTTGCTTAACATAAACATCCTCCTCAATTTCACCATTTAGAAAAGCACTTTTAATGTCCATTTGGTACAAATTGATATCATGGTGATTAGCATAGGCAAGTAAGATGCGGATGGACTCAAGTCTATGTCTTACCATAGTCCATACCTTCGACTTGAATGGGGCCTTGGGTGACAAGACGTGGTTTGTTGCGAACGACTTGTCCATCTTCGTCTTGTTTGTTGCAAAACATCCATTTGGTACCGATGATGTTGTGATTGTTGTCGGGCTTCTCACCAAAGCCCACACTTGGTTTCTCTCAAAGTTGTGTAGCTCTTCATACATAGCATTTATCCAATCCGGATCTTCCAATGCTTCTTCAAACTTCATAGGTTCAATTCTAGAGATGAATGAATAATGCTCACAAAAAGTAGCCAAACGAGTTTTAGAGCGAGTGATTCTCCCGGTTTGGATGTCATTGAAGATTTGTTCGACGGGATGGTCTCTTGAGACTCTTGCTCGAACTCGTGAGAGCTTTTGCTTGGGTCGGGGTGGAACATCTTCTTCATCATCTTGTTCTTCTTCTTGGCCTTCTTCATTGTTGACGTTGTCATTCTCTTGTCGTGGTGGAGAAGGAGGTTGATGAGGTTCATCTTGGTGTACTTCCTTGTTTTCTTCATGTTGGTGTGTCCCACTTGTGGATGCTTCCATGTCAACTCTTGGTTCACCTTGCCGTGAGGTGGAAGCTTCCACTTGGACGGATGAGGTACTCTCCTTCACCTCCGTTGGACGAATCTTGCCAATAGACAAGTCTTGGATTGCTTCCGAAGGGTCTTTGTCTCCTACATCAATTGGCAATTGCTCTAATTGCAAGCCGTTAGATTCATCAAACTTCACATCTACCATCTCTTCAACCTTTCGGGTGAAATTGTTGTAGACACGATAAGTGTGAGAGTTTGAGCCATAACCAAGTAGGAAACCCTCATGAGATTTAGGAGCAAATTTAGAACGACGATGCTTATCAAGAATATAGCACTTTGAGCCGAATACTCGAAAGTATCCAACTTGGGGTTTGTTACCGGTGAGAAGCTCGTACGCCATCTTGCCGAGTAGCTTGTGAAGATACAAGCGATTTGTTGCATGACAAGCTGTCTCAACCGCTTCCATCCAAAAGTGTTTTGGTGTCTTGTACCCATCAAGCATCGTTCTCTTCATCTCAATAAGAGTCTGGTTCTTCCTCTCAACAACTCCATTTTGTTGAGGCGTGTACGTAGCTGAGAACTCGTGTGAGATCCCTTCTTCGTCAAGAAAGGTATCCACATTTGTGTTCTTGAACTCCGTTCCATTGTCACTTCAAACCTTCTTGATCTTCACTTCAAATTGATTTTGGGCCTTTCTAGCGAAGTTCTTGAAAATCTTTTGGACCTGCGATTTATCATCAAGAAGGAACACCCACGTAAACCTTGAAAAATCATCGACTATGACTAAACCAAATGAGTTTCCACCGAGACTCTTGTAGGCATTGGGACCAAAGAGATCCATATGAAGTAGCTCGAGCGGTCTTCTCGTGGTCATGATGTTCTTCACGGGGTAACTTCCTCCAACTTGTTTTCCTGCTTGACAAGCATTTGCACAATCTATCCTTGTCAAATATAACACCTTTTACTCCAAGGATATGATCACTTTTAATAAGCTTATCAAGATTTTGCATGCCCACATGACCTAATCTTCTATGCCACAACCAACCTTTGGAAGATTTAGCAATTAAGCAATTTCTAGGTTGAGCCTTTTCAAAGGAAATCAACAATGTAAAGATCACCTCTCACGATACCGTAAAGACCATATTATGATTATCTCTACAAAACACTTGGCAATCTACTTCAATGAATAGGACACTGAAGCCAAAATCAGCAAGTCTAGATACGGAAAATAGATTATAACCAAGAGATTCAACGAGCATAACATTTTGTATGGAGCTGTCATGTGAGATGGCCACCTTACCAAGGCCAACCACCTTACCCTTTGAGTTATCACCAAATGGGACATACTTTCGAGGGTCGTCGGTTTCAGCTAGCTCACGAAACATATCCTTGTCTCCGGTCATGTGATCGGTACATCCACTATCAAGGACCCATTGCTTTCCTCCAGCCATGTAGCTGCGAAGATTAGCCATAAGACCAAAGTGTCTCATAGACTCATCGAGATCGAAGTCACTATCATCATCCTCATTATAGTATCCATGTTCAACATCGTCTTGTGATGGATCAATTCCTAAAGAGAGTGATTCATTAGATAAATGATCATCACAATGTTCATCTTTATGAATTATAATGACTTCGGAGATCATATTACCAATGACTCCAGAAGAAAATATGCCCTAGAGGCAATAATAAAGTTTTTATTTATATTTCCTTATATCATGATAAATTTTTATTATTCATGCTAGAATTGTATTAACCGGAAACACAGACATATGTGAATACATAGACAAAACAAAGTGTCCCTTGTATGCCTCTACTAGACTAGCTCGTTAATCAAAGATGTTTACGTTTCCTAACCATAGACATGTGTTGTCATTTGATGAACGGGATCACATCATTAGAGAATGATGTGATGGATAAGACCCATCCGTTAGCTTAGCATTATGATCGTTGAGTTTTATTGCTATTGCTTTCTTCATGACTTATACATGTTCCTCTGACTATGAGATTATGCAACTCCCAAATATCGGAGGAACACCTTGTGTGCTATCAAACATCACAACGTAACTGGGTGATTATAAAGATGCTCTACAGGTGTCTCTAATGGTGTTTGTTGAGTTGGCATAGATCGATATTAGGATTTGTCACTCCATGTATCGGAGAGGTATCTCGGGCCCTCTCGTAATGCACATCACTATAAGCCTTGCAAGCAATGTGACTAATGATTTAGTTGCGGGATGATGCATTACAGAACGAGTAAAGAGACTTGCCGATAACGATATTGAACTAGGTATGATGATACCGACGATTGAATCTCGGGAAGTAACATACCGATGACAAAGGGAACAACGTATGTTGTTATGCCGTTTGACCGATAAAGATATTCGTAGAATATGTAGGACCCAATATGAGCATCCAGGTTCTATTATTGGTTATTGACCGGAGATGTATCTCGGTCATGTCTACATAGTTCTCGAATCCATAGGGTCCGCACGCTTAACGTTCAATGACGATTTGTACTATGAGTTAGGTGATTTGATGACCGAAGCTTGTGCGGAGTCCCGGATGAGATCACGGAGATGAAGAGGAGTCTCTAAATGGTCGAGAGGTAAAGATTAATATATTGGAAGGTTTCATTTGGACATCGGAATGGTTCCAAGTGGTTTGGGCATTTTTCTGGAGTACCGGGAGGTTACCGGAACCCCTCGGGAGAAGTTATGGGCCTTATGGGCCATAAGAGGGAATTACACCAGCCTACAAGGGCTGGTGCGCCCCCTTGGGCAGGAGGCCGATTAGGACTAGGAGAAGGGGCCCGCACCCCTTTCCTTCTCCTTCTCGCTTCCCCTTTCCTACTTCATGTGGGAGGTGGAATCCTACTAGGACTAGGGAGTCCTAGTAGGACTCCACACCTTGGCACGCCCCCCTAAGGCCGGCTGCCTCTCCCTCTCCCTCCTTTATATACGGGGGCAGGGGGCACCCTAGAACACACAAGTTGATCTTTTAGCCGTGTGCGGTGCCCCCCTCCATAGTTACACACCTCGGTCATATCGTCGTAGTGCTTAGGCGAAGCCATGTGCCAGTAACTTCATCATCACCGTCGCCACGCCGTCGTGCTGACGGAACTCTCCCTCGGCCTCAACTGGACCAAGAGTTCGAGGAACGTCACTGAGCTAAACGTGTGCTGATCGCGGAGGTGCCGTACGTTTGGTACTTGGATCGGTTGGATCGCGAAGACGTTCGACTACATCAATCATAAGCATTAAACGCTTCCGCTTTCGGTCTACGAGGGTACGTAGACACACTCTCCCCGCTCGTTGCTATGCTTCTCCTAGATAGATCTTGCGTGTTCGTAGGCAATTTCTTTTGAAATACTATGTTCCCCAACAGTGGCATCCGAGCCAGGTCTATGCGTAGATGTTATATGCATGAGTAGAACACAAAGAGTTGTGGGAGATAATAGTCATACTGCTTACCAGAATGTCATACTTTGATTCAGCGGTATTGTTGGATGAAGCGGCCCATACCGACATTACATGACCGCGTTCATGAGACTGGTTCTACCGCCGTGCTTTGCACACAGGTGGCTAGTGGGTGTCTGTTTCTCCAGCTTTAGTTGAATCGAGTTTGACTACACACGGTCCTTGTTGAAGGTTAAAACAGCACGCTTGACGAAAAATCATTATGGTTTTGATGCGTAGGTAAGAACAGTTCTTGCTAGAAGCCCGTAGCAGCCGCAAAACTTGCAACAACAAAGTAGAGGACGTCTAACTTGTTTTTGCAGGGCTTGCTGTGATGTGATATGGTCAAGACGTGATGATATATAAATGGTTGTATGAGATGATCATGTTTTGTAACAGTTATCGGCAACTGGCAGGAGCCATTTGGTTGTCGCTTTATTGTATGAAATGCAATCGCCATGTAATTGCTTTACTTTATCACTATGCGGTAGCGATAGTCGTAGAAGCAATAGTTGGCGAGATGACAACGATGCTTTGATGGAGATCAAGGTGTCAAGCCGGTGACGATGGTGATCATGACGGTGCTTTGGAGATGGAGATCAAAGGCACAAGATGATGATGGCCATATCATATCACTTATTTGATTGCATGTGATGTTTATCTTTTTATGCATCTTATTTTGCTTAGTACGACGGTAGCATTATAAGGTGATCTCTTACTAAATTTCTAGGTACAAGTGTTCTCCCTGAGTATGCACCATTGCTACAGTTCGTCGTGCCGAGACACCACGTGATGATCGGGTGTGATAAGCTCTCGCTCACATACAACGGGTGCAAGCCAGTTTTGCACATGCAGAATACTCGGGTTAAACTTGAAGAGCCTAGCATATGCAGATATGGCCTCGAACACCGAGACCGAAAGGTCGAATGTGAATTATATAGTAGATATGATCAACATAATGATGTTCACCATTGAAAACTACTCCATCTCACGTGATGATCGGACATGCTTTAGTTGATATGGATCACGTGATCACTTAGATGATTAGAGGGTGTCTATCTAAGTGGGAGTTCTTAAGTAATATGATTAATTGAACTTTAATTTATCATGAACTTAGTCCTGATAGTATTTGCATAACTATGTTGTTGATCAATAGATCGCGATGTAGCTCCCCATTTATTTTTGATATATTCCTAGAGAAAAACTATGTTGAAAGATGATAGTAGAAATGATGCAGACTAGGTCCGTGATCTGAGGATTATCCTCATTGCTGCACAGAAGAATTATGTCCTTGATGCACCACTAGGTGACGGACGTATTGCAGGAGCGGATGCGGACGTTATGAATATTTGGCAAGCTCGGTATGAAAACTACTTAATATTTTAGTGTGCCATGCTTTACGGCTTAGAACCGGACTTCAAAAACGTTTTGGACGCCATGGAGCATATAAGATGTTCCAAGAGCTGAAATTGGTATTTCAGACTCATGTACGAGTCGAGAGGTATGAGACCTCTGACAAGTACTTTGCCTACAAGATGGAGGAGAATAGCTCAACCAGTGAGCATGTGCTCAGATTGTCTGAGTACTACAATCGCTTGAATCAAGTGGGGGTTAATCTTCCAGATAAAATAGTGATTGTCCGAGTTCTCTAGTCACTATCACCAAGTTACTGGAACTTCGTGATGAACTATAATATGCAAGGGATGCCGAAAACGATTCCCGAGCTCTTCGTGATGCTGAAATCGACGAAGGTAGAAATCAAGAAAAGCATCAAATGTTGATGGTTGACAAGACCACTAGTTTCAAGTAAAAGGGCAAGGGAAAGAAAGGGAACTTCAAAAAGAATGGCAAGCAAGTTGCCACTCCCATGAAGAAGCCCAAAGCTAGACCCAATCCTGAAACTGAGTGCTTCTACTGCGAAAGAAGTGGTCACTGGAATCGGAACTGACCCAAATACTTGGCGGCTAAGAAGGATGGCAAAGTGAACATAAGTATATATGATATACATGTTATTGATTGTACTTTACTAGTGTTCATAGTAGCCCTCGGTATTTGATACTGGTTCGTTGCTATGATTAGTAACTCGAAACAGGTGTTACAAAATGAACAAAAGACTAGTTGAGGGCAACGTGACGATGTGTGTTGGAAGTAATTCCAAGGTTGATAAGATCACCATCGCACACTCCCTTTACCTTCGGGATTAGTGTTGAACCTAAAATAAATGTTATTTGGTGTTTGCGTTGAGCACAATATGATTTGATCATGTTTATTGCAATATGGTTATTCAGCTAAAAGAATAATTGTTATTTTGTTTACATGAATAAAACCTTCTATGGTCATACACCCAAGGTGAATGGTTTATTGAATCTTGATCGTAGTGATACACATATTCATAATAATGATGCCAAAAGATGTAAAGTTGATAATGATGGTGCAACATATTTGTGGCACTACCGTTTAGGTCATATTGGTGTAAAGCACATGAAGAAACTCCATGCTGATGGGCTTTTGGAATCACTTAATTACGAATCACTTGATGCTTGCAAACAATGCCTCATGGGCAAGATGACTAAGACTCCGCTTCTCCTAACAATGGAGCGAGCAACTAACTTATTAGAAATAATACATACTGATGTATGCGATCCGATGGGTGTTAGGCTCGCGGCGGGTATCGTTATTTTCTGACCTTCACAGATGATTTGAACAGATATGGGTATATCTAGTTGATGAAACATAAGTCTGAAACATTTGAAAGGTTCAAAGAATTTCATAGTGAAGTGGAAAATCATCGTAACAAGAAAATAAAGTTTCTACGATCTGATCGCGGAGACGAATATTTGAGTTACAAGTTTGGCCTTCAATTAAAGCAATGTGGAATAGTTTCACAAACTCATGCCACCTGGAACACCACAACATAATGGTGTGTCCGAACGTCGTAACCGTACTTTATTAGATATGGTGCTATCTATGATGTCTCTTACCGATTTATCACTATCGTTTTGGTGTTATGTATTAGAGACAGCTGCATTCACGTTAAATAGGGCACCATCTAAATCCATTGAGACGACACCATATGAATTGTGGTTTGGCAAGAAACCTAACCTATCGTTTCTTAAAGTTTGGGGCTGCGATGCTTATGTGAAAAAGCTTCAACCTGATAAGCTCAAACCCAAATCGGAGAAATGTGTCTTCATAGGATACCCAAAGGCAAGATATTCATTGCTAAGAATGGATCCTTCCTAGAGAAGGAGTTTCTCTTGAAAGAAGTGAGTGGGAGGAAAGTAGAACTTGATGAGGTAATTGTACCTTCTCTCGAGTTGGAAAGTAGTTTATCACAGAAATCAGTTCTGGTAATGCCTACACCAATTAGTGGGGAAGTTAATGATGATGATCATGAAACTTCAGATCAAGTTACTACCGAACCTCGTAGGTAAACCAGAGTACGTTCCGCCACAGAGTTGTACGGTAATCCTGTTCTGGAAGTCATGTTACTAGACCATGACGAACCTGCAAACTATGAGGAAGTGATGATGAGCCCAGATTCCGCAAAATGGCTTGAGGCCATGAAATCTGAGATGGGAACAATGTATGAGAACAAAGTATAGACTTTGATTGACTTGCCCGATGATCGGCGAGCCATTAAGAATAAATGGACCTTCAAGAGGAAGACGGACGCTGATAGTAGTGTTACTATCTACAAAGCTTGAATTGTCGCAAAAAGTTTCTGACAAGTTCAAGGTGTTGACTACGATAAGATTTTCTCACTCGTAGCGATGCTTAAGTCTGTCCGAATCATGTTAGCAATTGCCACATTTTATGAAATCTGGAAAATGGATGTCAAAACTGCATTCCTTAAATGGATTTCTTAAAGAAGAGTTGTATATGATGCACCAAGAAGGTTTTGACAATCCTAAAGGTGCTAACAAAATGTGCAATCTCCAGCGATCCATCTATGGAATGGTCCGAGCATCTCGGAATTGGAATATACGCTCTGATAAGTTGATCAAAGCATACAGTCTTATACAGACTTGTGGCGAAGCCTGTATTTACAAGAAAGTGAGTGCGAGCACTACAGCCTTTCTGATAAGTATATGTGAATGACATATTGTTGATCAGAAATGATGTAGAATTTTCTGGAAAGCATAAAGGAGTGTTTGAAAGGAGTTTTTCAAAGAAAGACCTCGGTGAAGCTGCTTACATATTGGGCATCAAGATCTATAGAGATAGATCAAGACGCTTGATAAGATTTTTCAATGAGTACATACCTTGACAAGATTTTTTTGAAGTAGTTCAAAATGGAAAAGTCAAAGAAGGAGTTCTTGCCTGTATTGCAAGGTGTAAAGTTGAGTAAGACTCAAAACACGACCACGGCAGAAAATAGAAAGAGAATGAAAGTCATTCCCCATGCCTCAGCCATAGGTTCTATAAAGTATGTTATGTTGTGTACCAAACCTATTGTGTACCTTGCCATGAGTTTGGCAAGGGGGTACGATATTGATCCAGGAGTGGATCACTTGACATCGGTCAAATTTATCCTTAGAAGACTAAGGAGATATTTCTCGGTTATGGAGGTGATAAAGAGTTCATCGTAAAGAGTTACGCCGATGCAAGCTTTTACACCGATCCGGATGACTTTGAGTCTTAATCTGGATACATATTGAAAGTGGGAGCATGTAACATCCCAAATTTTCAATTTGGAATGTTATACATTAGGTCATCATGCATATCATATTTTCTCGCATTTTTCTGATCCTAGAAAATTTCACGCAACTCAAGGACCCTCAGAGAGAGTTGGAGATTTCATTATTTTCATATTTGGGATTTCTCAAATTTTGAAAATAGGATCATTTGGATTTATTTATTTATCTTCAAAAGTTTTTCCGATATAAAAATTTAAGAGAGGGAATAATATGACTTTCCCAACATTTAAGAAAAAATGAAGATATTATAAATAAATCAAATTTTGGTTTTGAGGATTTATTTGCTTTAGGCAAAAATGAGCATAAAAAAAATATGCATATTTGCCCGTTTTTAAAGTTCATTTTGTTCGACTCATTTTAGGAGTCGGAAAATTTATTTTATAAATTTTGGAGTCCGTTAGGTTTTATTTTTATTTCGCTTAGTTTTGTTTAAAAAAATACGCCGCGCGCTCGGGCTAAGGCCCAGCCCACCATTACCGACCCATCTCCCCTCCTCACATGGCCATGAGGAGATCAAGCCCACGGCCATGACACGAGTCCGGCTCGACCCGCGCCGCCCGCCTCCCCTGGCTTGCCCTCCCCCAAGGCGCCCCCCCTCCTATTTAACCCCGCCTCCTCTCCCTCCAACCCGAGCCGCCTCCACCCACCAGCGCCGTCACCACCGCCGAGGCCGCCGCCACCACGCCCAAGACCTCTCGCCGACCTCGCCCGACCCGGACTGCCGCCCACCACCGAGGCCGGAGCCTCACCAGTGACCTCGCGGAGGTAGCACCTCGCCGCCCCCCCGGTCCGGTTTTCTTTAGAAAACCCGATCCGGTTTTTTTTTGAGATGTTCGGTTTTTTTTAAAAAAACCTAGATGGTTTTATTATTTTCTTCGGTTTTCTTATTTAATGAATGTTCACCGACCCGCTCGTTTCAATGAACGTGTTCATTGAATTAGATCTGTTAACGAACGTCCGCTGTTTAATCTGTTCGTCGTTTTCTTTTAATCGGATTTAATCCGTTATTTTCGATTTTGATTTCGATTCGATTTTCAAATCTGTTTATTTTCTCGCCGCTTATCGGAATCAGTGATTCAAGCGCCTGGAGTTTCATTCTTAAACCGCCGTTCCGACTAACCTACTTACACAAAGTTTTGCTACTGTAAAATTTTGACCTAGTTTCAGATTGCTAAACCGAGTCGTTCTCTCTCGAGTTTCGACTTTCGATGCCTTATTTGATTCGATTCTTTTGCAACCAGGGTTCTTAAGTTGAACTCTCTGTTAGATCTTTTATTCGAGATTTCCCGCATTAGATGAGTACTTATTGTATGCTTGTTGTTTGTCTGCTTAGATCACCCGAGTGCGCCGCTTGTTACTTCAATCTCTAGGTCTCATGGATCATCGCAAGGCAAGTAACACTTGATCATACCTTTCCTACTACCCAGTTTTATGCATTAGATCAACCTCAAACACTTGCATGTTTAGGATCTAATTAAATTGTGGGATTGGGAAGTAGATTTGAGGTAGTACCTATTACCTGCTTTACTTATGAAACCTTGGGAGTTACTTCTACGCTTGCTTATTATGCCATGCTATGCTAGTAGACGTGGATTGGGTGAGTGAATATCCATGACAGATGTGAGATTGTTAATTAATGGTTTATCTAAGGTGGCAACCTAAACACACATCCGGGTGGATTGAGGCACCTGGTTTCTATCAGACTTGCTCAGATTTCTTCGGACCGCCACCTGTGCTCTAAGGGATCATGAGATTATTCAAACTGAAACTTCCGTGCAGCCACAAGCCAATTATGGGCTCATGAGTTGACTAAGTTGTGCGAACTCTTACGGGTAGGCTAGCTGATGTAGGGGATGTAGGTTGGTACGGTCTACCCACATGTAAGGTGCTAGCGCTTCGAAGACTATGTCTCGGCCATCCGCTTCTCAAACACCATGTAGTCAGAGAACCAAGCGGAGGCGATCGAGTCTTGTGGGGAAAAGTGCAAACCTCTGCAGAGTGTATAAACTAATCATGATTAGCCGTGTCCCCGGTTATGGACGTTTTGAGTATCCGGTATTGAATATCATGTGAATCTCAACATGTTACTTCTAATAAATGTATTGGGTTTTGATGAGTACTTTTAATTGGGATTGAGGATGCTGTCAACCATTCTCAATGTTTAACAACCACCATGATAGTTAAATAAAATTATTCCTTTGTAGTAGGGAAAACTAGCTTTATGCAAAATGTAGCCAGAGAGCCTTACCACCAGCCATATATGCATGTAGTATAGGCTTATTCCTTCATTGTTTCTATGTGTTACATTGCCAAGATATTCCATGTGTGACCGCTTTGGCTACAACTTTCATGTTGCGCACTTTTTAGACGACGAGTAAGGAGTTAGGTCGTGGTTCTATACTCAGTGATGCCGATGGAGTTGATGGACTCACTTATCTTCCAAGCCTTCCGCTGTTATTATTAGATGGCCTTAAGCCATATTATTGTAATAAGTTCCTTGTGGACAACGATGTAATAAGTGTGTGATTGCTACTCGCTATAAATCCTTCAAGCATCGTGTGGTGTCAAGATTATCGATCCAGGATGACACCGAGCACGTAGACTTGATCCATTCGGTCTGGTCGCTCAGAGAATGGTATCGAGCACACACCGATCGTAGGACACGACCACTAAGTTAAAGCCATAGATCACTACTCTCTTCTCATTTTCTAACTCCTCATCTTTTCTACTCTCTTAGGATGACGGACGAGAAGATCAAGTACACCCAACCAGATGAAGGCACACCTTTTGGATTTCACTTGAAGGAAGTCACCAAGCACCGAATATTGACTACCAAGTTTCACCGAACCTTCAACGCCACTCGCTCAAGAGGAGCGCCGAAGATTCAAGCTCACGCTCCAGAAGGACATTCGCCCCAATCACCAAGCCTATAGATAGTGTTTTCAAGGCACCAACTTGAGTCCGGGAAAGAGCATGGCAGCTCACATCACCATGGGACGATTGGAGAAGTTTATCAAGAAGACCTCAAGGACACTATCTACCAGATTTATGGACGCCGAGATGACAAATGGGACATAGTCAGCACCAAGAAGGATAGATCCATTGCAGCTTTCATCCAGAGTTAAATCAGCACATTCGACGCCAGAGAACCAAATGTGCAACGATATGTTGGAGTTGCGAACGCAAAGGGAAGGATCATCGAACCGAAGAAGAACTAAAGACTACACGCAAGGACTACATGGACGAGATCGTAGCTCTAGCAAGACACAATAACGATCTTAAGTACGAGATCAAGAACTCAAGAAGAAGTTGGCGCCAGAATGAAGACCAGATGCGGTTGTTCAAGCGACTACATCAACATCGACGACACCGATTCGGATCCAAGTGAACCCGACTTTGAAGACGGTTGAGCAGACATCATGGAGTCTTCCACCGGTTCAAATTAGTAGAAGTCCCCATATATTAGTAGTATTCCTCCATGTAAACATTTTAGTACACGCACTTTTGCGATAGTTAGATCGCTGTAAGCCCTTGTTTGATTGAATGAAGTGATTTTGTGTGCAATTGCTCATGTGCATTTGGGTAGTGATTCCCTTAGACCTCATTCTACTCTTAATTTCTCTTCTTTTCTAAACCCATCGATGCCTCCGAGACGCGACCTCGGATTCGCTTTTCCCGCCAGAGATCACCCAATTGATCCAGCAGCGAATACCCGATTCAAACATTGGTGCGTAACCAGGCAACAACAACAACAACAACAACAACAACCCACCACCACCACCACCTGCGGATCACCTGACTCGTTTCTTTAGACTGAATCCGCCGGTGTATTCCAGTAGCACCGAGCCGATTGTGGTAGATGATTGGCTCCGCAAGATAGGAAGGGAGTTGACCACTACAAGATGCACAGATGGAGAAAGAGTGAAGTTTGCAGCACATCAGCTTGAAGGACCCGCAGAAAGATGGTGGGAGAATTTTACAGCCACTTACCCGTGAGACACCGCCACATGGGATCTGGCCAGCAAGCTTTTCAGACCGCCCATGTTTCAGCAGGAGCTATGGCTATGAAGAAGCGTGAGTTTCGCAACTTACGCCAAGGAGGAAGGACTGTTGGCGAGATGTGGATGACTTTAGTAAATTAGCACGTTATGCCCCAGATGACGCTATACCGATGCAGCTAAACAGAGAAGTTTCTAGAAGGACTGAATGATGAGTTCAGATGCCGTTGATGGTAGCAAGTTTCAACAACTACCAGGAGTTGGTAGACCGAGCCCTCATGATTGAAGGAAAGCAGCAAGAATTGAGAACTGCAAGCGAAGTATGGACAGGGAAGTATAACTCGAGCCCAAAGAAGCCTCGTTATACCCCTAAATCAGGAATTCAGTTTCAGATACCCATGGAGGAGGAAATTCGATAACCATAATGGAACCAAGAATGGGAACGGAATGGAGGAAGCAATGGACAGAACCGCACCAACCCGCCAACACCATCCAAAGTAGACCTGAGTCATATTACTTGCTTTAAGTGCCGCAAGATCGGGCATTATGCCAATGATCGCCCGTAAGGCCGAATGGAAATGGCAATGGAAGCTCGAAAGAAGCCCAACCCTTTCAACAGGGGACAGTGAACCACATTGATGTGGAGGAGGTTGAGGATCAGCCCGATGCAAGAATCGGTAAGTTTTTGGTTAAGTCATTTATGAAGTTGTTCTTTTAGATACCGTGCATCGCATTCATACATATCAAGGGATTTGTGGATAAGTACAAATTACCACCCAAGCCCTTAGGTCACCCATGCTAGTAACCTCACCCGAGCAGAGTACATGGCTAGTAAATGGTGTGATCGACCGCCATTAAGGATTGGACACTATGTTTTCCCTCGCACCTAATAGTTCGGAATCCCAAGGATTGGATGTGATATTAGGAATGGATTGGTTATCAAGGTATGGAGGAAACATATATTGCACCACAAAGTCAATTTTGGTCACCACACCGTAAGGAAGAAGGATCATATGTATCACGGCACGAGCCGAGGAGAGCGCAAGTAAATTGCTTATCGTGAGTGGTGCAGAAGAAGTACCAAGTGGTGAAGGATTTTCCGATGTATTTCCTAAGAGTTGCCGTGAATGCCACCGGATAGAGACATTGAGTTTTTGATCGAATGCTGCTGTGAACAGGCCCGATATCGGCGGCCGTGCATGTGATGCCCGCACAGGATTTGACGGAAATTAAGAAGCAGATTAAGGAACTATTGGATAAGGGTTTTATTCGCCCAAGTTCTTCACCTTGGGGATCACCCGTTTTGTTAGTAGAGAAGAAGGATGGATCTTTAAGAATGGTTGTTGATTATCGTGGATTGAATGAAGTAACAATCAAGAACAAGTACCCACTACGTATGATAAATGATCTGTTTGATCGTTTGCAAGGAGCTAAGGTGTTTTCCAAGATCGATTTACGATCAGGGTACCATCAGTTGAAGATTCGGGAGCAAGACATACCCAAGACAGCATTTACCACGAGATATGGACTGTACGAGTATACCGTTATGTCATTTGGACTGACTAACGCACCAGCCTATTTCATGAACCTGATGAACAAAGTGTTTATGGAATTTTTGGACAAGTTCGTCATAGTGTTCATTGATGACATTTTGATTTTCTCGAAGGATGAAGAGGAACACAAGGAACATTTGAGATTGGTTTTGGAGAAACTGAGGGAACACCAGTTGTATGCCAAGTTCAGCAAATGTGAGTTTTGGCTAAAGGAAGTTGGATTTCTCGGACATATTATATCCGGAGAAGGAATAGCAGTTGACCCTACAAAGGTTGAGACCAGAACCAAATGGGAAGCACCAACGACAGTTGGAGAGATTCGAGTTTCCTTGACTCGCAGGATACTACCAAGATTCATTGAGAATTTCTCAAGGATTGCAAAGCCTATGACAGAATTGTTGAAGAAGGATAACAAATTCATATGGACTGAGGACTGTGAGGCAAGTTTTCAGGAGTTGAAGAAAAGATTGGTTACCTCACCGGTTTTGATATTGCCAGATCAGACCAAGGATTATGAGGTGTATTGCGACGCTTCACGTCGAGGACTTGGAGCAGTGCTTATGCAGGAAGGAAGAGTTGTTTCATATGCTTCACGACAACTTAAGCCCCATGAGTTGAATTATGCTACACATGATTTGGAGTTAGCAGCCGTTGTGCATGCCTTAAAGACATGGAGACATTTTCTCATTGGAAATCATTGTGAAGTATATACGGATCACAAGAGTTTGAAGTACATCTTCACACGTATGAATTGAATCTCGCACAAAGGAGATGGTTAGAGCTTATCAAGGATTATGATATGAGATTGCATTATCACCCCGAAAGGCTAATGTCGAAGCAGACGCATTGCCGTAAGAGCCACGCCAATACCCTAATGATGGGAGGGATACCCAATGAGTTAGCCGAGGACCTTCGAGAGCTATGTTTGGAAATAGTTCCGAGAGGCTATGTAGCAGCATTGGAGATTCAATGACACATCGATGGACAAAATCGAGAGAAGCCCAAAAGGCGATAAGTAAGTTGCCTCTATAAAGGAGAAAATGAGCAAAGGAAAAGCTAAAGGATTTCATGAGGATGAGCACGATACCCTATGGTTTGAAGACCGTGTTTATGTGCCCAATAACCCGTAGATCGAAGTTGATTTTACAAGAAGCCCATGATTCACCCTATTCGATTCACCCAGGAAATACCAAGATGTATTTGGATTTGAAGAATACTTTCCGTGGACCGAATGAAGAAGGATATTATGGAGTATGTAGCAGTTTATGACGTATGTCGAAAGTAAAAGCAGAGCATCGAAGCCAAAGGATTGTTACAACCATTGCCGATACCCGAATGGAAGTGGGATAAACTAGGCATGGATTTCATCACAGGTTTGCCAAAGACTCGCTCAGGTTATGACTCGATTTGGGTTATAGTCGACCATTTAACAAAGGTAGCTCATTTCATTCCAAATAAGACTACCTATAGCAGTGCTAAGTTGGCAAAGATATACATGACCAGAATTGTGTGTTTACACGGAGTTCCGAGGAGCATCGATCGGATAGAGGAACCCAGCCACCTCGAAATTTTGGAACCAGTTGCACGAAACATTGGGAACTAGATTGAATTCAAGACAGCTTTTCACCCACGCATCGATGGATGATCGAGAGAGTCAATCAGATTTTGGAGGATATGTCGAGAGCTTGTGCACTAGATTATGGATCTAGTTGGGATGATAATTTGCCGTATGCAGTTCCTACAACAACAGCTACCAAACTAGCTTGAAGATGGCACCTTCGAGGCCTCAGATGGAAGAAGGTGCAGGACACCGTTGTCATGGGACTAAACCGAGATCGCCGCTTGTTTGGACCAGATTTGATTAAGGAGTCTGAGCGTAAGGTTGTTGATTCGAGACAGCTCAAGGTAGCCCACCTGCATGTAAGAGCTATGCAGATTCAAAGCGCAAGGCGATTGAATATGAAATTGGAGACAGATTATATCTTAGAGTATCCCCGCTCGAGGAGTTAAGCGTTTTGGAGTTAAAGGAAAGTTAGCACCACGCTTCGCTGGACCCTATAAGATTTTGCAATGCATGGAAGAAGTTGCTTATAAGTTGGAATTGCTGTAAGGACTGTCAGAGCTCATGATGTATTCCATGTTTCTCACCAAGAAATGTCACCCGAGATAGCAGAGGTACCGTTAAGAGACACAAGTACACCGGAAGCAATTCAGTTGAAGGATGACTTAACATATGAGGAAAACCGTTAAGATTCTCGATTTTGCTAGAAGAGTTACCCGCAGCAAGGTTATCAAGTTTTGCAAAGTTCAAGGAGCCACCACATCAAGATGAAGCCACCTGGAAAGAGAGGAAGTTTTGCTTAAGGACCACCTCACCTATTTTCTAGTTAACCCGAATCTCGAGGGCTAGATTCATCTTAAGGGTAGGTTTGTAACATCCCAAATTTTCAATTTGGAATGTTATACATTAGGTCATCATGCATATCATATTTTCTCGCATTTTTCCGATCCTAGAAAATTTCACGCAACTCAAGGACCCTCGGAGAGTTGAGATTTCATTATTTTCATATTTGGGATTTCTCAAATTTTGAAAATAGGATCATTTGATTTATTTATTTATCTTCAAAAGTTTTTCCGATATAAAATTTAAGAGAGGGAATAATATGACTTTCCCAACATTTAGGAAAAATGAAGATATTATAAATAAATCAAATTTTGGTTTTGAGGATTTATTTGCTTTAGGCAAAATGAGCATAAAAAAATATGCATATTTGCCCGCTTTTAAAGTTCATTTTGTTCGACTCATTTTTAGGAGTCGGGAAAATTTATTTTATAAATTTTGGAGTCCGCTTGGTTTTATTTTATTTCGCTTAGTTTTGTTTAAAAAAAATACGCCACCGCCCTTTGGGCCAAGGCCCACCTGCCCAAATGCCCGCCCATCTCCCTCCCTCACGCTACCATGGAGGAGACCTTGCCACCCCATGACACGAGTCCGGCTCGACCAGCGCCGCCGCCCCCACCTGGCTTGCCCTCCCCAAGGCGCCGACCCCCCGCCATATTTAACCCCGCCTCCTCTCCCTCCAACCCGAGCCGCCTCCACCCGCCACTGCCGCCACTCCGCCGAGGCCGCCGCCGCCCCGCCGCCCTCGCCGCACTCACGACCCGCGGACCCGCCGCCCCCCACCGAGGCCGGAGCCCCGCCAGTGACCTCTGTCCGTTTTTTTAGAAAACCCGATCCGTTTTTTTTCGAGATGTTCGGTTTTTAAAAAAACCTAGATGGTTTTATTATTTTCTTCGGTTTTCTTATTTAATGAATGTTCACCGACCCGCTCGCTTCAATGAACGTGTTCGTTGAATTGAATTAGATCTGTTAACGAACGTCCGCTGTTTAATCTGTTCGTCGCTTTCTTTTAATCGGATTTAATCCGTTATTTTCGATTTTGATTTCGATTCGATTTTCAAATCTGTTTATTTTCTCGCTCGCTTATCGGAATCAGTGATTCAAGCGCTGGAGTTTCAAGCATTTAAACCGCCGCTCGACTAACCTACTTACACAAAGTTTTGCTACTGTAAAATTTTGACCTAGTTTCAGATTGCTAAACCGAGTCGTTCTCTCTCGAGTTTCGACTTTCGATGCCTTATTTGATTCGATTCTTTTGCAACCAGGGTTCTTAAGTTGAACTCTCTGGTTAGATCTTTTATTCGAGATTTCCCCGTGCATTAGATGAGTACTTATTGTATGCTTGTTGTTTGTCTGCGTTAGATCACCCGGAGTGCGCCGCTTGTTACTTCGAATCTCTAGGTCTCGCGGATCATCAGCAAGGCAAGTAACACTTGATCATACCTTTCCTACTACCCAGTTTTTATGCATTAGATCAACCCTCAAACACTTGCATGTTTAGGATCTAATTAAATTGTGGGATTGGGAAGTAGATTTGAGGTAGTACCTATTACCTGTTTTACTTATGAAACCTTGGGAGTTACTTCTACGTTTGCTTATTATGCCATGCTATGCTAGTAGACGTGGATTGGGTGAGTGAATATCCATGACATATGTGAGATTGTTAATTAATGGTTTATCTAAGGTGGAAACCTAAACACACATCCGGGTGGATTGAGGCACCTGGTTTCTATCAGACTTGCTCAGATTTCTTCGGACCGCCACCCGTGCTCTAAGGGATCATGAGATTATTCAAACTGAAACTTCCGTGTGCAGCCACAAACCAATTATGGGCTCGCATAGTTGACTAAGTTGTGCGAACTCTTACGGTAGGCTAGCTGATGTAGGGGATGTAGGTTGGTACGGTCTACCCACATGTAAGGTGCTAGCGCTTCGAAAGACTATGTCTCGGCCATCCGCTTCTCAAACACCATGTAGTGCGAGAACCAAGCGGAGGCGATCGAGTCTTGTGGGGAAAAGTGCAAACCTCTGCAGAGTGTATAAACTAATCATGATTAGCCGTGTCCCTGTTATGGACGTTTGAGTATCTCGTAATTGAATATCATGTTAATCTCAACATGTTACTTCTAATAAATGTATTGGGTTTTGATGAGTACTTTTAATTGGGATTGAGGATGTGTCAACCATTCTCAATGTTTAACAACCACCATGATAGTTAAATAAAATTATTCCTTTGTAGTAGGGAAAACTAGCTTTATGCAAAATGTAGCCAGAGAGCCTTACCACCAGCCATATATGCATGTAGTATAGGCTTATTCCTTCATTGCTTCTATGTGTTACATTGCCAAGATATTCCATGTGTCAACCTGCTGGCTGCAACTTTCATGTTGCGCACTTTTCGCATAACGAGTAAGGAGTTAGGTCGTGGTTCTATACTCAAGATGCCGATGGAGTTGATGGACTCACTTATCTTCCAAGCCTTCCGCTGTTATTATTAGATGGCCTTAAGCCATATTATTGTAATAAGTTCCCTTGTGGACAACGATGTAATAAGTGTGTGATTGCTACTCGCTATAAATCCTTCAAGTATCGTGTGGTGTCAAGATTATCGATCCAGGATGACACCGAGCACGTAGACTTGATCCATTCGGTCTGGTCGCCACAGCAATTAGCTAGAGTAGCTCCATGCGAGCATTGTAGACATAGAAAATTTGCAAAATACATACGGCTCGAATGTGATGCACCCATTGACTAAGCTTCTCTCACAAGCAAAACATGATCACACCTTAGTACTCCTTGGGTATTAATCACATAGCGATGTGAACTAGATTATTGACTTTAGTAAAACCCTTTGGGTATTAGTCACATGGCGATGTGAACTAATCACATGGTGATGTGAACGATTGGTGTTAAATCACATGGCGATGTGAACTAGATTATTGACTCTAGTGCAAGTGGGAGACTGGAGGAAATTTGCCCTAAAGGCAATAATAAAGTTGTTATTTATATTTCCTTATAGCATGATAAATGTTTATTATTCATGCTAGAATTGTATTAACTATAAACTTAGTACATGTGTGAATACATAGGCAAAACAAAGTGTCCCTAGTATGCCTCTACTAGACTAGCTCGTTAATCAAAGATGGTTAAGTTTCCTGACCATAGACATGTGTGGTCATTTGATGAACGGCATCACATCATTAGAGAATGATGTGATGGACAAGACCCATCCGTTAGCTTAGCATTATGACTGTTGAGTTTTATTGCTATTGCTTTCTTCATAACTTATACATGTTCCTCTGACTATGAGATTATGCAACTCCTGAATATCGGAGGAACACCTTGTGTGCTATCAAACATCACAACGTAACTGGGTGATTATAAAGATGCTCTACAGGTGTCTCCGATGGTGTCTGTTGAGTTGGCATAGATCGAGATTAGTATTTGTCACTCCGAGTATCGGAGTGGTATCTCTGGGCCCTTTCGGTAATGCACATCACTATAAGCCTTGCAAGCAATGTGACTAATGAGTTAGTTGCGGGACGATGCATTACGGAACGAGTAAAGATACTTGTCGTTAACGAGATTGAACTAGGTATGGTGATACCGACGATCGAATCTCGGGCAAGTAACATACCAATGACAAAGGGAACAACGTATGTTGTTATGCGGTTTGACCGATAAAGATCTTCGTAGAATATGTAGGAGCTAATATGATCATCCAGGTTACACTATTGGTTATTGACAGGAGATGTATCTCGGTCATGTCTACTTAGTTCTCGAACCCGTAGGGTCCGCACGCTTAACGTTCGATGACGATTTGTACTATGAGTTATGTGATTTGATGACCGAAGCTTGTTTGGAGTCCCGGATGAGATCATGGACATGACGACGAGTCTCAAAATGGTCAAAAGGTAAAGATTCATATATTGGAAGGTTGCATTTGGACATCGGAATTGTTCCAAGTGGTTCGGGCATTTTTCCGAAGTACCGGGAGGTTACCGGAACCCCCCGGGAGAAGTTATGGGCCTTATGGGCCATAAGAGGGAAGCACACCAGCCCACAAGGGGCTGGTGCACCCCCCTTGGGCAGGAGGCCGATTAGGACTAGGAGAAGGAGGCCGGCCTCCCTTTCCTTCTCCTTCTCCCTTCCCCCTTTCCTACTCCGTGTGGGAGGTGGAATCCTACTAGGACTAGGGAGTCCTAGTAGGACTCCACACCTTGGCACGCTGATGTCTACTACGCAACCTTCTTCTTGTAGACGTTGTTGGGCCTCCAAGTGCAGAGGTTTGTAGGACAGTAGCAAATTTCCCTCAAGTGGATGACCTAAGGTTTATCAATCCGTGGGAGGCGTAGGATGAAGATGGTATCTCTCAAACGACCCTACAACCAAATAACAAACAGTCTCTTGTGTCTCCAACACACCCAATACAATGGTAGATTGTATAGGTGCACTAGTTCGGCGAAGAGATGTTGATAGAAGTGCAATATGGATGGTAGATATAGGTTTTTGTAATCTGAATATATAAAAACAGAAAGGTAACTAATGATAAAAGTGAGCACAAATGGTATTGCAATGCGTTGAAACAAGGCCTAGGGTTCATACTTTCACTAGTGCAAGTTCTCTCAACAATAATAACATAATTGGATCATATAACTATCCCTCAACATGCAACAAAGAGTCACTCCAAAGTCACTAATAGTGGAGAACAAACGAGTAGATTATGGTAGGGTACGAAACCACCTCAAAGTTATTCTTTCTGATCAATCTATTCAAGAGTTCGTATTAAAATAACACGAAGCTATTCTTTCCGTTCGATCTATCATAGAGTTCGTACTAGAATAACTCCTTAAGACACAAATCAACCAAAACCCTAATGTCACCTAGATACTCCAATGTCACCTCAAGTATCCGTGGGTATGATTATACGATATGCATAACACAATCTCAGATTCATCTATTCAACCAACACGAAGAACTTCAAAGAGTGCCCCCAAGTTTCTACCGGAGAGTCAAGACGAAAACGTGTGCCAACCCCTATGCATAAGTTCACAAGGTCACTGAACCCGCAAGTTGATCACCAAAACATACATCAAGTGAATCAATAGAATACCCCATTGTCACCACGGGTATCCCACGCAAGACATATATCAAGTGTTCTCAAATCCTTAAAGACACAATCCAATAAGATAACTTCAAAGGGAAAACTCAATCCATCACAAGAGAGTAGAGGGGTAGAAACATCATAAGATCCAACTATAATAGCAAAGCTCGTGATACATCAAGATCATACCACCTCAAGAACACGAGAGAGAGAGAGAGAGAGAGAGATCAAACACATATCTACTGGTACATACCCTCAGCCCCGAGGGTGAACTACTCCCTCCTCGTCATGGAGAGCATCGTGATGATGAAGATGGCCACCGGTGAGGGATCCCCCTCCGCCAGGGTGCCGAAATAGGGCCCCGATTGGTTTTTGGTGGCTACAGAGGGTTGCGGCGGCGGAACTCCCGATCTATTCTGTTCCCCGATGTTTTTAGGGTATATGGATATATATAGGCTAAAGAAGTTTGGTAGGGGAGCCACGAGGGGCCCACGAGGATGGGGCGCGCCTGGGGGCAGCGCCCTCCCTGCCTCGTGGCCACCTCAAGCTTCCTGACTTCAACTCCAAGTCTCGTGGATCACGCCTGCTCCAAAAATCACGCCCCCGAAGGTTTCATTCCGCTTGGACTCGCTTTGATATTCCTTTTCTCAAAACACCAAACAAGGGAAAAAACAGATCTCGACACTGGGCTTTGGGTTAATAGGTTAGTCCCAAAATAATATAAAAGTTCATAGTAAGGCCCATTAAACATCCAAGATGGACAATATAATAGCACTAATACTTATAAATTATAGATACGCTGGAGACGACAAGATCCCCAAGCTTAATTCCTGCTCGCCCTCGAGTAGGTAAATGATAAAAGAAATAATTTATGAAGTGTGAATGCTAGCAGGTGCACAAGTTTGATCAATGATAATTTCAATCACCTTTTCTAGCATCATCATAAGTCATAACAATAGCTCAAGTCATAATGCTTCTCATGATCAAGTAACAAGCTATTCACATGTTAAAGTATAGATCATAAACCTTCTTTTAAACAAACAAACCACATTATTAGTCATCAAACAATTACAATTCATCTTATTTTCAGGAAGAGTCTATGTGAGAGCTTTGATTTAGCAAACTCCACATACTCAACTATCATTTAGTCTTTCACAATTGCTAACACTCACGCGATATTTATGGGTTCAAAGTTTTAATCAGACACAGAGAAAGATAGGGGCTTATAGATTCGCCTCCCAACCTTTTACCCCAAGGGTAATGTCAACAATAATAGCTCATGATGCCTTACGTCCAATTGGATATATATATCGGAATCTTTCCAACACATTGTGTGTCGGCGTTCTGGGAACGGGGGTCCCCAGACTTGCCTGCCTGCAGCCCACGGCGTGGCTGTGCTAGCAGGCCTGTACGACCCATCTTCATCAACGAGGCATTCAAGACCCTCGCAAGGGGCCAAGCCTTGCGAGGCGGACGACACAAGACTTCCTCGGGAGCGGCCTCACTAGGCTGCCTCGCGAGGAGCAAAGAAATCAAGGCAGGGCAAACCTCGCGAGGCTCTCGTGACGTGAGCCATGACGATCAAGATCAGGCGGGTGCTAGGCGGGCGCCAGCGCGTGCAGCGTCCTTGTTTCCTCTTTGGTGCTAAGGAGGCAAGCGCAGGCGCGGAGTACCGACGCATCAAGCAAAGGTTTCCATATCGCTGCAACGAGACCAAGACCAGCAGGACGGCAGGACGGAGGTCACCATGGAGCCCAAGACGGCGTCACCACCAGAGCCTTTTGCACGCGAAGACCGCTTTTGTCAGGATAAGTTGTACTAGCTGTCCCCTTTCAAATTGGCCGTTGTTGGCTGCCTTCCCGCTCAATATTTGGGAAGAGGACCAGGGCCTATATAAGTAGAACTAGCTGCCACAGTAGAGGGGATCGATTCCACCACACATCCTCACATCCACAAGCTCGTTGAGCACAAGAACACCTCAACCTCAGGAGGTCGTTCTTCCTCTTGTACTATTCATCATCAGCCCAAGAGGCAATCCACCACCACCACACTGGAGTAGGGTATTACACCACAACGGTGGCCCAAACCAGTATAAATCTTGTGTCTTTGTGTTGTGAGTTCGTCGAGTTCATCCGCGAGATCTTAGCGAGCTAGGGCATAGATCGTTAGGGAGGAAATCTCCGCGCGCACCCAGTGTTTGAACCTTGAGGGTTTTGCCGGAACCCGTGATCCGACATTTGGCGCACCAGGTAGGGATGCGCCAGAGCCTCTTTCCCGCCAATCGACCCGCCGACGCTCCGCGGCTCCGATGTCCGGCGACCCGAGGGCCGACTCCGACCGCTGGGCAGCCTGGCCGGCCCGGGCGGCGCCACCTGCCCGTGAAGACCTCAACCCCATGCTCCAGGCAGCCCGAGCGCCTCCTAACGCCGCGGGGTGCGGGCGGCGCGACCAGGTGTCGTCCACCCTCACTCCATGACAAGCGCGAGCCACTGCAAGGGCCGCAAGCCACGCCGCAGCAATGGCGCCACACACCCGGCGGGAGCAGGCGAACATGCGGGCCGCACTCATGGTGGCGCGGGAGTTGCTGCGGTGCCGACTGATGGAGAGCGGCCGGGATGCACTGCTAGAACGTGTTGCTGAGCTGCTGGATGTGGCGGCGTTAGGAGCACCACCCTTCTGCTATCTGCTCCCTTCCCGGGCCGCTACTGGACCTCACGACGGGCCTCACCACAACTACGCGCCTTCGGGTGCGCCTGGGGGCTTCATCGACACCAGGACGGCCGGCGGCGCCGGGGGCCCCGTTGCCCCCACGCCGCCTCTGATGAGCATGGGCACGAGCGTTGCCCCTCATGGTCCTAGCATGGCGTCATGCTATCACCCTTAGGATGCTGCGCTGGGCCGGGCAACGTGGAGTGTGGGGCACTACGGCGAGGTGTTTGGGGTAACGGCCCCGGAAGCCTGCGTACCCCGCATGATGGACCAGGAGTACACGCCAGAGGACGACCCTGGCTCGTTTCTTGGGCCAGGTTGGGAGGAGGAGGCATTAGGAGCAGAAGCCTTCCAAGAGCCGCCGGAAAGCCCCACCAACCGCGCCTTCTACAACAGATACATGGTACCACTACTCCCTCAGGAGCAAGCTTACGCCAACCATGAGTCGCTGGAGAATCAGGTCACCGTAGCAGCAGCCGGCCCCAGCTCGGCGACCTCCCTCCCGCCAGGTGGATCACGCTGGGGGCCTCAGGAGAGAAGCCGGGAGCCAGATCCCTCGTCGCGTCGAGCGGAGCAAGGTCCCCCCCGGAGGTAGGCCCTCTGCTGGGGAGGTGCTGAAAAGCCTACCCCCGGCAGAGGACCCACGGTCGCCGAGGGTGCCGCTGGCGTCCCCTTTCCCCCCTTTGTGCCGTTCTGGTCACCGGTCGGCTCAAAGGTGGTCGAGGGCGGCGCAAGGCGGGGCCCTTGTCTGGCAATATGAAGAAAGGTCGGTACCTATGAAGAAGGCCCAGTGCCTGTGAAGATCGCCGCCCGTGACACTCTCACGTAATAATGAGTGGGGATGTACACGCCCCGGAGTCTCCGGGGAGCCGCCCTCGGGCCTCGGGGGCTCCCTCCCATGCCTAGTGGCAGCACTTAGCTCTGCGCTGGTGAGAAGACTTGAAGACTAGAAGACTAGACTAGGTGCCGGACGCGGCCATTTGCTTTGAATCCCTTTTCGTAGCCTTGCCTTTTAGATTTGGATTTAAGTTGAAGTTGAGTTTTCATTGATGCGCGCTGGGGGGTGCCTTTTCTCATTCGGAGTGATTTCTCGTTATCTGGTTCTCGCCTTGTTTTGGACTCACACACCATGCCTTCCAATCGCGAGCCCCTGGCGAGCTGGACTGGGCGAGGCACATGCGCGCCACGCGTGCGCGCTGACGCCACGACTGGTGCTCACCTCTCACGAGGTCCCCTCGGGTGGATTGACGGGCTCTCCAGGAGTCCCGAAAGCTCATGACCTCACGATTCAGTTCGTGACCCGCCCCAACTAAGGTAAGCCACGGTGGGAACTTGCCGCCAGGTTTAGGGTTTCGCAAAGGTGCACACTCAGTTCGACATAAGAGAATGAAGGCAGCGGTTTATTTACATGAGGGGCTCCCCCTCTCAAAATGCTCCCACAATTCTTAGAGACCATGCCCAAGTTTTTGTGTACAGGATAAAGCAGTAAAGGAGCAAGGGATCAGCCAGATATGTCACTCGCCGTGTCCTCCTCATCGTCTTCAGATGCATCACTGGCGTCGCTGCCACCATCGTTGATGTTGCCTCCGCCTTCACCAACGCCGGCATCACCATCGTCGACCACGTCGCCTTTGTCTGCAGCGACCACCACCGTCTTGTCTTCGGAAGCGAAGGCTCTGACCAGCGCATCCACATTGTCCTCCACCCACCGCGCCAGGTCGCCACGGATGGCCTACGGTACGGGAGCAATGGCGGCGTCGAAGTCAAAGTCAGGGAAGGTGTTCCGGAGATGACTGAAGACGCGGGAGAATGCGCGCCCGAGCAGGCCGTGGCTCCTCTCTTCCATGAGCTGGCGAGCTCTATCGGGCCGAGCCTCTAGGCGCACCACCACGTCACCAAAGAAGCGCAGATGACTGGTGTAGTCGTTTGAATGCGGCTACGGAGCATTCTCGTCACAGACATGGCCCAACGCCACGTTGGCCCTGACCCTGAGGTCCTGGAGCATGGGGGCATGCTCACGCTCCAGCGTCTGCTGTAGGAGCAAGTCCTCCCGACTCTGCCGAGCAACGGACTCAGCGTCATCAACCCGCTTCTGAAGGGAGAGCAGCTCGGCGCGGGCAGAAGCCAGTTCTGCCTGCGCCGTAACCAGGGTGATGGTCATGGCCCCCTCGCACCACTCCACTTCGGCCAGCTTGAGCCTGAGGGCGGCGGCCCTACCCGCATCCTCCGTCCACGCAAGCTTCAACTTCAAGTCATACCTACCCTCCAGATCTGCACGAGCCTCGGCCACCCGGCGATCAACCTCCTCCTGAGCCTTGGCCTCGTGTGCGCCAACGGCATCTTACGCTTGGGCAACTTGGCGCTCCCTCGTCTCCAGCAGTTCAAGCTCAAGGCTGCGCTCCACGGCCTCCAGAGCCAGCTCCTCCTCGCGCTTTCGGACCCCTTCTTCCTCGGCGGGCATCCCCCTCAGCGACGCAAGGGTGGCCTTGCGCGCCTCCACCTGCTACTCTAGGGACGCACTCCAAGCCTGGAGCTCCCACGCGCGCTTCTCCGCAGCCTCGCGGCGGCGGTCAGCCTCGCGAGCCTCCTCCAAGGCTCGGGTGCAAGCCTCACAGGAAACTTTGAGGGACGCTTCGGCCTCCGCATTGTCAAGATCATGCTGGTAGCGTCCAAGGTTGATGGCCACCCTCAGTTTACACCGTTCCTCCACCAGCCGAAGACCCTCAGCCTCAAGGCGCGAGTCGACACCCGCGAGTTCTTCACCAAGTCAGGTCATCGCACCCATTGCCTCCCGGAAGAACTCATGACGAACGATGCTCCGCCTGTGCTCAGACTCCAACGCATGCCCCACCTCGTCCTCCGCCATGGGGGCTGCAGGCGGGGCGTGAAGCAGCGCACCCCCTCTCAGCAGGGGGATGGGGGCTGGTGCCGCTCCAGGTGCCAGCCCAACCCCATGAGGGGCCCCGGCCAGTCGGGGCCCGCTGCTTGAGGAAGAGCTGAAGGCCGAAGCCAACCAGCTGCTATTCATGACCGGAGGAGGAGTCCGGGGAACGCCCGCCGAGCTCCAAGCCATACCGTGGAGGAAGGGCAACAGAGCCGCAGATTCAAGGCGCCATGGAGGCGAGCGCACCCCCTCGGCCGGCCCAGCTCCAGGCGCTGCGTGCAGGCTCGGGATGCTCAAGGCGACGGGGGTGTCGAGGAAGGCGGGGATTGCTTCTCGGGGGCTTAACGGCCCTGGCGGAAGGGGTCCTGAAGATCCAGCGTTAGGAAGGAAAGCAGCAATTAGGAGAACACAAGGTGCCGTACTTACTCGTCGACGACGATGTACTTTCGTCACTTCAATGGCCCGAAGATACCGCTGCCGTCCAGAGATCCTTTCCTCTTGCGGAGTTCCTCGAAGTTCACACAAAGCCGACCGAAGCGCTGTATGTGGCATCCAGTGTGGGGCGCAGCCGGAGAAGTGCTCGAGAGAACGACTTCAGGGGCGCTTGGTTGCGGAGAACAGTCGGGCGCCGTCTCACGCGACCTCCCGAGGCATCCGAAGTTACGGCCTCGGGAGCCGTGTGCTGCATCGACTCGGCGACCAACGTCTCAGGATCAATGGTTCCTGAGGATGACGCCCCATGAGCACCGAGCGGCGTCTGCACATCAGCACTCATGACGCCAGCCACTGGCGGCGCTCGTCCCCCTGCATCCACGTTTGGGATGAGCTCGGCGCCGGCGACGAGAAAGGGAACCACGCTGACAGGGTTCTCGCGGGACCCTACCAGGCCGTTCGGACGCAGCCCCCACTCGTCAAAGGGAGGCATGCTCCCTGCAAACTCATCCTTGTTCTTGCAGCGTGCAGAGAGACAGTTCTTCCTGCAAGTCGTCCGCCAAGGGACACTGTCAGACTTCAAGCACCGCTTGCCGCTGCCCGAGGGGGAGCCCGACTGAAACCTCATATGGTCCTCGACCGCTGAGCAAGGTCCACATCGGCGGAACGGCGCTGAAGCGGAGCGACTCGGCGCTTGATGAACTCCTTCACCACCATCGGCGCGGTCACGCCGCGGTTCTTCAGCCTCCTCAGCCTGAGCCAGACAGGGACAAGACGGGAGCTCGCGAGCCTCTCGTGGCCCCAACCGGAGTTGGGAACGGCAGGCGCTGACGGGGTGTGGAGCAGAGGGCTGAGCACACCGGCATCGACAAACACTCACCGTGTCCGAAACTCTCTCATAGATGGAGGAAGCTCGAAGTCGATCCCCGAGCCCGCCGTCGTGGCCACGGCCAGGAAGCTCACGCACCCCGAGCTTTGCCAAGGGTCAATCAAATGCAACGAGAAGAAATGGCGGAAGAGGGCCACAGAAGGAGCAATGCCCACCATTGCTTCACACACAAAGGCAAAGACAGCAAGGAGAGTCACGGATTGAGGGTTGAGATGCAGCATATGAATCTGGTAATGTTCAAGCACCGCATTAAAGAAGGCGGAGAAAGGGGGAATCAGGCCTGCCCAAAGGGCACCAATGAAAATTGGGACCTCGGTGGCCGCCCGAACAATGCGAGCGCGAGATGCAGGCCAAGCCACCGTCTTCCCCCGCTTGTTGAAACTGGTGGCGAGCATGGGACGCACCTTGTCCATGGCCTCGTCGTCGAGCACCAAGGATCGGCCGACTGCGGGCTCGGCGGCTGAAGGCACGCTAGGCAAAGACAGAGGCTTCTTCCCCTTGTCTGCTTGTTTCGGCGCCATGGCGATGAAGCAGGCGGAGTGCAGATCAGATTGGAGAGGAGGAGCAGAGTCTCGAGGAAGCAGAGGAGCTGGGGGAGCAAGGCGTGGGCGATGGGAGAATGGCTGTGTAGGTTGCGGGGGCCGCATAGCCAGGCGGATTCCAAGGCAGCATGGGGAAGCGGAGACGCCCACGCCCAATCAACCGCCACGCGTCGACCAAGGCCGCAGGCTTTTGGGGCCCGCGGTGCTCCGCGCTTGACCTTTGGGTTCGCCTCGAAGCCAAGCCCGAGCGCGCTTTGGGCCCGGGGCTACTGCTGCTGCTTCGGGAATGGGGGTCCCAGACTTGCTCGCTCATGCCCATGGCGTGGCTGTGCTAGCAGGCCTGTACGGCCCATCTTCATCAACGAGGCATTAAAGACCCTCGCGAGGGGCCAAGCCTCATGAGGCGGACGACACAAGACCTCCCCGGGAGCGGCCTCACTAGGCGGCCTCGCGAGGAGCGGAGAAATCAAGGCAGGGAAAACCTCGCGAGGCTCTCGGGACGTGAGCCATGACGATCAAGACCAGGCGGGCGCCAGCGCGCACAACGTCCTGTTTCCTCTTTGGTGCTAAGGAGGCAAGCGCAGGCGCAGAGTACCGAGGCATCAAGCAAAGGTTTCCATATCGGTGTAATGAGACCAAGACCAGCAGGACGGCAGGACGAAGGTCACCATGGAGCCCAAGACGACGTCACCACCAGAGCCTTTTGCACGCGAAGACCGCTTTTGTCAGGATAAGCTGTACTAGCTGTCCCCTTTCAAATTGTCCGTTGTTGGCTCCCTTCCCGCTCAATATTTGGGGAGAGGACCAGGGCCTATATATGTAGAACTAGCTGCCACAGTAGAGGGGATCGATTCCACCACCCATCCTCACATCCACAAGCTCGTTGAGCACAAGAACACCTCAACCTCAGGAGGTTGTTCTTCCCCTTGTACTGTTCATCATCAGCCCAAGAGGCAATCCACCACCACCACACTGGAGTAGGGTATTATACCACGACGGTGGCCTGAACCAGTATAAATCTTGTGTGTTTGTGTTGTGAGTTCGCCGAGTTCATCCGCGAGATCTTAGCGAGCTAGGGCGTAGATCGGTAGGGAGGAAATCTCCGCGCGCACCCCAGTGTTCGAACCTTGAGGGTTTTGCCGGAACCCGTGATCCGACAATGTGCTTGCCAAAGGATAAAATGTAAAAAGGAAAGGTGAAGATCGCCATGACTCTTGCATAAGGTAAACGACAAGAATAAAAGATAGGCCCTTCGCAGAGGGAAGCAGAGGTTGTCATGCGCTTTTATAGTTGGATGCACAAAACCTTAATGCAGGGGAACATCACATTATTGCCACTTGTGATAGGGACCTTTATTATGCAGTTCGTCGCTTTTATTGCTTCCATATCACAAGATCATATAAAGCTTATTTTCTCCACACTAAAATATCATACATATTTAGAGATCAATTTTTATTGCATGCACCGATGAAAACTTACTTGAAGGATCTTACTCAATCCATAGGTAGGTATGGTGGACTCTCATGGCAATACTGGTTTAAGGGATGTTTGGAAGCACAAGTAGTATCTCTACTTGGTGCAAAGGATTTGGCTAGCATGAGGGGGAAAGGCAAGCTCAACGTGTTGGGCGATCCATGACAATATACTTTATTTCGGATATAAGAAAACATAACCCATTACGTTGTCTTCCTTGTCCAACATCAACCTTTTAGCATGTCATATTTTAATGAGTGCTCATAATTACAAAATATGTCCAAGATAGTATATTTATATGTGAAATCTCTCTTCCTTCAATATTCTCTCATGAATTGTTCAAGTGACCAATACAATGTTTGCTAACCTTCAATAAATTTACCACCTCTACTTCTTATATATAAAGTCATTACTCCCCATGGGATAAGCATATGAAACATATATAATTTCAGATTTATGATATTCAATTCATTCAACCATTTACTCATAGGATATAAGTGAAGCACACGAGTAAATGACAAACTACTCCAAAAAGATATAAGTGAAGATCAATGAGTAGTTAAATAATTATGTAGCTATGTGAAGACTCTCTCTCATTTAAGAATTTCAGATCTTGGTATTTTATTCAAACAGAAATCAAGTCTAACGAAAAAAAAAATGACACTCCAAGCAAAAAACATATCATGTGGTGAATAAAAATATAGCTCCAAGTAAAGTTACCGATAAACAAAGACGAAAGAGGGGATGCCATCCGGGGCATCCCCAAGCTTAGGCTTTTGGTTTTCCTTGAATATTACCTTGGGGTGCCTTGGGCATCCCCAATCTTAGGCTCTTGTCACTCCTTATTCCATAGTCCATCGAATCTTTAGCCAAAACTTGAAAACTTCACAACACAAAACTTAACAGAAGATCTCGTGAGCTCCGTTAGCGAAAGAAAACAAAACACCACTTTAAGGTACTATAATGAACTCATTAATTATTTGTATTGGTGTTAAATCTACTGCATTCCAACTTCTCTATGGTTTATAAACTATTTTACTAGCCATAGATTCATCAAAATAAGCAAACAACACACGAAAAACAGAATCTGTCAAAAACAGAACAGTCTGTAGTAATCTGTAACTAACACAAACTTCTGGAACTCAAACAATTCTACCAAAATAGGACGACCTATTTAATTTGATTATTGATCTGCTGCAATTAGAATCAGTATTTTATCACGTTCTGGTGATTTTAAACAATTGTTTTCGTGAACAGAAAGTTTCTGGAATTTTCAGCAAGATCAAATAACTATCATCCAAGAAGATCCTATAGGTCTTACTTGGCACAAACACTAATTAAAACATAAAACCACATCTAACCAGAGGCTAGATCAAAAATTTATTACTAAACAGAACCAAAAAGCAAGAAACAAAAATAAAATTGGGTTACCTCCCAACAAGCGCTAACGTTTAACGCCCCTAGCTAGGCATGGTGATTTCAATGATGCTCACATAAGACATAAGAATTGAAGCATAAAGAGAGCATCATGAAGAATATGACTAGCACATTTAAGTCTAACCCACTTCCTATGCATAGGGATTTTGTGAGCAAACAACTTATGGGAACAATAATCAACTAGCATAGGAAGGCAAAACAAGCATAACTTCAAGATTTTAAGCACATAGAGAGGAAACTTGATATTATTGAAATTCCTACAAGCATATATTCCTCCCTCATAATAATTTTCAGTAGCATCATGAATGAATTCAACAATATAACTATCACACAAATCATTCTTTTCATGATCTACAAGCATAGAAATTTTATTACTCTCCAAATAAGAAAATTTATTCTCATGAATAGTGGTGGGAGCAAACTCAACAAAATAACTATCATGTGACTGAAAATTAGGATCAAGATGACAAGTTTAATGGTTATAATTATTCTTTATAGCATACATGTCATCACAATAATCATCATAGATAGGGGCATGCTTTCATCATAGTAAATGTGCTCATCAAAACTTGGTGGACAACAAATATCATCTTCATCAAACATAGCATCCCCAAGCTTGTGGCTTTGCATATCATTAGCATCATGGGTATTCAAAGAATTCATACTAACAACATTGCAATCATGCTCATCATTCAAAGATTTAGTGCCAAACATTCTAATGCATTCTTCCTCTAGCAATTGAGCACAATTATCAGAATCCTTATTTTCACGAAAGATATTAAAAAGATGAAGCAAATGCATTAACCTCAATTCCATTTTTTGTAGTTTTCTTTTATAAACTAAACTAGTGATAAAACAAGAAACAAAAAGATTCGATTGCAAGATCTAAAGATATACCTTCAAGCGCTAACCTCCCCGGCAACGGCGCTAGAAAAGAGCTTGATGTCTACTATGCAACCTTCTTCTTGTAGATGTTGTTGGGCCTCCAAGTGTAGAGGTTTGTAGGACAGTAGCAAATTTCCCTCAAGTGGATGACCTAAGGTTTATCAATCCGTGGGAGGCGTAGGATGAAGATGGTCACTCTCAAGCAACCCTGCAACCAAATAACAAAGAGTCTCTTGTGTCCCCAACACACCCAATACAATGGTAGATTGTATAGGTGCACTAGTTCGGCGAAGAGATGGTGATATAAGTGCAATATGGATGGTAGATATAGGTTTTTGTAATCTGAATATATAAAAACAGAAAGGTAACTAATGATAAAAGTGAGCACAAACGGTATTGCAATGCGTTGAAACAAGGCCTAGGGTTCATACTTTCACTAGTGCAAGTTCTCTCAACAATAATAACATAATTGGATCATATAACTATCCCTCAACATGCAACAAAGAGTCACTCCAAAGTCACTAATAGCGGAGAACAAACGAAGAGATTATGGTATGGTACGAAACCACCTCAAAGTTATTCTTTCTGATCAATCTATTCAAGAGTCCATAGTAAAATAACACGAAGCTATTCTTTCCGTTCGATCTATCATAGAGTTCGTACTAGAATAACACCTTAAGACACAAATCAACCAAAACCCTAATGTCACCTAGATACTCCAATGTCACCTCAAGTATCCGTGGGTGTGATTATACGATATGCATCACACAATCTCAGATTCATCTATTCAACCAACACAAAGAACTTCAAAGAGTGCCCCAAAGTTTCTACCGGAGAGTCAAGACGAAAATGTGTGCCAACCCCTATGCATAGGTTCATGGGCGGAACCCGCAAGTTGATCACCAAAACATACATCAAGTGGATCACGTGATATCCCATTGTCACCACATATAAGCACGGCAAGACATACATCAAGTGTTCTCAAATCCTTAAAGACTCAATCCGATAAGATAACTTCAAAGGGAAAACTCAATCCATTACAAGAGAGTAGAGGGGGAGAAACATCATAAGATCCAACTATAATAGCAAAGCTCGCGATACATCAAGATCGTATCACCTCAAGAACACGAGAGAGAGAGAGAGAGAGATCAAACACATAGCTACTGGTACATACCCTCAACCCCGAGGGTGAACTACTGCCTCCTCATCATGGGGAGCACCATGATGATGAAGATGGCCACCGGTGAGGGATCCCCCCTCCGGCAGGGTGCCGGAACAGGGTCCCGATTGGTTTTTGGTGGCTACAGAGGCTTGCGGCGGAGGAACTCCCGATCTATTCTGTTCCCCGATGTTTTTAGGGTATATGGATATATATAGGCGAAATAAGTGGTATGGGGAGCCACGAGGGTGGGGGCGCGCCCTCGTGGCCACCTCGAAGCTTCCCTGACTTCAACTCCAAGTCTCCTGGATCACGTTCGTTCCAAAAATCACGCTCCCGAAGGTTTCATTCCCTTTGACTCCGCTTTGATACTCCTTTTTCTGCTAAACATCAAACAAGGAAAAATGTAAACTGCACTGGCTCGGGTTAATAGGTTAGTCCCAAAAATAATATAAAAGTTCATAGTAAGGCCCATTAAACATCCAAGATGGATAATGTCGGTGTCAAAACTGGCGGATCTCGGGTAGGGGGTCCCGAACTGTACGTCTAGGCGGATGGTAACACGAGACAAGGGACACGATGTTTTTACCCAGGTTCGGGCCCTCTCGATGGAGGTAAAACCCTACTCCTGCTTGATTAATATTGATGATATGGGTAGTACAATAGTAGATTTACCACGAGATCAGAGAGGCTAAACCCTAGAAGCTAGCCTATGGTATGATTGTGGTTCGTCCTACGGACTAAAACCCTCCGGTTTATATAGACACCGGAGAGGGTTAGGGTTACATAGAGTCGGTTACAAACGGGAGGAGATCTACATATCCGTATCGCCAAGCTTGCCTTCCATGCCAAGGAAAGTCCCATCCGGACACGGGAAGAAGTCTTCAATCTTGTATCTTCATAGTCCAGGAGTCCGCCAAAGGTCATAGTCCGCCATCCGGACACCCCTAATCCAGACTCCTCAAGAGCCCCTAACTAGGCTTCAATGACGATTTAGTCCGCGCGCAGATTGTCTTCGCATTGCAAGGTGGGTTCCTCCTCCAATACTTCATAGAAGATTTTGAAGACAAGGATAGTGTCCGGCTCTGCAAAATAATTTCCACATACCACCATAGAGAGAATAATACACAAATCCAATCCATCGACGATTTCGCAGCGTGACATCACATCACGGCCAAGCCTTTATTCAATCATTTTTACCGTCCCACCTCAGCGCACTTAGCGAGGCGGTTTCTTGGCACGCCTTGTCGAGCAGTAGATCGTGTCCCTTATTCCGGATTCTCATCAATACGGGTGGGTAACCCAACCATGCCATTAATTTACGCGCTTGGGAGATAAGCGAGTTTTACGAGGCTGGTGGGGCACATAGTTGCGCCCGCCATATAAGGGATAAGGATCCACCTTTTCCATCTACGCCTTCTTCCTCCTTTGCTTATCCATTTTCGCGCACTCGAGCTCCAGCGCCCAAGTCCGCACATCCCACCTCTACCTTCTCCAGCCATGTCCGGAGCGGGAGGCAAGTGGATGGTCTCCTCCGTCACGGAGGGGCACATTAAAAAGCTGAGGAAGGCCGGATACTTGTCCAATGACATCGCGCACCGGCTTCCCGACAAGGGGCAGCTCATTCCCACCCCAAGGCCCGATGAGAGGGTGGTGTTCCTCACCCACTTCCTCCGCGGACTAGGTTTCCCACTTCACCCATTTGTCCGGGGACTCATGTTCTACTACGGCCTGGATTTCCACGATCTGGCCCCGAACTTCATCCTCAATATCTTGGCGTTCATCGTCGTGTGCGAGGCCTTCCTCTGCATCCAGCCCCACTTCGGCTTATGGCTGAAGACCTTCAATGTCAAACCGAAGGTGGTGGGCGGCCGCCAAGCGGAGTGCGGAGGCGCCATGGTGGGCAAGATGCCAAATGTTACATGGCTCGAGGGCTCCTTCGTGGAGACCATAAAGGTGGCAATCGGGTGGTTCTACATCACCGAGCCGCTGACCTGAATGGGCGGCGGCCCCAATTCGATCCGCTTCCCTACACGGCTCACCTCCTGGAAAGAGACGGGCTTGTCGTGGGTAATTCGAGGAGCTGTCCGACTCCAAACATGCGCCCAAAACCTGGTGAGCAAGAAGCTCAAACTCGCCAACGAGTCCAGGTTATGCTCATCCACCGGATCCTCCCGTACAACAACGGGCTTTCAGCTTGTGGGAGTTTGATCCGCACAACACCAAATCCCTGAGCAGGCTCTTCACACTACGCACGAAGATGCCCGGAAGGTGCTGTTCAAGGCGCCGAGCTCCCGCATCCGCTACCAAGGATCGCAGATTCAGCGCGCAGCATCAAGCCAACGGGGTAAGCTATTTTGCCCTTTACGGACACTTGTTTTCCATAGTTTGACTCTATGCGGATCTAAACTCCCTTACCTTTGACAGATTGGCGAGAGGACGTCCGGCAGATTGACCGTCCGCTCCCTTGCCGAAGACCAGCGGATGCCCGCTTGACGGGTTGCTGGTTCCGGCACCTTACTTGGTGCCGGAGAAGAAGGCCAAGAAGAAGGCCACGGGAACTCGAAGGAGTTCTTGATGCCAGGTGGTGTCAGACTCATTGTCCGATGACTCCGAGGTGGACTCCTCCTCCGAAGACGAGGAGGAAGAAGAAGAAGCCTCTCCCCTCCAAATGGGGAGGAATGAAAGGAAGGCCGCCTAACCGAGGGGGCCGAGGGTCCAAAAGGGAAGAACCCTTCCTCCGGACTACTCCACCAACACCGACGATGGCGAAGAGGAGGACCATCCAGGCCAAGCCCCGCAAAATCGTAAGTATCCGGATACCGAATAACTCACGGCGCTCCTCTCGCTGCACAAGATCTTCTAACGCTGAATATAATCATGCAGTCCGCCCAAGGCCGGGCTCGACGCCGCCGAGCGGCTCCTCGGGTTCGCTGGATGTGAATAGCACTTCACTTCCGCCGCTCCTCCCTCACCCAGCGGATGATGCCGAGGGGAGTCCCAAAGGGTCCAAGCCAAGAGGAGGTGGTCCCGAGGCGCGGCAAGGCGACCTCCCGGACTCCAAAGAAGGGATAAGACCCCAAGGGCTCTGGCACGGCCCTAGGTCGACGCCGCACCGAACCTTCAATGGTTCCGAACCGTAGGCGGCCCCTACTAAGAAGGGCAAGTTTACGATGCCGGTGACCTCCGCCCAACCAGAGGCACCGGATAATCTGCTGGAGGTGCTTAACGACGCCCATCGACGAGGAGCACCGCACTATTATGAGTGTGGTGATCCGAAGGTTCACCCGCCAAGAGCGGGCTGATCAAGCTCTCGTGCCAGCCTTCTAACAGCTTTGAGGTATGTATTTATGATATGAAAAATATCACCGCATACACAAGTAGTTCTCGATGCTCAGTTTGGTGTTCGAAAGAAAAGCCAACCGAGGATCAAAAAGATATACGCAGGAGTCTAACATAAGTATGTCAATATGGGAATGCAGGTGTGTTGTCGACCTCTCGCCAGACCGATCATGGAGGTCGATGTATTGAAGCAGAGCCTCGAGCGGTCCGAGAACGAGCTCGACCTTGCCAAGAAGCAGCTCGAGGACAAGGAAGGTAAGTAATACCTTATGTAAGTATATAAAAAGATGTGGTTGCAAAATGACAGGACTAACGTGGTTATTACAGGGCCACAACCTGTGGCAACCTCAAGGAAGCGCTGTCCAAGGTCAAGAAAATGCGGCCGTGGAGCGCACTCCACGAGAGAAGCAGGAGGCGCGGGTGGCGGAGGTGCAGCAAGAGCTCCTGTGCTCTCATGGAAAACACAAGAGTTTGAGCTTGACTCAAAGACTCGAGAGTCCGAGCTTGCCTCAGCGCTTGAGAGCGCCAAATCTGCCAAGGCCGAAGCCCAAAAGCCCTCCAGAAATTGAGGCGATGAAGAAGATAGCGGGGTAAGGCATTCTTTATGCAAAGCAAGCACGTGAAAGTGAATTACTTGTTACTTACCAGAGTCCGAGCTCTCCAGAGCATTCGCAGATCTTCCCGGAGTGTGTCCGACGCTGCCGATTCTACCGAGCCAAGAGGGAGCTCGACAGAGAAGGTGTTCTGGTCTCAGTATGCTGAGGCCGGACACCCGGTGCCCTTGAGCGACCAGCTGAAGCAGCTGGTCGAGCTCCATAAGGTGGCCGAAAAGGCCATGAAGGGTCTCTTAGTCCGGCTGTGGCCTGGGGAAGCCATGCCTGGGACTACTTCAGGCTGGCAAGGCGGCTGGTGGATGCATGTCCAAGGCTTGAAGTCATCAAGCGATCCGTATGCATCGAAGGTGCCCGTAGGGCCCTTGCCCGTGCGAAAGTGCACTGGGGCAAGATGGACGCTGAGAAGCTTGTGAAGGACGGACCACCGCCGGGCAAGGAGCATCGCAAGCCTGAGATGTATTATGAGGGTGTCCTGAAGGGTGCCCGCCGTATAGCGGATGAGTGCTCCAAAGATGTAATTTTTGAGTAAACTCGCATTTGTGATCCTGTACGCTGAAAACTTGTTCATATGCGCTAAGCAACGCTTTTGAATTTAAAATATTACCTTCAGGCGGCCGCCTATTAAATTTGAGAGATGGCGAAGTCGTCACCGCCCCCATGCCACGAGTCTTTGGGGTGTTCGGATAAACTTGAGCGCTTTTTCCCATTATTGGGTCCTCCGAGGGAGGCGCCAACACAACGAACAAGGCAATCAGACTATAATGCTTGAACACTCTCACTTAGCCATAGAATTCTATAATTTTAAATTTCGCGAAGCCCTAGTATTCGGAAGACCGAGTTCGGGCGCTATCCATGCCTCGGGCCGGACAAAGCCGACTCGCCTAAGAGGCGAAGTCTTTAGGGACTCGAAAAACCTCTCGAACAACGACTAGCTCTAGCCCTATCATGACGGCCGTTCTAGCTTTCTCCATCGAGGTGCTTAGCCCAGCTCAACCGGGCACAATCGCAGTGGTTCTCCCAAAGGCTACCTTAGCCGATATAACGGAACGTAAGGTACCAAAACATGGGAGCCGGGAAAACCCAACTATTGACCCAAGACATGATTCGGAGCTGATGCATATAATGCTATAAGTTCGGGGTGTCGCACTAATGAGAGTGTTCGGACTTCTAACACCATATTCTGGGGTACGTAAGCCCCTGGTGTATTGGCCGTACAGTGTACGGTTGCATAATGTCATAACTGAACATATTTTTATAAAAAAGGAATGCAATAATAGACAAAAGCTATGTATTGTTTATTCGAAAAGTCTGCGGTAAAAGCAGAACGATACAAATAGTGCGATAAGCAAGAGATGGGACTATTTGACACGCCCCCTCCAGGGCGAAAGCTGGGATGATATGTGAAACAAGTATACTGCTCGTTATAAAGACCACCGACACTGACGTAGCTTTCGCCTCCTCGCCGTCGATCGGTGTTCAACGATTATACTGCCGGACAGGCCTTCCGGAAAGTGGAGTCCAGAAAGTAAGAAAAAAACAATGACAAAATCGGGAGCCCCTTGTGCGGTTGAGCCGCATTTTGTGCGTGCCGTGGTCGTGCCCCTCCCCCTATGCCCATGGTATTTCCAGAGCGTAGTTATGTACGCATAGTACTGGTTTTGCAATTTCGTGAGGGCTAGGGTTGGGGCCGCATTTCTACGCGTGCTCGGAACGTGCCAGGCGGTATTTTTGTAGGTTACTCCGGGCGCGCTTGACGGTGTCCGATCGTTTAATGGCCGGACTGGAGAATTGCCTTGAGAGGCTGCTTTGTACTTCCGCCGCGAGGGCCGCCGTATGCTCCTTCGTTTGGAGAGAGCGTTCGATGTCTCCATTGACCGTAATGACTCCTCGAGGGCCATGCATCTTGAGCTTGAGGTATGCGTAGTGCGGCACCGCATTGAACTTTGTAAATGCGGTTCGCTCGAAAGCAGGCGTGATAGCCATCATGAACGGGACTATGTCAAGATTAACTCCTCGCTTCGTAAATTATCCGGGATCCAAGACCACCTCAAGTGTAAGTGAGCCTGCATAGCTTGGCCTCTACACCTGGTATGACGCCTTTAAAGGTCGCCTTTGTGGGTTTAACTTTGAGGGATCTATGCCCATTTTTCTCATCAGATCCCGATAAAGCAGGTTCAAAGCTGCTGCCGCCGTCCATAAGGACTCTAGTGAGGTGAAATCCACAATGATTGGGTCTAGAGCCAATGCAGCAAATCCGCCATGGCGGATGCTAGTGGGTGGTCCTTCGATCAAAAGTGATCGGGCAGAGGACCATGGGTTGAACTTTGGGGCGACTGGCTCCAACGCATATACGCCCTCGAGTGCACGCTCCGCCTCCCTTTTGGGGATGTGGGTTGCGATATCATGTTCATCGTCCGCACTTGTGGGGGAAACCTTCATCCCCTATTGTTCGGCGGCCGGGCTCCTCCTCGCCATCGCTATGCAACCCTTGTCATTGTTTTCGCGTTTAACTTGCCTGCTCGCTTGAACACCCAACAATCCCTGTTGGTGTGGTTGGTTGGTTTTTCGGGGTGCCGTATCCGCACGAGCGATCGAAAGTATTCGGTCCAAATTGGACGGGCCCGAGTATTTCTTTTGAATGGCTTTTTCCGCTGACCAGGTTTAGAGCCTCTGAATCCGCATTAATCGGGCGATCTCAGCATTGTCGCCAAGCACGCGGCGCTTTTGTTTGTTGTGACGGACCGCCAATGCCGCCCTTGGTATACTAATTACTGTGGCTCTTGGTCATGTTATTACTATGAGCTAGCCAGCTGTCTTCTCCCGCGCAAAAGCGGGTCATGAGTGTCGTGAGGGCTTCCATGGATTTTGGCTTTTCCTGTCCTAGGTGCCGGGCAAGCCACTCGTCACGGATGTTATGCTTGAAGGCTGCAAGGGCCTCTGCCCGCATACGATGACTATTTGATTTTTCTTCGTTAGGAACTGTGTCCATAATTGTCCGCCAATTCCTCCGCTGCTGAATTATGTGGCTTAGGTCATCGGCGTCCGGTGGTCGCATATAGGTGCCCGGAAGTTGTCGAGAATACGGCTTCCGTGTCCTCCCAACAACCAATTGATTCTGGCAAGCTGTTAAGCCAATGCCGAGCTGGTCCTTGCTTGAGTGTGAGGTATTTGATGGCGTAGATCATCGCTGCGGGCCATGTGGATATGAAGGAGATAATCCTCGATCCATACCACCGATCTGTTGTGCCATCGTATGATTCGATGTTTACGGGTTTGAAACCCTCGGGGATTTGATGATCCATTACTTCATCTGTGAAGCATAGTGGGTGTGCGGCGCCTCTGTATTGGGCTATATCACGACGTATCTCAAATGAGCTTTGTCTACTCTGTTTGGCCCGGCCGGATTTACCATATCCGGCATGACGGTTATCGTCACGTGTCGTGGGGCGCCCATGCGATCCATAGATCGATCTTGTTTGCCTTGCCCTATCCTCCAATATATCTCGCAGGTCTGGCGCATTTCCCCGTGCCTTATTCTTTGAGCAACGCCGGGGTGCGGCTTGAGTGGAGGGCCGAGAGGCTTCTCTGTCGCGGCTACGAGGTGGCCGGTCGGCCGCATTATGCGCTGGTGATATAGGTCTAGGTGCTTCCTCCTCTAATCGGGGTAGCGCCTGCATTTTGGGTAGCTCTTGAGGGGCGTCGAGTTCGCATTCTTCGCCGCAAGGACATCAGTCCATCCGTCGGCTAGCAAGTCTTGGTCAGCTCTAAGTTGTTGCTGTTTTTCTTGAGGTTGCTCGCCGTGGCTATAAGCTTGCGCTTGAAACGCTCTTGTTCGACGGGATCCTCGTGCACGACAAATTGCTGTCGCCGAGGCTTGCGCTGCCTTCGGAGGGAGGCATGTAATTATCGCCTCTACCTCTCTGCGCTCGCTTTCTCATGAGGGTTGGCTTCTCCATCCTCCCGTGCTGAATCCTGCCGGAGGGGTTGTCTTCGCACCGCCTGTGGTGTTATTGTCTCCGGTGCGGAATCGCTGCTTTTGCTGTGGCGGATTTAGAGCGGCGCCGCTTAACGCCGCGCTTAGGCTACTTCTTGAGGGGTCATCCTCCATTGTTCCATCACCATTCCCTTCTTTTGGGATGTCCACCATGTATATGTCGATGACGAGGTGGCCTTCCAAAGCCTCGTAGGCGCTGGTTCTTGGTCGCCTCCTCGCATCGCCGCCCATACCGCCGATGTCTTCAGAGTCAAGTCGAGCATGTCGGTTAAATCATCGATAGTGTCTCACGGTGGGTGGTGGGTGGGCTTTGAATTTCTTCTTTGTCCGCATCCCAACCTTGCCGACCATAGTCTGGCCAGGGCTCTCCTGATAAAGAGAGAGACTTTAGTGAATTCAGAATGTCGCCGAAAGGAGAGTGCTGAAAGATGTCCGTGGCGGTGAACTCCATGATCGGCGCCCAATCGGATTCGATTGGCAGAGGCGCAGAAGGTTCGGAGTCCGGAGAGGAGCCCAGCACCTTGGAGTCACGAGCTTCGCAAAGGACATGTATGGTGTTCGGCTCGATCGCCGTGGAAATTGCATCCCCGAGGCGGTGTCCAGCCACCCGCCCTCGACATGCGCAATGGCCCGAGCTAAGGGTCGGAGCGACATCGGTGCGCCTCCGTGGCACTGCTCGGGCGGCAGAGCTAGATCATGCCCATCATGACAAGGCGGCGCTTGGCTGTGGCTCGAACTCGTCGAAGATCAAGTCTCCGCGACGTCGGCGTGTAGTTCAAACTTCCAAATCTTACCTCGATGGCCAGGGGCGTAGCTTTCGATCTGCTCCAGATGGCCAAGAGAATTGGCCCGCAGTGCAAAGCCGCCGAATACGAAGATCTGTCCTGGGAGAAAAGTCTCACCCTGGACCGCATCATTGTTGATGATCGGAGGAGCCATCGGGCCTAAAGGTGACGACACGAGGAACTCTCAATGAAAGCACCAATGTCGGTGTCAAACCGCGGATCTCGGTAGGGGGTCCCAATGCAAGCGCCTAGGCGGATGGTAACAGGAGACAAGGGACACGATGTTTTACCCAGGTTCGGGCCCTCTCGATGGAGGTAAAACCCTACTCCCGCTTGATTAATATTGATGATATGGGTAGTACAAGAGTAGATCTACCACGAGATCGTAGAGGCTAAACCCTAGAAGCTAGCCTATGGTATGATTGTTGTTCGTCCCCACGGACTAAAACCCTCCGGTTTATATAGACACCAGAGAGGTTAGGGTTACATAGAGTCGGTTACAAATGGGAGGAGATCTACATATCCGTGAGACGCCAAGCTTGCCTTCCACGCCAAGGGAAGTCCCATCCGCACACGGACGAAGTCTTCAATCTTGTATCTTCATAGTCCGTGAGTCCGCCAAAGGTCATAGTCCGCCATCCCAACACCCCTAATCCAGACTCCTCGATAATATAATAGCATGAATACTTCATAAATTATAGATACGTTGGAGACGATCACACGTGTCGGGACCCCGATCCTAAGTCACACCGATCTAGCATGTAACACATCATATCCCTTTGCGCCTCACGCACGGTATTCCCACGGTGTCGCCTTACCATGGCCCGGGACCGCTTTGCCTTTTGGCTCACGATATGATGGTGTCGCTAGCATCCATATGACAGAGAACCCGGCCGATATGGCTAGTTGTGAACCCAAAGCGGCGCTTAACCTATGGGGACAGGCATACATGAATCACATCGAGCATGTCGGCCATCAACGTATATTCGGGCTGTAGCACTGGCTAACAGACTCCGCATCCCGGCTGTAGCAGGCTAGGCAGACTCAATAACACGCGTGACATTTCCGAGGGACGTATATAGGAACGGCGAAACACATGCCAGCCAATAAGTGTCCAAGCAGAGTAGTCTTTGGGCTAGCAGGACTCCGTGAACCGGCTGTAGCGGACTACTATCGCCGTAGCACGAGACTACATTTCCCCATAAGAGAGGCTACCAAGGATAAACAACTAGGTTGTCGGATCCCACACATAGCAATACAAGTTACACGACGCATAACATGCAAGTATGTGCTGTACAACATGGCATCACAACATAACGCAAACTCATATAGATAAAGGCTCGTAAGAGCCACATAAGTTGTTGCTGTTTTTCTTGAGGTTGCTCGCCGTGGCCATAAGCTTGCGTTTGAAGCGCTCTTGTTCGACGGGATCCTCGAGCACGACAAATTAAATGCGTCGTCGAGGCTTGCGTCGTCTTGAAGGGACATGTAATTATCGTCCTCTACCTCTCATCTGCCGCTTTCTCATGAGGTTGGCTTCTCCATCCTCCTGTCTTTGAATCCTGCTTGGAGGGGTTGTCTTGACCTTGTCGGTGTTATTGTCTCCGTGCGGAATAAATGCGTTTTCTTTGTGGCGGGATTTAGAGCGGCGCCGCTAACGCCGGCGCTTAGGCTACTTCTTGGAGGGGTCATCCTCCATTGTTCCATCACCATTCCCTTCTTTTGGGATGTCCACCATGTATATGTCGTATGACGAGGTGGCCTTCCAGTGCCCTGTAGGCGCTGGTTCTTGGTCGTCTCCTGCATCGTCGTCCATACCGTCGATGTCTTCAGAGTCGAAGTCGAGCATGTCGGTTAAATCATCGATAGTGTCTACGAAGTGGGTGGTGGGTGGGCTTTGAATTTCTTCTTTGTCCGCATCCCAACCTTGCTGACCATAGTCTGGCCAGGGCTCTCCTGATAAAGAGAGAGACTTTAGTGAATTCAGAATGTCGCCGAAAGGAGAGTGCTGAAAGATGTCCGTGGCGGTGAACTCCATGATCGGCGCCCAATCGGATTCGATTGGCAGAGGCGCAGAAGGTTCGGAGTCCGGAGAGGAGCCCAGCACCTTGGAGTCACGAGCTTCGCAAAGGACATGTATGGTGTTCGGCTCGATCGCCGTGGAAATTGCATCCCCGAGGCGGTGTCCAGCCACCCGTCCTCGATTGGCGCAGTCGGCTCCGAGCTAAGGGTCGGGCGGACACTGTGCGGCCTCGAGGCACTGTTCGTGGCGAGCTAGATCATGCCCATCATGACAGTGCGGCGCGCTTGGCTGTGGCTCGAACCTGTCGAAGATCAAGTCTCCGCGGACGTCGGCGGTGTAGTTCAAACTTCCAAATCTTACCTGATGGCCAGGGGCGTAGCTTTCGATCTGCTCCAGATGGCCAAGAGAATTGGCCCGCATGCAAAGCCGCCCGAATCTGAAGATCTGTCACGGGAGAAAAGTCTCACCTGGACCGCATCATTGTTGATGATCGGAGGAGCCATCGGGCCTAAAGGTGACGACACGGAGGAACTCTCAATGAAAGCACCAATGTCGGTGTCAAAACCGGCGGATCTCGGGTAGGGGTCCCGAACTCATGCGTCTAGGCGGATGGTAACAGGAGACAAGGGACACGATGTTTTACCCAGGTTCGGGCCCTCTCGATGGAGGTAAAACCCTACTCTGCTTGATTAATATTGATGATATGGGTAGTACAAGAGTAGATCTACCACGAGATCGTAGAGGCTAAACCCTAGAAGCTAGCCTATGGTATGATTGTTGTTAGTCCCTCGGACTAAAACCCTCCGGTTTATATAGACACCAGAGAGGGTTAGGGTTACATAGAGTCGGTTACAAATGGGAGGAGATCTACATATCCGTATCGCCAAGCTTGCCTTCCACGCCAAGGGAAGTCCCATCCAGACACGGGACGAAGTCTTCAATCTTGTATCTTCATAGTCCAGGAGTCCGGCCAAAGGTCATAGTCCGGCCATCCGAACACCCCCTAATCCAGGACTCCCTCAGATAATATAATAGCATGAATACTTCATAAATTATAGATACGTTGGAGACGTATCACACGTGTCGGGACCCCGATCCTAAGTCACACCGATCTAGCATGTAACACATCATATCCCTTTGCGGCCTCACGCACGGTATTCCCACGGTGTCGCCTTACCATGGCCGGGACCGTTTATGCCTTTTGGCTCACGTATATGATGGTGTCGCTAGCATCCATATGACAAAGAACCGGGCCGACATGGCTAGTTGTGAACCCAAAGCGGCGCTAACCTATGGGGACAGGCATACATGAATCACATCGAGCATGTCGGCCATCAGCGTGTATATTCGGGCTGTAGCCTTTGGGCTAACAGGACTCGGCATCCCGGGCTGTAGCAGGCTAGGCAGGACTCCGAATAACAGCGTGACATTTCCCGAAGGACGGACATAAGGAACAAGTGAAACACATGCCGCCAGTCAAGTGTCCAAGCGGTAGTCTTTGGGCTAGCGAGACTCGGTGAACCGGGCTGTAGCGGACTACTATCGCTCGAAGCACGAGACTACATTTCCCCATAAGAGAGGCTACCAAGGATAAACAACTAGGTTGTCGGATCCCACACATAGCAATACAAGTTACACGTCGCATAACATGCAAGTATGTGCTGTACAACATGGCATCACAACATAGCATAAACTCATATAGATAAAGGCTCGGAAGAGCCACATAGCAATTAGTACAAACAAGGGTCACATGACCCATCATCCAGAGCATACAAGCAACAAGCGGAAGCATTACATGTCTGAGTACAGACATCTACAAAAGAAAAAGGCTGAGAAGCCTGACTATTACAAGACCCTCCCAAGGGTACAAGATCATAGCTGAGGTAACAAGCTACTAAATGAAGTCCAAGCGGAACTACTAGTAAGACCGAAGTCTCATTGCAAAAACATAAATAAAACAACGTGAGTACAAAGGTACTCAGCAAGACTTACATCAGATCCTATCATACATGCATTAGTGTCAAAAGGGTAATGTGGAGTTTAGTTGCAGCAAGCCAGCTTTGACTCTGTGGCTATCCTGTTCTCGACTACAAGAACTCTTGAGGTGAGACAACGTGCAGTCCACTAATCACCACATCAATACACTACTATGGATTCATTCCGTCTCCATACGAGAAGGCCATCCATAGCACTCACACTTGTCTTGAGCATTTTAGAGTATCCACTTCAAGTTGTCTATGTACCACGTAAGCATCCAAGAAGTCCATAACCGAGGACACGGCTATTCAATAGATCATGATAACCTGCGGGTGTACTTCTTCACACGCTCTCGCCACTTACCGCCATATACCGTCATGTATCTCGGCAACCTTCAAGCGGAAGCTTTGGCGAGGTGTCGGCCACGACGACTAACCACACAAGACTCTAGTCCAGGCTTATCGCCTATTCGGGTTCCATCCGCAAGGAGATCCGGCGGGGTGTCGCTCACGGCCCCAAGCGATGTGAGCAGGGTTCCCAAGCCCACCATCCGGTGCCACTTGGTACACCGTGCCACATGCCTAATCTGTCCCAAGCCCACCTGCGGGTGCCACTTGGTAGAAAAATAGCACTACCTACAAACACGAAAACTAGTTGCGACTCTGGACAGAGGTCAAGTTGATTAATAAGTCGAGAGGGTCGAGTTACGGAACCCAATGTGTGGTAGTATCGAGTCATTGGACAACATACATAGAACTCGATTGCTTAGGGACGGTTCGGTGAGACAACCCACCATGTACTCCTACATGGCCTCTCACCGCTACCTTTACCAAATCGTGTTCACACACTTCACTCTCGACATCGAACATAGAACGGTACTCAATTCATTCCCAATGAATCAGACTGACACAACTCTAAGCAATAGCAGGCATAGCATGGTAGGAACACAACATGGCTCAATCAACTCCTACACATGCTAGTGGGTTTTAACTATTCTTGTGGCAATGACAGGTCATGCAGAGGAAAGGGTTCAACTACCGCAGCACAAAGTAGCGGTGAATCGCTGTTGTCCTAATGCAATAGCGAGAGCAGGAGGCGAGAGATAGGATTGTATCGGAATGAACAAGGGATTTGCTTGCACGGTAATCAACAAGGGAGGCACCGCTTCATAGAGCAGTTACTCTGGAGCGTCTCGGGCCAGGACCTATCGAGAAGGGGCGGTGCTGGCAATCAATACACAATCATATGCAACAATATGATGCATGAACATGGCATGTAGATGTGATGCTGTTTGAGTTAATGCAACTGGTATTCGATTTGAATGAAGTCCATTTGAACCAAAGGTTCAAATGCAATTCAAAGTAAGCTCTTATAAATGCCATTTTAGAGTTTCACTTATACAGCATGTATAAGTTGGTTTGTCATGCATGAAACTAGTACAGATGGATAGATTGAATTTTTCTGATAATTTTTCATATATAAATTATTTAAATCTGAGCTACGGTTGAATTTTATGAATTTTGAAGTTTAAATTATTTTCTGGATTTTCTGAATTATTTTAATTCGAGAAAATAATTAATCGCGTCGACATGACGTCATCATTGCATCAGCGGTCAACAGCGGCTGGTCGGGTCAAACTCGGCGTGTGGGACCCACACGTCGATGACGAGGTTAACGAGGGTCATTTTAATTAAATTAAATGGTTAGGGGGCACCGGGCCCACCGTCGATGTCGGGGGTTAGTTAGCGGTGATTAGCACTAAGCTAATCACTGACGGGCCGCCCCACTGGCAGGACTCGGCGACGGGGCTCGTCGCGGCGACCTCTGGGGCCAGCGGAGTCCGCGTCTCGAACCTGGGCGGCGTCTGAGAGCACGGGCGTAGCCGTGCTCTCGCGCACTGAGTGGAGCAGACAGGACGAGCTGGGGGCCGGGCTCGCGGGGCGGAGCTGGGCGGCCGCCGAGCTTCAGCGAAGAGGGAAGAGGCTACTGGCGTGCGGAGACGGGAACGGAGAGGGGGAGCGGTGGCGGAGCTCACAGCGATTCTGACAAACAGGCGGCGAGGTCGGGGAGGAACCGGGGCGATCGTGGCGGCGGAGGATCTCCGGCAACCGGAGACGAAGACGACGTCGGGCGGCGCTCGAGGCTTCCCGCGCCACGTGACTCGGCGGGAAGTAGCGGACGGCGCGAGCTAGCGGACACGGAGAGGGCGTGGGGAGGCGGTGGCCACGGCGGCGGCGCCTCGTGCTCGGTGGCGTTCGGGAAAGAGAGAGAGAGCTCGAGGGAGGGGAGGCGAGAGAGTGGGGGAAGGAACTGGGCGCGTGGCGTCGCAAGGATCGTCGAGAGCGGCGAGGCAGGCAGGCAGGCAGGGAGGTGGGTGGCGTGGCGCGGCTGCTTGTGGCGTCGAACTGCGCCCATCCCCTGTCGGGGAGGAAGGCGACAGGGGAGGGAGGTGGGCTGGGCAGGGCTGGCCAGTGGGCCGGCCAGGGCCCGCAGTCTTGGGCCAACCACAGGGGCTAGGCGCCAGTAAGTATCCTTTCCTATTTATTTCCTTTTCTATTTTTCGACATTTGTTTTGATTTATTTAAAATACCAAACTAATTTATTTAATTATGCCAATTTTTGCGAGGAGCTAACTATATTATTCGAGCTCCTCAACAAAAGGCACAATTTTGGACAATATTTTATATATATAATAATATATATCCAAGGCAAATATTTATCAGATTAATTCCAAATGCCCAAAATAAATACTTATGAGATCCTAAAAATATTGGTTAGATTGTTAACTCTGTCCAATATTTTGAGGAGAACCACAAGAGCATTTTCTTGGACCTTTTGGAGCAATTTTTATTTAGGTCATTTCCAAAAGTTATTACGAGGGTTTCACAAATCCCCATTTCAAATTAAAATGGAATTTAAACATGATGCACAATGACTAGCTAGCCTTGAGCATACCAGCACTAGGGATGTGACAACTTCGCCCCACTTGAAAGAATCTCGTCCCGAGATTCGAGGGTCGAACGGAAAGAAAGGGGTACTCGATCGAAGGCGATCTTCTCGCTCGGTAGCTTCTCTCGGAATGATGAGACCACTGAACCTTGAAAACTTGATATTCGGCGTCGAGTAACACGTTACCTTGATCAAGAATGCGAACCGGTACTCTCGGTATGTGAGGTTATCTTGGAGATCAAGCGTTTATGGTCCACTCATGGATAGGATCCGAGAAGCAACGCTGAGTTGAGAGGCGTGGAAGACATCATGAACTCGAGAAAGATGTGGGGTAGTTCAACTGGTAGGCAACCTCTCCTCGTTTAGCGAGAATGCGAAAAGGGCCAATGTAACGAGGAGCCAACTTGCCCTTGATACCGAAACGATGGGTACCCTTTAGAGGAGTAACCCGAAGGTAAGCCTTGTCGCCAACCTCATAAGCCACTTCCTTATGGCGACGGTCATCTTGGCTCTTTGACGAGATTGGGCTGTTTTCAGATTCTCACGAATGATGCGAACTTGCTCTTACGCCTCTGGATCATGTCGGTCCAAAGAATTGTCTTTCACGGTTTCGACCAGTTCAAAGGTGTTCGACATCTTCGTCCATAAAGAATCTCAAAAGGAGCTTTCTTGAGACTGGATTGATAGTTATTGTTATAAGCAAACTCGGCGAAAGGAAGACATTTCTCCCAATCCATTCCAAATGAGATAACGCAAGCTCTAAGCATGTCTTGAGAATTTGGTTGACCCTTTCCACCGACCACTTGGTGAGGGTGGAAGCGCTGATCAAGAAAAGATGGGTTCCCATGGCAGTTTGGAAACTCTCCCGAAATGAGAAGTGAAAAGACTACCACGGTCTGAATTGATCTCTAGTGGAACACCATGGAGTGACACTATTAGAAATGTATAAGTCGGCGAGCTGACTAGCGGTGATACTCTCTCGAGCAGGAAGGAAGTGAGCCACTTTGGAAAGGCGATCAGCGACTACGAAGATAGCATTATTCCCTTTCTTGGTCTGGGAAAGCGGTGATGAAATCCATACCAACTTTATCCCATTTCCACTCGTGGAATAGCTAAGGGTTGAAGGGTGCGGCGAGGCCTTTGATGCTCTGCCTTAACGCGACGACAAACGTCACAGATTAGCAATATATTGAGCAATTTCTCTCTTCATCCTAGTCCACGGAACCTCTGGCGTGGGTCTGATACATCTTAGTACTACGGGATGAATTGTGAGAGGAGATTCATCGCCTCCTTAAGAATCGGTTATCGAAGATGTTGCTTCTTGGGGACCACCAGGCGGTGCCCAAAGAAAACGACACCTCGATCATCTATAGAGAAACTACCAGCAATACCCTTGGCAACGTTTCTCTTGATCCGGGTAATCCCGTATCATGCTACAGGCTTCTATGATATGATCCACGAGTAGGTTCCGCCACCAAGGTAGAAAGGAATCCGTGAGGAGCAATGTGAAGGTTAAGCTTACAAAATTCCTCATGGAGAAGTGGTTGGCCTTGTTGCAACATGAGATTGTTGCAATAGGATTCTGACTTAACGCATCAGCCATGACATTGGCTTTGCACAGGGTGTAGGTAATCCCTAGATCATAATCATGATCAACTCCAACCAACGTCTTTGTCTAAGGTTCAAATCTGGTTGGGTGAAGATATACTTGAGACTCGGTGATCGGTGTAGATCTATAGCGTTTACCAAGAAGGTAATGTCGCCAGGTCTTGAGTGCATGGACTACGGCTGCAAGCTCTAGATCATGTGTAGGATAATTCTCCTCATGTGGATGCAAGCGGCGAGATGCATAGGCAATCACATGACGATCCTGCATAAGGATGCAACCTAGTCCTGTCGTGAGGCGTCGCGATGATAACAAAGTCCTTAGTGAAATCCGGTGGCACTAGTATGGGAGCAGAAGTCAGCGTCTTTTCAGTTCTGAAAACTGTACTCACACTGTGGGGACCACTCAAACTTTTATCTTTCTTGAGAAGTTCCGTGAGGGGTTTAGCTACTTTGGAGAAGTTTTCAACAAAGCGGCGACAATAGCTGGCTAGACCAAGGAAACTCCTAACTTGTTTAGCGGTTTGGTGGAGTCCAATCAAGAGCGGCCTGAACTCTCTCGGGATTGACAGCAATGCCCTTACGAGAGATTACGTGGCCTAGGTAGGTCACTTACGGCAACAAAATTCACACTTGGAGAACTTGGCATAAAGGCGGTGCTCTCTGAGTTTTTCTAGCACAAGTCTGAGATGTTGGCATGCTCTTCCTCGTTCTTGAGTAAATAAGAATATCATCGAGGTAAACCACGACAAATTTATCTAAGTACTCCATGAAGATCGAGTTCATCAAGCGGGAGAATGTAGCTGGGCGTTGGTTAGACCAAAAGACATGACGGTGTACTCATCTTGGCCGTAACGAGTGACAAAGGCTGTCTTGGGAATGTCCCCATTCCTGATCTTGATTTGATGGTAGCCTAACCTCAAATCCATCTTAGAAAGGCGAGGATCCAGCGAGCTGATCATACAGTGTCGTTGATCACGGGAGCGGATACTTGTTCTTTATCGTGACCAAATTAACGGACGATAATCTACAACCATCCGGTCCGTACCATCCTTCTTCTTGACGAAGAGGACGGGCAAGCCAGGGAGAAGAACTAGGGCGGATGAAACCCTTTTGCAAGGACTCATCAAGTTGTTTCTTAAGCTCGGCTAGTTCTAAGGGTGCCATCTTATAAGGTCTCCTAGAGATTGGGGCGGTTCCTGGGATAAGATCTATGACGAATTCTACATCTCTGTCAGGTGGAACACCTGGCAGTTCTTCTGGAAAGACATCCGGAAAGTCACGGACTACGGGATATCTTCAAGGTGTGGAAGAGGGCTGGCATTGAGAGAATAGAGTTGGCGCTTTGCAACCCTAGTGGAGCGGTGACTATCTTGCCGGATGGGTGTGTAAGCTGAGCAGACCTAGTGAAACAATCAATCTTGGCATGATGAGCTGTCATCCACCCATACCCAAGATGATGTTAATATCTGAAGACTTGAGGGCTACAAGTGAGGCAAGGAATACAAGTCATCAACAAGAATTTCGTTACCATGGCTTATACAAGAAGTTTGCCATTTGGATCCGGGAGTTTGAATGACTAGCGGAGAGGGCATATCACAAAATGATATGTTGTGCAAGTTAGCATAGCTTTGGAAATGAAGGAATGAGATGCTCGATGTCGAATAGAACCGAGGCGGGATGACAATTGACAAGGAGTGTACCAAGAACGACATCCGGATCATCATGAGCGTCTTTAGCTGAGACGTGATGCACACATCCACGTTCAGCGGGAGCTGACTTGACACTGATCATCTTGCGTGATGGCTTAACACAGCCAACAGGCTTCTCGAGCTGGGGTGGAGCATAACTGACTTGAGAGCAGTCTCGTGCATAGTGTCCTGGCTCCCCGCAGGTGAAGCAAGTCCCTGAAGTTGGACGTGGACCCACATTGACAAGTGATCTACCAATAGGCCTGGGTGGAGCATGTAACTGAATTGGGTGAGGCGCCATATGAGATGGCCTCGGTGAATATCCGGGTGGAAGAGCAGAGTTCGGAATCCAAATCCGGCGTTTCTGGGAACTAGAACCGGAGGATGAAACCAATTCACGGTGGTGCTTACGAGACTCCTCGTAAGTGAGCTGAGCTGTCTCTGCATTAATGGCCTTGTTCACAAGAGCTTGGAATGTATCGCAATGGTGCAGGTGGAGGTCACGACGCAACTTGGGGTTGAGACCCTTCCGGAACCTAGCCTGCTTCTTGGCGTCCGTGGACACTTCTTCTGGGGCATAACGGGCAAGGTTCTCAAATTCTCTGCTGTAAGCATCAACAGCCATCTCACTCTGGGTGAAATTACAGAACTCTTCTCTCTTGCGATCGATGAGGGCTTCAGGAATGTGATGCTCGCGAAAAGCCTCACTGAAATCTCTCGTGTTGGAATCGACCAGCCGGAAGCATAGCCTCATAGTTCGCCACCAAAGACTAGCATGACCTTCCGGTGGTATGCAGCATAGGTGACCTTGTCATCTTGAGATCGTTTGAGCGCAACTTATGAGTGATGCTCTGAAGCCGATCATCGGCATCGAGTGGCTCGATGGAGTGATGAAAGGTAGGTGGGTGCAAGCGAATGAAGTCATGAATGGTTGCAAACCCTTTGGACTGATGTGCGGTGTTCTCTTCGATACGTGCCAACAACCGGTTAGACTCACGTTTGTTCCTCTCCATTTCTAGCATGAACCCTGTCAATGAAGGCTGGTGGGAGGATCCTCATCCCTTCCATCTCCGTGGTTACGGCTACGAGCAATGAACTTAACTTAGCGATGACATCACGAGAAACGAAACCAAGGATGGAATCACATCACTATCTTGAAAATGTGGGACACCAAAATTAGTAACTCTCGAACTCTGGGCAATTCCGGCAGCATAACGGCGATAAAATGTTCAAAATGAAGCATTACGCAAAATGGGGTAGCACCATACTCAACATCATCATCAGCAGTTCGGGATAATACTAACATGCTATACTGAGGGTACTCGAAAACTGGGTAAGACTACGATCAACCCAATCCTATGGGACTACGGAAATAGTAACACGTGATCACGATGAGCGGAAGAGATAGCCTAGTTCCTTAACCCGTAGGAAAGATAGGGCGACTCAGATCGAGAGGCCATGAGGTAAAGGAGTAAAAGAGCCTTACGTTCCTTCCACAATCAATTCCCTATATAACTAAAGCATTTCTAGACTCTACTTGATCAGGTTGGCTTGGAAATCCTACAGCGATCAGGCTCGATACCAAAGCTGTCGGGACCCGATCCTAAGTCACACCGATCTAGCATGTAACACATCATATCCCTTTGCGGCCTCACGCACGGTATTCCCACAGGTGTCGCCTTACCATGGCCGGGACCGTTTAGCCTTTTGGCTCACGTATATGATGGTGTCGCTAGCATCCATATGACAGAGAACCGGGCCGACATGGCTAGTTGTGAACCCAAAGGCGCTAACCTATGGGACAGGCATACATGAATCACATCGAGCATGTCGGCCATCAACGTGTATATTCGGGCTGTAGCACTGGGCTATGAGACTCCGGCATCCCGGCTGTAGCAGGCTAGGCAGGACTCGAATAACACGCGTGACATTTCCCGAAGGACGGACATAAGGCAAAGTGAAACACATGCCGGCCGATCAAGTGTCCAAGCGGTAGTCTTTGGGCTAGCGGGACTCCGGTGAACCGGGCTGTAGCGGACTACTATCGCTCGAAGCACGAGACTACATTTCCCCATAAGAGAGGCTACCAAGGATAAACAACTAGGTTGTCGGATCCCACACATAGCAATACAAGTTACACGTCGCATAACATGCAAGTATGTGCTGTACAACATGGCATCACAACATAGCAAACTCATATAGATAAAGGCTCGGAAGAGCCACATAGCAATTAGTACAAACAAGGGTCACATGACCCATCATCCGAAACATACAAGCAACAAGCGGAAGCATTACATGTCCGAGTACAGACATCTACAAAAGAAAAAGGCTGAGAAGCGACTATTACAAGACCCTCCCAAGGGTACAAGATCGTAGCTGAGGTAACAAGCTACTCGTCAAATCAAAGCGGAACTACTAGTAAGACCGAAGTCTCCGCTGCAAAAACATAAATAAAACAACGTGAGTACAAAGGTACTCAGCAAGACTTACATCAGATCCTATCATACATGCATTAGTGTCAAAGGGTAATGTGGAGTTTAGTTGCAGCAAGCCAGCTTTGACTCTGTGGCTATCACATTCTCGACTACAAGAACTCTTGAGGTGAGACAACGTGCAGAGTCCACTAATCACCACATCAATACACTACTATGGATTCATTCCGTCTCCATACGAGAAGGCCATCCATAGCACTCACACTTGTCTTGAGCATTTTAGAGTATCCACTTCAAGTTGTCTATGTACCACGTAAGCATCCAAGAAGTCCATAACCGAGGACACGGCTATTGAATAGATCATGATAACCTGCGGGGTGTACTTCTTCACACGCTCTAGCCACTTACCGCCATATACCGTCATGTATCTCGGCAACCTTCAAGCGGAAGCTTTGGCGAGGGTGTCGGCCACGACGACTAACCACACAAGACTCTAGTCCGGCTTATCGCCTATTCGGGTTCCATCCGCAAGGAGATCCGGCCGGGGTGTCGCTCCGGCCCCAAACGATGTGAGCAGGGTTCCCAAGCCCACCATCCGGTGCCACTTGGTACACCGTGCCACATGCCTAGTCATCCCAAGCCCACCTGCGGGTGCCACTTGGTAGAAAAATAGCACTACCTACAAACACGAGAAACTAGTTGCGACTCTGGACAGAGGTCAAGTTGATTAATAAGTCGAGAGGGTCGAGTTACGGAACCCAATGTGTGGTAGTATCGAGTCATTGGACAACATACATAGAACTCGATTAGCTTAAGGCGGTTCGGTGAGACAACCCACCATGTACTCCTACATGGCCTCTCACCGCTACCTTTACCAAATCGTGTTCACACACTTCACTCTCGGCATCGAACATAGAGCGGTACTCCAATTCATTCCCAATGAACCAGACTGACACAACTCTAAGCAATAGCAGGCATAGCATGGTAGGAACACAACATGGCTCAATCAACTCCTACACATGCTAGTGGGTTTTAACTATTCTTTGTGGCAATGACAGGTCATGCGAGAGGAAAGGGTTCAACTACCATGACACAAAGTAGCGGGTGAATCGCTGTTGTCCTAATGCAATAGCGAGAGCAGGAGCGAGAGATAGGATTGTATCGGAATGAACAAGGGATTTGCTTGCACGGTAATCAACAAGGAGGCACCGCTTCATAGACAGTACTCTGGGCGTCTCGGGAGCGGGACCTATCGAGAAGGGGCAGTGCGGCAATCAATACACAATCATATGCAACAATATGATGCATGAACATGGCATGTAGATGTGATGCTGTTTGAGTTAATGCAAGCTGGTATTCGATTTGAATGAAGTCCATTTGAACCAAAGGTTCAAATGCAATTCCAAAGTAAGCTCTTATAAATGCCATTTTAGAGTTTCACTTATACAGCATGTATAAGTTGGTTTGTCATGCATGAAACTAGTACAGATGGATAGATTGAATTTTTCTGATAATTTTCATATATAAATTATTTAAATCTGAGCTACGGTTGAATTGTTATGAATTTTTGAAGTTTAAATTATTTTCGGATTTTCTGAATTATTTTAATTCCAGAAAATAATTAATCGCGTCGACATAGCGTCATCATTGCATCAGCGGTCAACGCGGCTGGTCGAGGTCAAACGGCGTGTGGGACCCACACGTCGATGACGAGGTTAACGAGGTCATTTAATTAAATTAAATGGTTAGGGGGCACCGCCCACCTGTCGATGTCGAGGGTTAGTTAGCGGTGATTAGCACTAAGCTAATCACTGACGGGCCGCCCCACTGGCGAGACTCGAGCGACGGGGCTCGTCGCGGCGACCTCTGGGCCTTGGCGGAGTCCGCGTCTCGGGCCACGGCGGCGTCTGAGAACCGGGCGTAGCCCGTGCTCTCGCACTGGTGGAAGCGACGGACGAGCTGGGGCGGGCTCGCGGGCGGAGCTCAGGCGCGCCGAGCTTCAGCGAAGGGGAAGAGGCTACTGGCGTGCGGAGGCAGGAGCGGAGAGAAGCAGTGGCGGAGCTCACATGATTCTGACGAACGGGCGGCGAGGTCGGGAGGAACAGGGGCGATCGTGGCGGAGGGGATCTCCGGCAGCCGGAGACGAAGACGACATCGGCGGCGGCGCTCGAGGCTTCCGCGCCACGTGACTCGGCAGGGAATGGCAGACGGCGGCGCTGGAGCTAGCGGACACGGAGAGAGGCGTGGGGAGGCGGTGGCCCGGCGGCGGCGGTGGCGCTCTCGGTGGCGTTCGGGAAAGAGAGGAGAGAGAGCTCGAGGAGGGGAAGCGAGAGAGTGGGGAAGGAACCGGCGCGTGGCGTCGCGGGATCGTCGAGAGCGGCGAGGGAGGCAGGCGAGCAGGGAGGGAGGTGGCGTGGCGGCGGCGGGCCTTGCGCGTCGAACCACGCCCATCCCCTGTCCGGGGAGGAAGGCGACGGGGGAGGGAGGTGGGCTGGGCAGGGGCTGGCCAGTGGGCCAGCCAGGCAGCAGTCTTGGGCAGCCACAGGGGCTAGGCGCCAGGTAAGTATCCCTTTCCTATTTATTTCCTTTTCTATTTTTCTGACATTTGTTTTGATTTATTTAAAATACCAAACTAATTTATTTAATTATGCCAGTTTTTGCAGGAGCTAACTATATTATTCCAGAGCTCCTCAACAAAAGGGCACAATTTTGGACAATATTTTATATATATAATAATATATATCCAAGGCAAATATTTACCGTATTAATTCCAAAAGCCCAAAATAAATACTTATGAGATCCTAAAAATATTGGTTAGATTGTTAACTCTGTCCAATATTTTGAGAGAACCACAAGAGCATTTTCTTGGACCTTTTGGAGCAATTTTTATTTAGGTCATTTCCAAAAGTTATTCTGAGGGTTTCACAAATCCCCATTTCAGAATTAAAATGGAATTTAAACATGATGCACAATGACTAGCTAGCCTTGAGCATACCAGCACTAGGGATGTGACAACACGCCCCCTAGGGTCGGCTGCCTCGCCCTCTCCCTCCTTTATATAAGGGGGCAGGGGCACCCTAGAACACCCAAGTTGATCTTTTAGCCGTGTGCGGTGCCCCCCTCCATAGTTACACACCTCGGTCATATCGTCGTAGTGCTTAGGCGAAGCCCTGCACCGGTAACTTCATCATCACCGTCGCCATTTCGTCATGCTGATGGAACTCTCCCTCGGCTTCAACTGGATCAAGAGTTCGAGGGACGTCACCGAGCTGAATGTGTGCTGATCGCGGAGGTGCCGTACGTTCGGTATTTGGATCGGTTGGATCGTGAAGACGTTCGACTACATCAATTGCGTTACTAAACGCTTTCGCTTTCGGTCTACGAGGGTACGTAGGCACACTCTCCCCGCTCGTTGCGATGCTTCTCCTAGATAGGTCTTGTGTGTTCGTAGGCAATTTTTTTGAAATACTACGTTCCCCAACAATTCCAACATCTCCTTTGGCACACATGAGGTTAGTAAGCTCAAATAGACAATCACCAAACTTAGGATCATTGGAATTCATCTTACTCAAGGCAATAGACTTATGAAGAATTTCATCTAAGTTTTGCAAGGAATAGTTTGGAAATCATTCCTCAAGAAATCTCCATGTAGTGTAGGCACAATCAAGAGTAGGCAAGCAACCAATCAAGTTTCTAGGCAAACCTCTAGTGATAAGATTAACAGTTCTAAGGTTGCGGATCATCTCAATAGACTCATCAAGGGTAGGATGCAAAGGATCAACATGAGGTGCACAAGGGCTAGTAATGTACTTGTTCAAATGATATTCATCGAAAATCTCAAGCATCTAAATTTTCCATTCATGAAAGAACTCTCCATCAAGTATAGGCACTCTATGTCTAAGACTCCCCAACATAGACTCATCCATCTTCCTCCAATGGTGATTAAACCAAAGCAATGGAGACCAATGCTCTGATACCAATTGAAAGGATCGAGAAGAGGTGTCCAGAGGGGGTGATTAGACCCTCAACAAAGAAAAGTAGCAGTTTTTAATTTCTTCAAGTTAAAGTGTAGTTTTAGCACAAGTTTAAACATTCACAATACATTTCAACCAAGCATGGCAAGAGTATATGAGCAGCGAAAAGTAAAGCATGCAAGTTGCAAGTATGTAATGGGATGGGATTGGAGTATGCAAACACAATTGGAGACACGAAGATTTTTTTCGTGGTTCCGATAGGTGGTGCTATCGTACATCCACGTTGATGGAGACTTCAACCCACGAAGGGTAACGGTTGCGCGAGTCCACGGAGGGCTCCACCCATGAAGGGTCCACAAAGAAGCAACCTTGTCTATCCCACCAAGGCCATCGCCCACGAAGGACTTGCCTCACTAGGGTAGATCTTCACAAAGTAGGCGATCTCGTTGCCCTTACAAACTCCTTGGTTCAACTCCACAATCTTGTCGGAGGCTCCCAAGTGACACCTAACCAATCTAGGAGACACCACTCTCCAAAAGGTAATAGATGGTGTCTTGATGATGAACTCCTTGCTCTCATGCTTCAAATGATTGTCTCCCCAACACTCAACTCTCTCTCACAGATTTGGATTTGGTGGAAAGATGATTTGAGTGGAAAGCAACTTGGGGAAGCCTAGAGATCAAGATTCTTGTGGTTGGAATGGAATGTCTTGGTCTCAACACATGAGTAGGTGGTTCTCTCTCAGAAAATGTATGCTAGAAGTGTAGGCACGTTCTGATAGCTTTTTCCATGAATGAAGAGTGGGTGCATGGGTATATATAGCCTCCACACAAAATCTAGTCGTTACACACAATTTACCAAACTCGGTGGGACCGAATCATGAAACTCGGTCGAATCGATTGAGTTCAAAATGTGAATGTTAGGAATTTTGGTGGGACCGATATGATCAACTCGGTGGGACCAATGTGCTAGGGTTAGGGTAAATCCTCAACTCGGTTTTGACAGATTACACAAACTCGGTGGGACCGATTTTTAGTAATAAGCTAAACAGAGAGTTGGTCAAGCAAACTCGGTGGGACTGATTGGATATCTCGGTGAGATCGAAATATTACAACAGGCAACAAAGAGTTTGCAAGCCCATCTCGGTGAGACCGAGATCCCATTGGTGAGATCGAACTGATTAGGGTTTCTAGCAGTGGCTATGTCAAGTGAACTCGGTGGCGCCGGATAGATCAAATCGGTGGGGGCCGAGTTTGACTTTTGGTTTGGAACATATGTGGATATGAGAAAGTGGTTGAGGGCTTTGGAGCATATCACTAAGCACTTTGAGCAAGCAAGCCATTAAGCAACACCTCATCCCCTTTTAATAGTATTGGCTTTCCTCTGGACTCAATCTGATCTTGGATCACTAAAATGAAAATGTAGAGTCTTGAGCTTTTGAGCTTTTGCCAATCTTCTATCCTTAGCATCTTGAAGGGGTTCCACATCCTCTTGTCCACGCCACTCCATTGTTGAACTTATCTAAATTATAATAGATAAAAGTATTAGTCCAACAAGAGATATGTTGACATTAATTACCAAAACCACCCAGGGAGCACTTGTGCTTTCAATCTCCCACTGTCAAAGTGCGATAAAAGGCCTCGAACTCTCCGTCAGAAGGGATCATGCATATGTTACAAAATTCAGTAAGTGGTATCTGACGGGTTTCAGCATATAAATTAAACTACACCTCAGGGGGATTATTCCAAGGAAATAAAGTAAAACTTTGAACAAAGATGTTTGTGAGGATTTGATGCTGTTCACACTCATCTGCGATGAAGTCGGTGAGGCCGGCATTAGGAGCATTGCCTGAACTCCTAAAGGATTCCAGGCTCTTCCATGAACTGGGTATGCGGCCCTTCGCACGGTCGTACCTCCGCCAACCTCCGAAGATGGAGATCACTATCAAACGACTCCCCAATAACACCCTTGGAGTTCTTCTTAGAAGCAAATTCTTAAAGATATTCATCCTTTTCCTATGAACAAAATTCTGAAATTTTCAGTCCATCAATTTTTCCAACAAAAATTCACAAAACCGATAGCAACTACTCATAGGGATGCATAGAGGCCATAGCAAACATTCAAACTACTTAGAACTCTAAGAATTTAACGTGCAAGATCATCTACAGAAGCACCAAGAGTAGCTAATTATTCAAAATATAAACCACTAAACAAACTAATTGGACAAACGGTGGAGTCACATACCAAGCAACAATCCCCGCAACAGTTTCAGAAATGGAGCTTCGAGCAAAGAGATCGAACTCCGCGGGTTTGAGAGCAAGAACACGGGAGATAGAGCAATGGAGAATTTTTTCTGGAGGTAAGTGATGATGTGGTGTGAAGGGATAAGTGAGGGGGCCCACGTGAGGACCACAACCCACCAGGGCGTGCTTGGGGGTCCTGGCGCGCCCAGGTGGGTTGTGCCCACCTGGTGCACCTTCCTCTTATATTATTTGCACCAGAAATTCTTAAATATTCAGAAAAATTTGTATCAAATTTTCAGAGCATTCTGAGAACTTTTATTTTTGGGTCGTTTTTTTGTTGCACGGAAAATTCAGAAAACAGACAAAACATGGCATTTTATTTTATTTAACTAATAAAAACATAAAACAAAAGGTAGGGATAGAAGGTAGTGCTTACTAAATTCATCAACTTCATACCGCTCAAAAATGATCCATTAATAAGGTTGATCAACTCTTATTAACAACCACTTTCGATTAGCATGAAACCGAAGAATTATCGTAAATCACTAAGTTACCTCAACGGGGATATGAATGTCCCCAACAATAAGCATTTCATATTTCTTTTTGACAGTAGGTAGAGGTATTTGAAAACTTCCAATTGTGATTGTCGGAGATTTTTCAGTAACATTAATACCATTCAGTTGGAATTGTTTCTTCGGGAAGTGCACCGTATGCTCATTACCATTGATATGAAAAGTGACATTGCTTTTATTGCAATCAATAACTGCCCCTGCAGTATTCAAGAAGGGTCTACCAAGGATAATCGACATGTTGTCGTCCTCGGGCATCTCAAGTATAACAAAGTCAGTCAAAATAGTAACATTAGCAACAACAACGGGCACATCCTCACAAATACCGATAGGTATGGCAGTTGATTTGTCAGCCATTTGCAAAGATATTTCAGTAGGTGTGAGTTTATTCAAATCAAGTCTTTTATATAAAGAGAAAGGCATAACACTAACACCAGCTCCTAAATTGCACAAAGCAGTTTTCACATAATTCTTTTTGATGGAGCGGTATAGTTGGTATTCCTGGATCTCCAAGTTTTTTAGGTACTCCATCCTTAAAAGTATAATTAGCAAGCATAGTGGAGATTTCAGCTTCCAATATTTTTCTCTTATTAGTGATGATGTCTTCCATATATTTGCATAAGGAGGCATTTTAAGGATATCAGTCCAGCGAGTACGCAAAAAGACTGGCCTCGGCATTTCAGCAAAGCATTCAAATTCTTCATCATCTTTCTTTTTAGTTGACTTAGGTGGAAAAGGCATAGGTTTTTGAACCCACGGTTCTCTTTCTTTACCGTGTTTTCTAGCCACAAAGTCACTTTTGTCATACCTTTTATTCTTAGGTTGTGGGTTATCAAGATCAACATGTGGTTCTATCTCAACATCATTGTCTGGTTCTTTACTATTTGCTTGAGCAGATTCATAAACCTCATCATTATCTTTTTTATTATCACTAGGTGAATGTTCATTACGAGACTGAGTTCAGCATCAGAGATAGAAGTTTCATTATCATTATCAGGAGGTTTTTCTATTTCCGGTTCACTAGAAGCATGCAAAGTCCTATCATTTTTCTTCTTCTTTTTCTTTCTAGAAGGACTAGGTGCATCAGTGTTATCTCTTTGTGAATCTTAGTTCAATTCTTTTTGGGTGTCCCTCAGGATAAAGTGGTTCCTAAGTCATTTTACCTCCTCTAGTTGCAACTCTAACAGCAAAGTCATGTTTATTATTATTCATTTCATCAAGCAACTCTCTTTGAGATTTACCAACTTGTTCTAACTGAGTTTGAACCATAGAAGCATGCTTTCCAACACCTCTAACATCATTTGAGATTCTAAATAACAAGTCACTCAAGCTTCTAAATTAACATCCTCAGCTTTAATACCTTTTTCCTTCATAGATTTCTTTGCCTCTTGTATATCTTCAGGACTGAGATATAATATACCCCTCTTCTTCGGAGTGGGTTTAGGAGGTGGTTCAGGCAGAGTCCAATCATCATAATTTTTCAATATATTATACAATAATTCTTCAGCTTGCCCAACAGTTCATTCCCTGAAAACACAACCAACACAACTATCTAGGAAATCCCTAGAAGCATCAGCTAGTCCATTATAGAAGATATCAAGTATTTCATTTTTCTTAAGAGGATGATCAGGCAAAGCATTAAGTAACTGGCAAAGCCTCCCCCGAGCTTGTGGGACTCTCTTCTTTAATTTGCACAAAGTTAAATATTTCATGTAAAGCAGCTTCTTTCTTATGAGCAGGGAAATATTTTTTAGAGAAGTAATAAATCATATCTTGGGGACTACGCACATAACCAGGAGTAAGAGTATTGTACCAAGCTTTAGCATCACCCTTTAATGAGAACGGAAATAATTTGAGAATAAAGTAATAGCAAGCAAAAAGGGTGGCTATGTCATTCAACTTAGTAAGATGTGCCACAACAGTTTCAGTTTCATAACCATGGAAAGGATCAGATTCAACCAAAGTAATTAACTCTGGGTCGACAGAGGATTCATAATCCTTATCATCAATAAAGATCGGTGAAGTAGCAAACTTAGGATCATATTTCATTCTAGCATACAAAGATTTTTCTTTATACTTGCATAACAATTTCTCTAGATCATCTCTATCCCTACAAACAAGATTATCTCTAGTTGTCTCCTCATTCATAACATAACCTTCCGGTACCTTAGGCAATTCATATCTAGGAAGGCTAGTTCTAGCAGGTGTTTCAGGAGTTTCAGTTTCAAGCTCATCATCAGATTCAACAACGTCATGTTGTATTACTCTAGCAATTTGTTCATCAAGAAATCCACCAAGTGGCACATCATCATTATCAAGCAAGGTACTAGCATCATCATAAGCATCATTCATAGAAGAAGTAGCACCATCAATAACTTGCGACATGTCAGAATTGATAGCATGTGGTGGTGTTGCAAGTTTACTTATAACAGAAGGTGAATCTAAAGCAAAACTGGATGGCAGTTCCTTACCTCCCCTCGTCTTAGAGGGATAAATCTTAGTCTTAGCATCCTTCAGATTCTTCATAGTGATAAATTGATAATAATCCCAAGTGACTAAACAAATATAGCTATGCTCCCCGGCAACGGCGCCAGAAAAAGTCTTGGTAACCCACAAGTATAAGGGATCACAACAGTTTTCGAGGGTAGAGTATTCAACCCAAATTTATAGATTCGAACAAGGGGAGCCAAAGAATATTTGAAGGTATTAGCAGCTGAGTTGTCAATTCAACCACACCTGGAGTAGTATGATAGTTTTGATAATAGTGACAACAACAATGGTAACGGTGACAGTGATAGTAGTAGTTTTGTAGCAAGTGCAACAGTAACGATAGCAGTAGTAACTTAGGAGAAACAATATAGGATAAATTCGTAGGCATTGGATCGGTGACTTGTTGGATGATATTCATCATGAGACAGTTATAACCTAGGGCGATACGGCACTAGCTCCAGTTCATCAATATAATGTAGGCATGTATTCTGTAAATAGTCATACGTGCTTATGGAAAGAACTTGCATGACATCTTTTGTCCTACCCTCCCATGGCAGTGGGGTCCATATTGGAAACTAAGGGATATTAAGGCCTCCTTTTAATAGAGAACCGGAACAAAGCATTAACACACGGTGAATACATGTACTCCTCAAACTACGGTTGTCGGTGTCAAAACAGGCGGATCTCGGGTAGGGGGTCCCGAACTGTGCGTCTAAGGCAGATGGTAACTGGAGGCAAGGGACACAATGTTTACCCAGGTTCGGGCCCTCACGGTGGAGGTAATACCCTGCTTCCTGCTTGATTGATCTACAAGAGTTGATCTACCACGAGATCGTAGAGGCTAAACCCTAGAAGCTAGCCTATGGTATGATTGTTGTTGTCCTACGGACAAAACCCTCTGGTTTATATAGACACCGGAGGGGGCTAGGGTTACATAGGGTCGATTACAAAGGGAGGAGATCTACATATCTGTATCGCCAAGCTTGCCTTCCATGCCAAGGAGAGTCCCATCCGGACACGACACGAAGTCTTAAATCTTGTATCTTCATAGTCCAATAGTCCGGCCAAAGGATATAGTCCGGCTGTCTGGATACCCCCTAATCCAGGACTCCCTCAATAGCCCCCGAACCAGGCTTCAATGACGATGAGTCCGGTGCGCAGATTGTCTTCGGCATTGCAAGGCGGGTTCTTCTTAAAACTCCGAATACCTGTGTAAATAGTGTCCGGCTTCTCATAAATATTTGTGCTTCTTGGCTTCCACGCCTAATAATGGCCATCTTCCACGTGTCAAACGAATGCGATAAGCAAGGGTGTTTTTACATTTACCACCCTAGTTATGTGAATAAACTTCCTATTTAAAGAGACGGGGATTCTCAGATCCAAACCTCACCATCTTCCCTCAGTGAGCATTCATCGGAGCGCGCCTGAAAAATCCATCCCAACATGGCCATCCAATGCCGCTCCTCCTCTCGCTCCAGTAGCCCTAAGCCCGGAGATTGGATGAAGTGTTCCGTCCCGCACAGCCAAGTAGTGAAGCTACAGACCCAGGGATTCCTCCCCCAGCGTACATGGTCCCTGTTCGAGCCGGGCTCGCCACCTATAATGGTGGAGAGCAAGCGGAGAGATTTCCCGACCCCTCCAAGGGGGAGCAGGTATGCCTCGTTCCTTATTTATTAAGGGGACTCGGATTTCCAATCCATCCGTTCCTACGAGGGCTCCTGGAGTTTTACGGCCTCCAGTTGCATAATCTCACCCCTGCCTCCATATTACACATCGCTGGTTATGTGGCCCTTTGCGAGCTGTTTCTGGGCTGCGAAGCTCATTTCGCGTTGTGGAAGAGGCTATTCTGCCTTGTGCCCCGTACACAGAGGAGCTCAATATATCAAGTAGGCGGAGCCGAAATATGGCGCATCACCGGGACCGGATACCTATCCGGTACCCCGAAGAAGACGTCCGAAGACTGGCCTTCAGAGTGGTTCTATATGGAGGACGTCCCCCTCCTGGATCCTATTAGGATTGGTCTTCTTGAGTTTGATAATGCTCCTTTGAAGAAGCGCCTAAGTTGGCGACCAAGGAGCCCTCAGGAGGAAGATGATAGAGACGTTTCTTACCTGATGGGCCGGATAAAGGCGCTGGCTCTATCAGGACTGACTACAACCGAGGTTATGTCAATATGCATTATGCGAGGGGTGCAGCCGCTTCAATATCGGGGCCACCCTATGTGGGATTTTAACGGGGAAGATGACGCCACCCGCTGCGGCCGCAAGGGGCCAGACTCAGTTGCCGCTCTGGCAAAAATTCTGTCCGATATGTACAAGGGAGAGGAAGAGGAGTTCCTCTGCATCAAGCCGCGGGACGGACTCTCCATGTACAATCCTCCGAGCTGGGTAAGCTGCCACTTTTTATACCCATCCTTTCCGCATTTTTGCAATAAATATTTCATCTTTCCATTTCATCGCAGGAGCTGCGTAAGGCAGTAAGGGAGATCAACAGCCCACCTCCACAACCAGAGGATCCTGAACGGTCCCTCGACCCCGGCCTCCAAGAGGATCCGGACATATTTCGTGGAGCTGATTGATAGGATATTTTATCAATTAAGCTGCAATGAGGCCATGGTGGCTATTATAGCCGACTATCCGGGGCTACTCCCTGCCTTGCAGGTAAGTGGGACCAGAGTCCCAACCTTTGAGAAGTATCCCTTTTCACGCACTTCACCTACCGTATCTGTATGGTGTTCTATAGGGAAGGTCCTCGGGGCACCATGCTGAGCCCGTGTTGAATCGCCAACGAGGGGCGCCGAAGCCGGGCAAGCTGAAAAGGAAGGCGGTCCGAACGGAGACGCCGGCACAGAGGTATTTTACAAAACCTCACTCCGTGATCATCATATTTTAAAACGCAGTAATACCCATGTTCCGATGAAGGAAAAGCGCTCGCCGGACTATATCCGGAGAGATCATCGATCGCGCCTCTACTAGCTAGGTGTCGTGGTTCTAAGTCTAACAGTAGAATGGGGGGTAGGAATGTAGAGGCAAGATCCTAGCTATGGGGGAGTTGTACACGCAAGTTTTATGAGTTCAGGCCCTTCTCGGAGGAAGTAATAGCCCTACGTCTCGGAGCCCGGAGGCGGTCAACTGGATTATGAGCGTGTGAGTTACGGGGGTGCGAACCCTTGTCCCAGAGGAGGGGGTGGCTTATATAGAGTGCGCCAGGACCCCAGCTCCCCTCCGTTACATAGGATTCAATCTACATAAAGAGGTGGCGTTATAGGTAACGCCTTGTATTGAAGTGCTACAAATGATCATTAAATATATGAATAAATGCCCGACCGTTGCTGCGTAGAGCGGCTTTAGGTCTTCTTATATGTCGAGTGGTTTTATGGTTGAGTGACCTGGGTAAAGAGAGGTCTCCGAGTGAATGGTAGGTCGAGTGTACTTCACTCGGCACCTTTGCTGGATCCCTTCTTCTGATTCTTGAACTTCTTTGTTCTTAGGACAAGGACCTTAGGTAGGACGTATAGGTCAGGCCTATTACCCTACCCCAGGTTTGTGTCCTCATCATTAGCCCCCGAATGGATCGAGGTTTGAGTGAAAAAGAAGGATGAAGTTGACCTTGCTTTTGCTCTTGCTTTGTCTTGTCTTTATCTCCAAGTGGAGGCCAGTTGTTAGAACTTCAGCTTCGTTTCAGTCGCCTTGATCGATTCAGAAATTGCCGACTGGTTTATACATGAAATCTTTGGCGTGATCGGTTGTAAAGGATCCCGGATTTCACGGGATTCGAAATTTTGGTGGAAGCACGCCAGGCGGAGCGCTCCACGGTAAATGGAGTAGATAAATAGGACGTTTCGATTTCCGCACCACCTTTTTCGCCACGTATCCCGTGTGCGACTGTTGGGGGATTTGACAGGATAACTCGGGCCCACGTGTCAGCCACTCGGAAGCAGGGCTTTAAAAGCGATGAGGCCGAGGCGTTTGCACTGTGCGCGTCCATTTCCCTTCTTCTTCCCCTCGCATCTCCACTTCGTCCAGCCTATCCACTCTTGATGCCGCTGCTCCGCCGCCATGGGGAAGGAGAAAACGGCGGCACTAGAGCGTGCGAAGAAGGCGACGGGGGCGGCGAAGAACAAGAAGATGAATCGGGGGTCTTCATCATGCTCGGGGCTGCCATCGGGTTGGATCCAAGGAGACTGGATCCGATCTTCGCTTCGGCAGGAGGACTTGGATGATTGGCCGAGTTAGGGCTGATCATCCATAAGTCTGCACGTCTGCCAAGGGGGGAAGCGGAGCCGCAACCGCGACCGGGTGAGTGTGTTCTGCTTGCCAATCATGTCGACCGCGGCTTCTCGCTTCCACCACATCCCTTCTGTTGAGGTTTCCTGAATTTCTTTGGTGCCCAACTCCACCATTTTACCCCCAATACCATCACATATCTTGCTTCATTCGTCTCCATGTGTGAGAATTTCCTGGGGTGCCGACCGCACTGGATTCTTTTCAAGCACATCTTTACCATCCGATCCCAAACTGTGAAGAAAGCAAACTCGAACGACGAGAAGACCCACGTTATTCAGATGTGTGGGGGTCTGGGCATTCAGAAGAGGAAGAGGAGTTCTTTCTCCCCCGATGACTCTTCCAGAGTCGGTCAGGGGCTGGTAGTCGACCTGGTTCTACTACCAGGATATCATGACCCAGGCCAGTCGAGCGGGCCCCCCCTTTCTCTTCCGACCGTGTTCAAACTCCATCTTCATTGAAAGTGACTGCTGCGGGGAAGGCGGAGACAGGCATGCTAGTCGATAAAGTAGTCCAACTTATCAACCAAGGTGTCACCGGTATGGACCTGCTCGAGGTGTTCCTCAGTCGACGGATCCAACCTCTCCAAGCTCATGACCACTCCATGTGGATGTACTCCGGGGCTGGTGACACTGCTTGGGTTCATCCGGAGGAGGTGGAGACCAAAACAGTGGCCGAGTGGTTGATGGGTATCACCGGGAACAAGGATAACCCCAGGGGCGCTAGGAGAGTTGACCCTTTCAGCGACAGCAACCTGCCAGACAAGGTCTGGTCATCATAACTGAATTTTTGAACGTATTTTCTGACTGATTGTTGATCCAACTGACTTATGATCGGTCCCTTGTTTTGCAGATCTACACGGAGATATATTCAATGCCCAATGGTGAACAAGCTCTGGAGCAAGACCAAGAGGCGAGCACGATTGCCAAGGAGAGCGGCGAGTGGAGTCCCGGTGGCGATGATGATGAAGACGAGAGCGACGAGTCGGACGATGAGGAAGTGGCCGACTCACTGCCTTATTCTGAACGTCAATCCAAGCTGCGCCATGATCCCGCAAGAAAGCGCGACAAAGCTGTGGCGTCGAGTGCTCCATCTCACAAGCACGCTCGGTCCTCGACTCCAGAATTGACTGAGAAGGTCACCAAGCAGCCAAAAATTAATCCTTCGAAGGCTCAGAAGACCTTGCCTAGAATCAAGATGGACGTCCCTGTTGCCTCTGGGTAAACGTTCTTCTCGTATTTTCTTGTTCCGACCGATTTTCCTGTTCCGACTGGTTTTCTTGTTCTGACCGAGTGGATGATGAACCTGTATAGCCCGACCTCAGCTGCGACTGATATGGAAAAATGACAAGACTCCAGCCGACGAGGAAGCTGACGACGCCGTCACCTCCAAAGCTAGTAAGTCTTCCCGATTCGAATTCATTTGGTCGACTGGATGGTTTGTCAGTTATCCTTATGGCTTTCTCTGTTTATTGCAGTTCCACGAGACGTTGTTGTGCTCCCGGACGATGAAGAAGAAGTACCGCTGAGAGGGAGGAGGAGGAAGGACAAGGAACTGGGCGGGAAGGCGCCTGAAGTCCAGGTTCCTCGGTTGGTATGGCCGCTGGGGCGACGGTCGGCGATCGACAGATCCGCTCGAACCAACGTCACCTTCGCTGTTCCTCTGTCGACTGATTGCCCCTCAGGATCAGCTGCTCAGACTTCTGCTGCACCAACACAACTCCCTGCTTCAGATCCGGCGGCTGCTTCGATTGCTCTGCCTTCATCACTTTTTACTGCATATCAAACTCCGGACGATCCACCGGCTGCTGCCAAGGAAGCACTTCTTCAGTTGAATCTTGTGATGGGGCAAATGAAACTGGTGCATGAGGCTAGTCAGGTAGTCTTCAACGCTGGAGCTGCTCTGCAAGCCAATGTCCAGGTTAGCCGATTTTCTGATCGACCGTATTTCTTGTCTCATCACCCACTGGGGTGTGGCTGTTTTGAAATTGTATGTCTCTTTGTGTCGATTCGAGCTGAATCTTTGCACTAGTGGGGGCACGCTGAGTGCACCCACTGGGTGTAGTCCCCGAGACCATAGTTGACTGCGGGCAGTCGACTGTGGTCTGAGAATAGGAACTTTTTTTTGCAACTCGAGCTGGGCAGGCCATGCCGAGTGGAATCTGAAGCTCTCTCTCTTCCCCTTTTTTTTACAAAATCAGTAGGGGCACGCTAAGTGCACCCACTGGGTGTAGTCCCCGAGACTGTCGTTGAATGTTTGATTTGGTGGTAGTCTTAGAGTAGCTATCATTGTGATGTCTTTTTATCTCTATCGACTGATATGGCTTTAACTGCAGAAATCTTATGATCTTGGGGCTCAGCTTTCTGCAATGAACAAACAGCAAATCAGCTTCAACCTTGATCTGGAATTGGCCAAGAAGAATCTCAAGACCGCTCGTGACGAAGTAGCTGCCGTGGGAGGTAACCAATCACCCGCTGTATATCCCACTGCGGGCACTTTTCCTTTCCATTTTTTGAACTGAGTGACTCCACTCGAGCAGATGTATGTAGTGAAAACCGCCAACTCCAAGCCCGTCTGAAGAATGTTATTTCTTTAGAGAAAATGAAGCAGGCTTTGGAGAAGAAGGATCTGGATCTTGCTGCAGCACGTAGGAGGCGTAGCGAGAAAACAAAGCTTGCGACAAGAAGCTTGCTTGATCGGCAAGTTAGAAGAAAACTCAAATCAAGACTGCTGTTTCTGACGCCAATCGGGAGGTCGAGCAACTGAAGAAGGACAAGGAGAAACTGACCAACGAGCTTGGGAGTCTCAAGGCCAAGAATGGCGAGCTGGAGTCTTATCTGGGCCAGCTTGCTGCAATGCTGGTCTAAAAACTTGAAGGTACTGATTAATCTGTCTTATTTCTGTCGACTGCGAAGTCTAATTATACCGTCGACTCACCATTCACTCGACTGTGCAGAATTTTTCCAAGACTTTGAAGCAGAAATTGGGTGGGTCGAGACGGGTCTTGATCCCATAAACTGTCCAGTCAAGGATGATGTTGCGATGAACGTGCTGAGGTTGGAATCTCGTATGGACAGCGCGGTTGCTTATCTTGCCCGCCTGAAGGCTGCGATGACTCGGGTTGATGCTGAACTCTGGCCTCAGGCGGAACTGTCTCAAGATCTTGAGTCCCTGATGGCTTGACTAAATCAAATCCCCGAGCGAGTGCAAGAATGGAAGAAGTCATCCGCTCGCTGTGGCACTGATGTCGCGTTGTCCTTGGTCCGAGTGCACTACAAGGACGTCAAAGAAGACAAGTTGGCGGAACTCAAGGTTTCTAACACGAAGAGGCACACTTTCCAGTCTTTCATGGACACCTTCCTTGATGCCGCCACTCGTATTGCAGACATCATTGACCTTGACAATTTCTGCGACCCAGCCAGTCCTTCTCCTGATGCGTGACCGAAAAACATTATGCTTCACCTTTATTTGCCTCGGAATGCCGAGTGATTGTCTAACAGTTAAACTTCTTCGGGCTTGATGTTCGAATACTTTTGATCCATCGTCCGGAACTTTAGGATTTATTCGAACTTGGTTTACTTCCGAATATGCTTGCGTTTGCCTTCGAGTGGACTTTGTTCTTCACTCAGAATAATCTTTGTGCTTGAGATGCAGCTCTGAGGTGGTGACTCCAGTCGACCTGCACTTCATCGTCCTTGCGGATAGGGACGGAGCATGCATTGCAGTCGATCTGCACCTCGTCGTCCTTGCGGATAGGGATGGAGTGCACATTGTATTTGCGGCGTAGCTCCGAAGGAGAAGGTTGCAGTCGACCTGCACCTCGTCGTCCTTGCGGATAGGGATGGAGCGCACATTGTATTTGTGACGTAGCTCCGAAGGAGAAGGTTGCAGTCGACCTGCACCTTGTCATCCTTGCGGATAGGGATGGAGCACACATTGTATTTGTGGCGTAGCTTCGAAGGAGAAGGTTGTAGTCGACCTGCACCTTGTCATCCTTGCTGATAGGGATGGAGCGCACATTGCATTTGTGGCGTAGCTCCGAAGGAGAAGGTTGCAGTCGACATGTACCTCGTCGTCCTTGTGGATAGGGACGTGTTTCAAACTTAGGCGAGTACTGGACTGTAGCTAAGCCTCCGAGTGGGAGGGTTTCTCTCCACTCGGTAGGATTTTTCAAACTTAGGCGAGCACTGGACTGCAGCTAAGCCCCCGAGTGGGAGGGTTGCTCTCCACTCGGTAGGATTTTTCAAACTTAGGCGAGTCTTGGACTGCAGCTAAGCCCCAGTGGGAGGTTGTTCTCCACTCGGTGGGATTTTCAAACTTAGGCGTAGTCTTGGACTGCAGCTAAGCCCCAGTGGGAGGTTGCTCTCCACTCGGTGGGATTTTTCAAACTTAGGCGAGCATTGGACTGCAGCTAAGCCTCCGGGTGGGAGGTTGCTCTCCACTCGTAGGATTTTTCAAACTTAGGCGAGTATTGGACTGCAGCTAAGCCCCGAGTGGGAGGTTGCTCTCCACTCGGTGGGATTTTTCAAACTTAGGCGAGTCTTGGACTGCAGCTAAGCCTTGAGTGGGAGGGTTGCTCTCCACTCGGTAGGATTTTTTAAATTTAGGCGAAACAGATTCGCAGCTAAGCCCCCGGGTGAGAGGCTTGCTCACCAGTCGGTAGGATTTTTCAAATTTAGGCGAAACAGATTCGCAGCTAAGCCCCCGAGTGAGAGGCTTGCTCACCACTCGGTAGGATTTTTTCAAACTTAGGCGAGTACTGGACTGCAGCTAAGCCCCCGAGTGAGAGGCTTGCTCACCACTCGGTAGGATTTTTTTCAAACTTAGGCGAGTACTGGACTGCAGCTAAGCCCCCGAGTGAGAGGCTGGCTCACCACTCGGTAGGATTTTTTCAAACTTAGGTGAGTACTGGACTGCAACTAAGCCCCCGAGTGAGAGACTTGATCAACACTCGGTAGGATTTTTTCAAACTTAGGTGAAACGGATTCGCAGCTAAGCCCCCGAGTGAGAGGCTTGCTCACCACTCGGTAGGATTTTTCGAACTTAGGCGAAATGGATTCGCAGCTAAGCCCCCGAGTGAGAGGCTTGCTCACCACTCGGCAGGATTTTTTCAAACTTAGGCGAGTACTGGACTGCAGCTAAGCCCCCGAGTGAGAGGCTTGCTCACCACTCGATAGGATTTTTCAAACTTAGGCGAAACAGATTCGCAGCTAAGTCACCCACTGGGGGATTTCAAATGTAAACAAAAGAACCAACAATCGTTTAGGAAGATTATAAAACTCTTCTCTTTGATAAATAAACTACAAAGGTATTTCTTATTACATCTCATCCGAGTGAGTACTTAAGTATAAAAGGGGCGGAGCAGCTCCACGTTCCAAGCTCGTGGCTCGTCTTTTTGATGTTCGACATTGTAAAGATGGTATGCTCCATTGTGGAGAACTCTGGTGATAATGAAAGGACCTTCCCAAGCAGGGGCGAGCTTGTGTGGGTTCTATTGATCCACTCGAAGAACCAAGTCTCCCTCTTGAAAGGCTCGACCCCTCACGTTTCTGGCGTGGAACCGACGCAAGTCTTGCTAATAAATGGTCGACCGGATCAAGGCCATCTCTCTTTCCTCCTCTAAGAGGTTGGCAACATCCTGCTGGGCCTGTTCTGCTTCCTCTTCAAAGAAAAGCTCGACCCGGGGTGCATTGTGGAGCAGGTCACTTGGCAAAACAGCTTCAGCTCCATAAACCAAAAAGAACGGAGTTCGTCCAGTCGACCGATTGGGAGTAGTCCTCAAACCCCAAAGAACTGATGGAAGTTCATCGACCCAGGCGCCTGCTGCGTGCTTGAGATCACGCATCAGTCGGGGTTTCAGTCCCTTGAGAACTAAGCCGTTTGCTCTTTCTGCTTGCCCATTCGACTGAGGGTGTGCGACTGAAGCATAGTCAACTCGCGTGCATTGAGAAGCGCAGAAGGCTCTAAACTCATCTGAATCAAAGTTCGACCCGTTGTCAGTGATGATGTTGTGCGGAACCCCATATATGAATGTCAACTCTCTGATGAATCTGACAGCAGTGCTGGCTCCAAGATTCTTGATAGGTTTAGCTTCAATCCATTTGGTAAACTTGTCTACTGCTACAAGCACATGAGTGAAGCCGCTTCTACCAGTTCTCAGTGGTCCAACCATATCCAATCCCCAAACAGCAAAGGGCCAGACGAGGGGAATGGTCTTCAGGGCTGACGCTGGCTTGTGAGACATATCAGAGTAAAACTGGCAGCCTTCACATCTGTCGACTATATCTTTCGCCATTTCATTTGCTCGTAGCCAATAAAATCCAGCTCGGTATGCTTTAGCCACAATGGCCCGAGAGGACGCATGGTGACCACAGGTCCCCGAGTGGAAGTTGTTGAGGATCATTCGACCTTCTTCTGGCGTTATGCATTTCCGACTGACTCCAGTCGCGCTTTCCCTGAACAATTGTCCTCTTATCACAGTAAAGGCTTTGGATCGACGGACGATCTGTCGAGCCTCTTCTTCATCCTCTGGGAGTTCCTTCTTGAGGATGTACGCGATGTATGGCATTGTCCAGTCGGGAGTGATGATCAGAACCTCCATGATTAGGTCGACCACGGCTGGGACCTCGACTTCAGTCAGATCTGTGGCGCTCTTAGGCTGCGGGGGCTCTTCAGTGAAAGGATGTTCCTGAACCGAAGGTGTATGAATGTGCTCCAAAAACACGTTGCTGGGAATGGCTTCCCTCTTGGAACCTATCTTTGCCAAATCATCGGCTGCTTGATTTTTCAATCGGGGAACATGATGGAGCTCTAACCCCTCAAACTTCTTTTCCAACTTCCTCACCGCATTGCAGTAACCAGTCATAGCTGGGCTTCTAACATCCCATTCTTTCATCACTTGATTGACCACCAAATCCGAGTCGCCGTAGACCATGAGGCGACAGATGCCGAGTGAAATGGCCATACGCAACCCATATAAGAGTGCTTCATATTCCGCTTCGTTATTGGAAGAATCAAAGTGAATCTGAAGAACATATCTGAGCTTGTCTCCTCGGGGGGATACCAGTACCACCCCGGCACCAGAACCATTCAGCATCTTGGAACCATCAAAGAACATGGTCCAGTGCTCCGAGTGAACTTGAGTCGGCAGTTGCTGTTCGATCCACTCGGCGAGGAAATCTGCTATTGCTTGGGACTTGATAGCTTTCTTTGTCTCAAACTTGATATCCTAGGGAAGGAGTTCAATCGCCCATTTTGCCACTCGACCAATTGCATCTCTGTTGTGCAGAATCTCCGACACTGGAGCGTCGCTGACGACCTAAATAGAGTGGTTAGAGAAATAATGTGCAACCTTCTTCGTGGTCATGTAAATCCCATAAACAAGCTTCTGATAGTGTGGATATCTCTGCTTTGACGGAGTCAGAACTTCAGAAACATAATAAACCGGGCGCTGAACTTTATAGGTTTTTCCCTCTTCTTCCCGCTCGACCGTAAGTACTGTACTGACGACTTGTCCAGTGGCTGCAATATAAAGCAGTAAAGGCTCTTTGCTGATTGGGGCAGCAAGCACCGGCTAGGTGGAAAGCAGGGCTCTCCACTCGAACTTATCTGACTTCTTCATCAGTCGGTAGAGAGGTAGTGCCTTCTCACCGAGTCGAGAAATGAATCAACTTAGGGCGGCCAAACAACCAGTAAGATTCTGGACATCATGCACACGCACAGGGCGTTTAATCCGGAGTATGGCACCGACTTTCTCGGGGTTAGCGTCGATCCCTCGTTCGGAAACAAGAAAACCGAGTAATTTTCCTCCTGGAACTCCGAACGTGCACTTCGATGGATTAAGCTTGATATCATACCTTCTGAGGTTGGCAAAGGTTTCAGCAAGGTCAGCCAGTAGGTCGGAACCTTTAAGTGACTTGACCACAGTGTCATCCATGTACGCTTCACATTCCGACTGATTTGAGTGAGTAAACACTTCTGAATCATCCGCATGAATGTGCCTCCAGCATTCTTCAGGCCGAATGGCATAGTGACATAACAGAAGCACCCGAATGGGGTGATGAAAGCTGTTTTAATCTCATCGGGTCCATATAGACGGATCTGATGATACCCGGAATAAGCGTCCAAAAAGGACAAATGCTCACGCCCCGCAGTCGAATTGACTATTTGATCGATGCGAGGGAGAGGAAAGTGATCCTTCGGGCAGGCCCGATTGATATGCTTGAAGTCAATGCACATGCGAAGTGAGTCGTCCTTCTTAGGGACAATGACAACATTAGCTAACCACTCGGAGTGGTAAATCTCTCGAATAAACTCAGTTGCCAGAAGCCGAGCCACTTCTTCACCGATTGCTTTTCTCTTCTGTACGGCGGACCGTCGAAGATGTTCTTTGACCGGTTTCACTTTTGGGTCGACTCGCAAACGATGCTCAGCCAGTCCCCTGGGAACACCTGGCATGTCAGAGGGTTTTCCATGCAAAGATGTCCCAATTCTCACGGAGGAACTGGGTGAGCGCTTCTTCCTATTTGGAGTTGAGTGTTGTTGAAATGTGAGTCGGAGCAGCATTGGGATCGGTCGGGTGAATATAAATCGGTTTCGTTTCACCGGACGGCTGAAATGCTGAATCCGTGGCAGGCTTCTTAGCTCGCAGCAAATCACTCGGATCTGCATTTTTCTGATACTCTTACAATTCCACTACTGCCATCTGCGCATCGGCGATCTTCGAGCCCTTCTGGAAGCACTCTTCTGCCTTCTTTCTATTGCCAGTGATAGTGATCACACCTTTAGGACCAGGCATCTTCAATTTGAGGTACACATAGCATGGTCGAGACATAAAACGTGCATAAGCTGGCCTGCCCAGAATAGCGTGATAAGCACTTTGGAAATCCACAACTTCAAATGTCAACTTTTCTTTGCGGTAATTCTTGGAATCACTGAAAACCACGTCAAGAGCAATCTGGCCGAGTGATTCAGCCTTCTTGCCTGGAATGACTCCATGGAAACTCATATTGCTTTCACTGAGTTTGGACATCGGAATGCCCATCCCTTTCAGCGTCTCTGCATACAGAATATTCAAGCCACTGCCACCATCCATCAGAACTTTAGTCAGTCGAGTGCCTTCGACAACTGGATCGACCACCAATGCTTACCTCCCAGGGGTGGCTATGTGCGTCGGGTGATCGGATTGGTCGAATGTGATAGCAGTCTGAGACCATTTCAAATAACTGGGTGTCGCCGGAGCGACCATGTTCACTTCTCTGTTGATGACTTTCAGTCGACTCTTGCTCTCAACATCAGCAAAAATCATCAGAGTGGAATTGAAGTGAGGGTAACCATCATCACTTTACTCCTTGTCCTCAACTTTGTCTAACTCTTTTTCCTTATCTTTGGGTTGTTTCTCTCGGAACTGCTGGATTAGGAGCCGAGACTGTCGAGTGTTATGCTTCGGGTAAATGATTTTACCCTCTTCATCTTTCTTTGTGTGGATGTGGCATGGCAAATCCAGCACATCATTTCCATCTTGGTCTTTTATTTTCTTAGGGTTCCATGGCCCTTTGGGCTTCCCTTTGGATTTTCCCTGAGTCATGGCTAAGGTTTCTCCAGGAGCAGCTGGCTCTGGTTTGCGTTTCTGCTTCCGACTAGAGTTTCCTCCTCCGGTTTCATGGGTGACTGTTTTGTGTTTGCCACTCCGGAGCCGATCCTCCTCTTCACCATTAGCATACTTGGTGGCAATTTCCATCATTCGACTCAGAGACATGTCTCCGGTCCGACCGAACTTCAGATTCAACTCTCGATACTTGATGCCTTCTTTGAAGGCACAAACTGCTTGGTGATCAGACACATTTTCCACCGTGTGATGCAACGTGATCCATCTCTAGATATAATCCCTCAAAGTTTCATTCGGCTTCTGCACACAAGATTGCAGCTCTGTCAACCCTGCTGGCCACTTGCATGTTCCTTCAAATGTTCTGACAAACACCCGGGCAAGATCCTCCCAACTGTAAATGCTGCTGGGTGCTAATTGATTCAGCCATGCTCTGGCCGAGCCCTCCAACATCAGAGGAAGGTGTTTCATGGCCACTTCATCATTCCCGCCGCCAATCTGAACAGCCACTCGGTAGTCCTCAAGCCCAGTGTCAGGCTTGGACTCACCAGTGAACTTACTGACTCCAGTCGCCAACCTGAAGTTGGGAGGAATCACCGCGGTCCTGATGGCTCTGCTGAAGCACTCTGGACCTGAGACATGCATCTGCTGCTGGTTGGTAAATCCCTATCATGACCTTCCCGGTGAGCTCTGTTTCTGTCGACCAAACCCTGAACAAGAATAGATCTCGCGTCAAAGCCCGGCTCCCTGGGGTCGACTGGAATCCTTCGCCCAACACTGTGAGGGCGTCTGTCATCATGCTGCCGAGGCATGTATGACCCACTCCTTGGGGGAGGTGTGGGCACTCGACGACGATCATCATGATCGAGTCGGTGATCATAATGCTCACGGTTTCTGTACTGATCACGCCGGTCTCCACGTCCCTCACGCCTCGGGGGCGATCTTGGGCTGTGAGCCGACTGGACTGTATCTGCCATAACGGACCTGCTATGGATCCTATTCCGCGACTGTGACACAACTGTATTCTGTTCTCCTGCTACCTGGAGTAAAGCTTTGATCTGCATTAGACCTCTGCCAGCTTCTGACTGGGAGGGCTGAATTGACTCTGCTATTCGAGCTGCAGCTGTAAGATTCTGGATCGGAGTTCGATATACCTGAGTCGGAGGTGGAAAGAGTTGACGTCGACTGGATTCTGGAACCCGTTGATGCGCACGCTCGTCGAGTACGCGCTGGAGGTTCTCCAGTCGAGTGCGCTTAGCCAGGTTGGCCAGGCGCGCGTCCTCCAAGGACCGGGCCTCGAGGGTTTCTCCAATGATAGGAGTGTGAAGTGCATCCATATTCCGGCGGTGAAGTTCTTTCCTCTGCTGCGAAGAGAGGGGCTCGGGGAGGTACTCCTCATGGACATGTGACGGATCGCCTCCGCCGTCGCCACCATCAGCGCGGGGGAAGCCGGGAGGACTGTGAGGTCCATCGACCATCAGGACCTCCGCCGCGGGATCACTGCTGTCGCACTCGGGTGCAGTCTCTGTGGAGCCAGTCGAACAGGCCGTAGAGAGTTTCGTCGGGCTCGATCGCCGCGACTTGAGGGGTGGCCGACTGGCAAGCCACCGCATGCCTCACCCACCGCTGAAGCCTTGATCGACCGGAACGCTTGCGCCGGCGGCGACAGGGAGGGAGGAAGCTACAGGAGCCGACCGATACTGGGTCGACGGCTGCCGCAGGAGGACACCGCGACGCCTTGCTGAAGTAAGTTGCCCATGGACGGGAGTCTTGTCGGCGTCAGTGGAGCCTCCTGAAGCCAAGCGGAGTCGTCGGCGACAAACACGAGCGCGCCGAGACGGATCTCGCGACCCTCAGCCAAACCTCCACCTGAAACCATGATGAAGGGGATCAAAAAAATTGCAACTTCTCCAACAAGTCGCTAAGACACCTGCCCCATGGTGGGCGCCAACTGTCGTGGTTCTAAGTCTGACAGTAGAATGGGGGGTAGGAATGTAGAGGCAAGATCCTAGCTAGGAGTTTTACATGCAATTTTTACAAGTTCAGGCCCTTCTCGGAGGAAGTAATAGCCCTACGTCTCGGAGCCCGGAGGTGGTCGACTGGATTATGAGCGTGTGAGTTATAGGGGGTGCAAACCCTTGTCCCAGAGGAGGGGGTGGCTTATATAGAGTGCGCCAGGACCCCAGCTCCCCTCCGTTACATAGGATTCAATCTACATAAAGAGGTGGCGTTACAGGTAACGCCTGTATTGAAGTGCTACAAATGATCATTAAATATATGAATAAATGCCCGACCGTTGCTGCGTAGAGTGGCTTTAGGTCTTCTTATATGTCGAGTGGTTTTATGGTCGAGTGACCTGGGTAAAGAGAGGTCTCCGAGTGAATGGTAGGTTGAGTGGACTTCTGTAGCGACCCGACCTCAGACGGTCAAGCCTTTGTGTTACTGTGCCATCCTCGGATCGAGATCTTTGCACACACAAAGACATCAATGTATATATCAAAGTGCAATCACATGTATAAATAACGTAAAGTGATATATACCTCGTAAAACTCAGCGGAAACAATCAAACGGGTGTGGAGTCCCATCAACGCCATCGGCAGGTTGAGTGTAGACCGTAACCCTGTATCGTAACTCTTACTCGTCGAGGAAATATCTGCAACATGATACGTTGCAGCCGTGTAGGTCGAGACATTGAATGTACCGCAAGATCACAACATGAATAAACAGATGGTAAAACTATACTATATGCAAAAATGGCTTTGTGGCTCTGTGTCTGAGTTTTGTTTGCGTAAAAGCTGGTTTTATTTTCCCTACATCAAAGGCATAAATGAAATCTGTACTATGGAGTTTTTTTCTGTCATGACATGGTTCCGCCAACCGATGTCTCATAGCCCAAAATCATCATAAGTTGCCCACAATTAAGTTATCAATCCGGTGTTGAGAGTTTGAGATAGATCCAAGTCCAGATGCTCAAATTGTCCGTGAATCGGGACACGGCTAATCGATTAGGTTTTAACCTCTGCGGAGGTTTGTACACTTTTCCCGCAAGATTCGATCCCTCTCTTTACGTTCTCGCACTTCAGTGTTTGAGAACAAGATGACCAAACATGGTCTTCCAAAGAGTTCCTCGACCACCGTCCGTACTCAACCCATCCTACCGTAGTTCTACATCTGCTAGTACCGTCCCAGCCAGAGTCACAACTAAGGTCAACCAAGCGAGCCCATAATGACTTGCGGTTGCACAGTAAGCTTCCGGCATGAAGTATTCTTCCGTCTCTTTGAGTCTGGGTGAAGCTTTCCGCAAGATGTCATGGCGCTTCTCCATGCATCCCGCCAACCACTGGTTTCTCCAGGTGCCCACAACAACAAATCCTTCACCCAGTGGTGTGTATTGAATTCTGTCTTGAGTCTTGAAGTCTTGAGGCCTTGAAGATGCAGTCCTTGCAGCTTTCCATCATGGAGTTATCGTCATTGACGTAGAACCTCCATTCTCACACCACTCCCGAGCACTCATACCAACCCGTCTACTATAGCGTAGCATTAAAATAAATAACGTCCGGGCTTGGTAACAGGGTGATGGGTTCCTACCTCATGCATACTACTCAACTACAAGGATTCAATAACACTCTTGAGGGGTGGTTGCAAAGGTGCCACTAAATGCAATAAACATAGGTATGAAAGCAATGGTCAAAGTGAACTTGCCTGGTGATGTTGACGAAGAAGAATTATCGTTCTCAAGAAATAACTTGATAGACTACTCGTCACTCTCCGATGAAATCTATATAACAAACATATCATTCACATAATCACTCACACTAACAATCAAAACAAAAGAGAGAGCGAATAAGAATCCGAAGGAACTTCAAATAAAACTAGGGAGTCTTCTTCTACAACATTCACAAAAATAGTTTTGTCTAACGGAAAATAAAACACTAAAATAACAGAGAATAAAATATAAATTTAGTTAAGACAAAAAAAAGTATTTTTTTCATAAAGCTATTTTGAAAGTATTTTCAATTGGGAGTTAAAACAGTAGAGAAATCCATTGCAAGTTATTAGCGAACTTGAATTGATTTCACGATAACAAAATAAAAATAAATATAAAAACTTGTTGAACACCTACTGTTTAACTAATAGAAACCAAACATAAACTTTCTGAAATATAAAATAAAATAATTTAAAACAACTATAGAAAAGAAGTAGCTATAATTGAATAGAACTAAAACAGAATTTGTTTTACATGAACTAATAAGCTAAAATACTAAAAAAAATTTGACATTTTTACCACTAGTAAATAGGATCACTAGTGATCAGTAGAAAAAGAATCAAATAAAATCTATTTTTAAACTCCCGGAATAAGCAAAACAAGCTTTAATTCAAATCTGATCTAACTCAATTTTATAAATCCAAACATAGACAAATTATATATTTTTGGAAACTACAAGAAAATTGTGATCTAACTCAAAAAGAATCAGCATCATTGGACTTCTAGACCAAAAGTTATAAGCTAAACAAGAACGGAACTAAATCTGTTACGGAAATAAATCTGAAAACGAAAACGGAGTTACCTGTACGTGAGGTAGAGATGGCAGGAAGGAGGCGGCGATGTGGAGGCTGCTCGGCGAGGGGGCGAGGTCGCCGGCGAGGTGGGGTGGCGGAGGAGGGGGGCGCTTGGGGAGGTGGCGCTGGGCGATGGGAGGTTCCAGGAGAGCTCTGGTGGCGTTTAGGCAGGAAAAGGAGGACGGTGGCGAGGAGGCTACGGGCAGGAGGCGTGGTGATGGGAAAAATGGAGCGAGGAGAGGAGGGGTTTTATAGGCGGTCTCGGGAGGCGCTGGGATGGAAAAGACGAGGGAGATCGGGAAGGTGGAGTTTCTGTCTCCATGGATATGGAAAGCTTCTCTAACGTGAGAGGAAACAGAGGAAGGAGATGATCTCTTGTTGGGCTAGAATAGGAAAGTGCTTAATGGGCCAGCAGGTTTTCCTAATAAAACGATTCCATTCCTATTTTTAAAATTAGGAAACTAAAACAATAAAAAGGAAATCAAATCAATTCGAATCAAGAGTTTTATATACTAAAATTATCAGAAAAATAAAATGTAGATGATGAGCATTATTCCACGGCCAAAATAAAAACTTAAAAAATGTTTTTCAGAAAATCCCTAAAGGCTTTATTTCTTTTTGCAAATAATTTTAAATAAAACTTTGGTTTTCTTGGCTCAAATATTTTCAAAATGCCCCTGATTTTGGAGGTTATTTTCCTCCGCTCTTTCTTGCTTGCAAGAATTTATTTTTCGGGTATTTCTCGGGAAGAAAATAGAGAAGCAAGTGCAAATATTTGAACGAATTAAATTGCAAAACTCCGTTCAAATTCTTTATAGTTGAAGAAGTCATGTCATCTTCTCTCATTGATTTTAATAGGATGAATTTGATTTTACCGGAGAAGGGGAAAGTCATTTTATTCCCTCTCTTTCAAAAGTTTTTGAAAAGGTTCAAATTTCACTCAAGTTTAATTCACTCAAGCAAACAAACAAACAATTCAATTAATTATATTAACATTCCAAAATTTGGGATGTTACAAACCTACCACACTTAAAATGAATCTCTTCCTCGAGATTCGAAGAGGCTAGCAAGAAAAGGTTAGGGGTTGGGGTCTTCTAGCGAATGTCTTGGTCAGAAAGGTCAGGGGTGCTACCACACTTAAAAACAAGGTCATGGTTCCAATAAACTCAGATATTTCCTCTGGAGGGCTGACAATGTATGTCTCTTCACATATCTTACAATAGCTCCTTCATTAAAGCTCTTCTGTCAGAAGCATAGAGTTTTCCTCAAAAGCTTGGGTCGGTTCGTCAAAGTTGAAGTTTGTCCGAGACTGGATCTTTTTAGCTGATAGGTCTGTGTCCATTCTAAACAACTATCGAAACACTCATGGTGGTCTACAATTTATGGTTTTCTCCTGCAGAAAGCGGGTGCAGGTTGAACCTCACAAGATAACCTACGTTTGGCAGCGGTTGCTGTAATGGGGTTCCATCGTCCTACCATTTTATGGTTTTATGGCTTATCGCGTCGACACTCTTCTAAGTTTTCAAGGCTCTCGATTTTCCATCAACATATGATAGTTCATGATAGAAGTCTCGGTATGGGGCCAATCCATCCCGTACTGAATCATTACCACATATGTAAATATCGAATCACGTATTTTAACACTCGGGCATACTCACAAGCATTGCAGAATTTCTCTTGTTCTCGAACTAAGTTCATATAAATCCATGGTTTCGCATGCCAAACAAAACATCTATCGTTACTTCACCACTCTCGTGTTTTTATGTAATCTCCTCTGAAACGTATGCTGATTGGACCGCTGATTCCTCCAATTTATTCCTTCATCAAGGTTACATCTGCTCCTTCTAAAAATCCTGGGCACATGGGTTATGGGCCCACTTCACACTAGTGCAGCCTTTAACTTATCCTTGGAGTAACTCTCTTGTTCCATATTACACCTCCTTTAAATCCAGTAGTACTCTGTTTCTTCATACCATCATATCAAAAACAAAATTCCAACTTATTTTGTCCAGCTTCCTTCTATGGACCGTCATGGATAACACATTTCTTTCTTCATTGATCCTGTGGTTTTACAGAGTACTACGACCAAAAAATAAATGCACAAGTTTGTCCATAACATCTCATTATTCTCATATCAATCTTTCATTACATCCTTAATCATTTTTAGTGAATCCAAATTTCAAAAGGTACTTTGTTACAAATGCTGCCACCCACATGGTTTGGTATGGTCAGACATTACTTCCAACTTTATTTATTTATCCTCTTCGAGGATTCTTCAGTCCCACTGGAATTGTGCGACATGAGCCTTGAAATCTTCAATATTCTGTTTCATCATGGTGGTCTTGAGCTTCACCTTCATCATCTCTGCATGCACTTCGCTTAGGTATTCCTGAGTATAACGGAGTCTTGCTTCAAGTATTTCTCCGATCTGGCGTATGGCTTCCATGGCTGCTTCACGAACAGCGTCGAAGAAAGTTGCTTGTGGCACACGTGACATGAAAAAGTAATGCCCCTCCATCTTTGGGCAAAATCCTTTCAAATGGTGGAGGTGTACCTCCACATACCAAAGCTCCACTCCCTTTTGCATGAAAGGGTAGCCTTTGTAGACTGCATCTCCTTCAAGGTGAATATGCTTCATCATGTCCTTCAAGATCTTCGGGTAATCATGATCACTTGTCAGGGTCATGATCGTTTCAGGGCCCTTAAGGAAAGACTCATAAAGGGTTGTCATCTGCATGTGTAGGATAAGAGGAGTGCTCAGAACAAGGGATGTATCTCCATGGGAAGTTGCAATTGTCTCCAGAAAGGTTTGGTGTTTAGTTGTCCATGGGTTCAAGATTTGAGTCTGGTTGAGATAGAAAGAGAAGGCAATTACCCACTCATCAACAAAATTATCGTTTGTAATGGGCGTTCTACTATGGTTTCGTTTCTAAGTCCTCATTTCTTGGTCTTCAATGCTCGGAGTTTCCAATTCCTCGATCTTGTTCCCATATGAAGGCCTTCTACCATTCTTCCAGAACTTCGTCTCTCATGGTTGAAATAAATACAAGCCTCATTTAATATCGCATCTATCCAACCATTCAATAAACATACAAAATAATAGCAACCAAGCATCCATTTATTCAATCAATTCTACAAAGATCGCCACCCACGAAATTTGGTATGGTCGATACTTAAATCGGGATAAGCGTTCACCTTTATTTCTCTCATGGTGGAATACTACTAATTTCTCGGGGTTTCTTACGTGTGGACTTGATCTCCTCCGGTTCTTACGCTAGATTTTCTCTGTCGACACGGAGTTTCTTGTGACGACCTCAGATGTCCCGTTGTTCCTTGAGCTTACGGATCTCAACGTCCTTTGCATGAGACATGGTCCTGCTGTTCTTGATTCATGACGCATTCTCGAGATCTCGAGGTTCTCCTCCTCCAGCTTGTTTACCTTCATCTCGAGTCTTGACCTCTTCTCGTAGTGCTTCATTGTCGAACAGGGCTTCCAGGAGGTCCATCTCAAGATTCTTGACGTATTGTTCCAGATCCTGATTGTACACTAAAAGTGGGGAAAACTTCATCTTCATGCTTCCGTCAAGGCAATAGTTGCTCCATCAAACTTCTGCCATCCCATCCTTCCAAAGAAGTGTGAGTTTAGTGCAGCACGATGACGATAGCATAAACGTGCAATAGCATCATGGACGGCAAGTGTTGATGCCCATATCACGATCACCATTTATAGTTCAAAAATGATGTCTGCAGTCTTGGGGGCTTCTTTACGACCAAAAACTTGGGTCTTGACTCCCCACGATCTGGGCGTCCTCTTAGTTGCCTTGATCTCGGTATCGGTAACTTCAGCAGCCTGACTAGCTCCACAAGGAAGGGGCCTCCAAGAACCTTCTCGTAGTGTTCTCTTTTGTTCGAATGTAGCTCTCCATCTATAGTTTGAAATAAGGAAGGTTCAATAAAAGGAATCAGTGTTACGAGAGTAGTACAAAACAAAGGTCATTCCTATTGGGGTCTTCATATTACTAAGTCATTTTCTAGGGTCACGTTCTCTGATCAACATGTGCTCGATACCATCTCAGTAGCGACCCGACCTCGGACGGTCAAGCCTTTGTGTTCTTGTGCCATCCACAGATCAAGATCTTTGGCACACACAAGACATCAATGTATATATCAAAGTGCAATCACATGTATAAATAACGTAAAGTGATATATACCTCGTAAAACTCAGCGGAAACAATCAAGCGGGTGTGGAGTCCCATCAACGCCATCGGCAGGTTGAGTGTAGACCGTAACCTCAGATCGTAACTCTTACTCGTCGAGGAAATATCGCAACATGATACGTTGCAGCCGTGTAGGTCAGTACATTGAATGTACCGGCAAGATCACAACATGAATAAACAGATGGTAAAACTATACTATATGCAAAAATGGCTTTGTGGCTCTGTGTCTGAGTTTTGTTTGCGTAAAAGCTGGTTTTATTTTCCCTACATCAAAGGCATAAATGAAATCTGTACTATGGAGTTTTTTTCTGTCATGACATGGTTCCGCCAACCGATGTGTCATAGCCCAAAATCATCATAAGTTGCCCACAATTAAGTTATCAATCCGGTGTTGAGAGTTCCGAGATAGATCCAAGTCCAGATGCTCAAATTGTCCGTAACCGGGGACACGGCTAATCGATTAGGTTTTAACCCTCTGCAGAGGTTTGTACACTTTTCCCGCAAGATTCGATCCCTCTCTTTACGTTCTCGCACTTCAGAGTGTTTGAGAACAAGATGACCAAACATGGTCTTCCAAAGAGTTCCTCGACCACCGTCCGGTACTCAACCCATCCTACCGTAGTTCTACATCTGCTAGTACCGTCCCAGCCAGAGTCACAACTAAGGTCAACCAAGCCAGAGCCCATAATGACTTGCGGTTGCACAGTAAGCTTCCGGGCATGAAGTATTCTTCCGTCTCTTTGAGTCCAGGTGAAGCTTTTATGAAGATGTCATGGCGCTTCTCCATGCATCCCGCCAACCACTGGTTTCTCCAGGTGCCCGTCAACCGTCCTTCACCCAATGAGTGTGTATTGAATTCTGTCTTGAGTCTTGAAGTCTTGAGGCCTTGAAGATGCAGTCCTTGCAGCTTTCCATCATGGAGTTGTCGTCATTGACGTAGAACCTCCATTCTCACACCACTCCCGAGCACTCATACCAACCCCGTCTACTATAGCGTAGCATTAAAATAAATAACGTCCCGGGCTTGGTAACAGGGTGATGGGTTCCTACCTCATGCATACTACTCAACTACAAGGATTCAATAACACTACTGAGGGGTGGTTGCAAAGGTGCCACTAAATGCAATAAACATAGGTATGAAAGCAATGGTCAAAGTGAACTTGCCTGGTGATGTTGACGAAGAAGAATTATCGTTCTCAAGAAATAACTTGATAGACTACTCGTCACTCTCCGATGAAATCTATATAACAAACATATCATTCACATAATCACTCACACTAACAATCAAAACAAAAGAGAGAGCGAATAAGAATCAAGGAACTTCAAATAAAACTAGGAGTCTTCTTCTACAACATTCACAAAAATAGTTTTGTCTAACGGAAAATAAAACACTAAAATAACAGAGAATAAAATATAAATTTAGTTAAGACAAAAAAAAAGTATTTTTTCATAAAGCTATTTTGAAAGTATTTTCAATTGGGAGTTAAAACAGTAGAGAAATCCATTGCAAGTTATTAGCGAACTTGAATTGATTTCACGATAACAAAATAAAATAAATATAAAAACTTGTTGAACACCTACTGTTTAACTAATAGAAACCAAACATAAACTTTCTGAAATATAAAATAAAATAATTTAAAAACAACTATAGAAAAGAAGTAGCTATAATTGAATAGAACTAAAACAGAATTTGTTTTACATGAACTAATAAGCTAAAATACTAAAAAAATTGACATTTTTACCACTGGTAAATAGGATCACTAGTGATCCGTAGAAAAAGAATCAAATAAAAATCTATTTTAAACTCCCGAATAAGCAAAACAAGCTTTAATTCAAATCTGATCTAACTCAATTTTTATAAATCCAGACATAGACAAATTATATATTTTGGAAACTACAAGAAAATTGTGATCTAACTCAAAAGAATCAGCATCATTGGACTTCTAGATCAAAAGTTATAAGCTAAACAAGAACGGAACTAAATCTGTTACGGAAATAAATCTGAAAACGAAAACGGAGTTACCTGTCGTGAGGTAGAGATGGCAGGAAGGAGATGGCGATGTGGAGGCTGCTCGGCGAGGGGCGAGGTCGCCCGGCGAGGTGGGGGTGGCGGAGGAGGGGTCGGCGCTTGGGAGGTGGCGCTGGGCGATGGGAGGTTCGAGGAGAGCTCCCAGTGGCGTTCTAGGCAGGAAAAGGAGGACGGTGGCGAGGAGGCTACGGGCAGGAGGGGGCGTGGTGATGGGAAAAATCGAGCGAGGAGAGGAGGGGTTTTATAGGCGGTCTCGGGAGGCGCTGGGATGGAAAGACGAGGGAGATCGGGAAGGTGGAGTTTCCTGTCTCCATGGATATGGAAAGCTTCAGAACGTGAGAGGAAACAGAGGAAGGAGATGATCTCTTGTTGGGCTAGAATAGGAAAGTGCTTAATGGGCCAGCAGGTTTTTCCTAATAAAACGATTCCATTCCTATTTTTAAAATTAGGAAACTAAAACAATAAAAAGGAAATCAAATCAATTCGAATCAAGAGTTTTATATACTAAAATTATCAGAAAAATAAAATGTAGATGATGAGCATTATTCCACGGCCAAAATAAAACTTAAAAAATGTTTTCAGAAAATCCCTAAAGGCTTTATTTCTTTTTGCAAATAATTTCTAAATAAAAACTTTGGTTTTCTTGGCTCAAATATTTTCAAAAATGCCCTGATTTTGGAGGGTCATTTTCCTCCGCTCTTTCTTGCTTGCAAGAATTTATTTTTCGGGGTATTTCTCGGGGAAGAAAAATAGAGAAGCAAGTGCAAATATTTGAACGAATTAAATTGCAAAACTCCGTTCAAATTCTTTATAGTTGAAGAAGTCATGTCATCTTCTCTCATTGATTTTAATAGGATGAATTTGATTTTACCGGAGAAGGGGAAAGTCATTTTATTCCCTCTCTTTCAAAAGTTTTTGAAAAGGTTCAAATTTCACTCAAGTTTAATTCACTCAAGCAAACAAACAAACAATTCAATTAATTATATTAACATTCCAAAATTTGGGATGTTACAACTTCACTCGGCACCTTTGCTGGATCCCTTCTTCTGATTCTTGAACTTCTTTATTCTTAGGACAAGGACCTTAGGTAGGACGTATAGGTCAGGCCTATTACCCTACCCCAGGTTTGTGTCCTCATCACCAGGCTCCGGCGCCGGACACAGAGGCGGAAGCTAACACGGGGCACCCGCCAGATGCTCCTCCGTCAGAGGATGCAGAAAAAATATCCGCCACAAATTCCGAAGTGGAGAGCGCCATGAATCACATGCATTGCTGGGCCGTACTCCGCGACGCTTGTTTCTCCCAAGAGGCTCTTGATGCCTTCAACTCAGGAGACACATACATCCGTGCTGCTCAAAATGGTCTTGCCAGAGCCACAGATCAGTATGTAAAGGATATCCGGGTAAGAAAATTTGATGATTACGTATAGCAGTAGCCCCTGAGACTTGAAACAGTTGGCACAACTGATTTAAGGATCATTAATTGTGCATGTTCTTACAGAGAAGAATACCAAATTGTCTCAAGAGCTGGAAGAGTGCAAGGCCTAGCTGCAGGCCGCAATAGCCGCATTGAAAGTCCGAGAAGGCCCCCTCCGGTAACACCTGTTTTAAACAATGATGGGTACCATATAGGATGCGGCATGCACGCAATTCTAAGAATAAATATTGCAGATGACGCCGGAGTGAATCCGGATGAGCAACATGCCATACGACAGCTAAAGGCTGGCGAGCGCGTGCTTACAAAAGTTAGGCAGGAGAAAAACGATCTCCAGGATGCCAATACCCAGCTGAGCGTGGAACTAAAGGATGTTCGCGCCCAGCTGTCGGACTCCGTGAAGGAGAATAAGCGGCTTCGACGCGGCATTTTCAGTAAGTGCTTGAGAAAACTTTAAAAAGAGTTCGGCGAAGAAGCCAGCTAACAGAGTTATGTCTCAGAGGTATCTTGTGGTCGTCCCCACGGATGAGATGCCCGGGTCTGCGGGTGATCTTCTACCAGAGCTCTCACAACTACACGAACAAGTTTGGCAGGTGATGCAAGGTATTGCCTAGGCCTTGTGGCCATCCGTCTCCCTGCCCGAAGGCCTTGGAGAGCTTGCGGAGAAGCTCAAGGGAGCGCGGCGGCGCTTCCGATTATGGAAGGTATCGGCCTGCGTCAAGGTGCTAGGGAAGCCTGGGCCATGGTGAAGACGCGGTATACCAAGGCTGACCCAAACCACATGGCCGAGGTCGGACCTGTGGGGCCCAATGGGAAAGAGATCCCCGTCAGTTTGGTGTATCACCAAGTAGAATTAGTCGCCAAGTATTCCCACTAGGATTGGAGGCTAGACAGCCTGTTGGATGGTATAGAAGAAGAATTTAATCAGTCTAAGTGACTATGTAATTTAAATGACTTGTAGAATGTCTCTAGCCGGATTGTAAATCATTTGTCATGGCGGACCTTTTCGCTTTGACCTCTGGACCCGATAGTCCAGAGTGTATCCGAATACCCGCTCAGTTATGTAAAAACCAGGGTATGCGTGGATACCAGGCGTAGGGGTCATAAGTGCTTGAACAAACAAGTACCCAACTAGTTATGTTATATTACATGGGTAGTAAGAAACATCTTCCAGGGAGAATAGTTCCGTTAAGGGTTCCTTTCCCCGGGTACGCATGCCCTAATGTGCATGTCCGAACTGTGAGAAGAGACGTAGGCAAAAACATCTGGGGGCAAGTGGAAAAAAAATAAAAAGTCATCTTTTATTCACCGACTGAATATTCCGTTAAGAACGCTAGCTTTCGGCTTCACCCAGTCTGAGGTACACATCCGGCTGACCCGGCAGTAACAATCGTAGAGGTGTTCCCCTTATGCGCTAGCCGAATTAACGGGAACGTACGGCATAAATACAAGAGCCAGGCAACCCAGCTTGGCCAAAATTTAAGTCATATCGATGCATATAATGGCGAAAAAAGATACATGCGGAAGAATAACACATGTGCGGGGCATGAAGCCCATAAAATAATTAAGCTTATGTGTAAGAAGCCCCCAGGTATAATGAGCGCGGCTAGCGCATCAAGATTGTGTAGATAAGACACATTTTAGCCTATTAAGGCCTTGAAAGAGAAAGGGGAAGAAAGAAAGAAAGAAAAGACAGATAACGAGTGTATAAAAATTTGACAGAGGTAAGGAGACGAACACGGAGTCCAGCATTAGGCATAGAATCTTTGGAGTCTGGCTGCGTTCCATGGATTTGGCTCGAGTCGATTGTCCGATGCATCCTGCAGACGTACGCTCCACCGGTCAAGACCTGGTCAATAACGAAGGGACCTTCCCATTTGGTCTTGAGCTTTTCCTTTTTCTTCTCCGGTAGGCGTAGAACGAGTTCGCCAACATTATAAGTTTTGGCCCGTACTTCTCTGCTTTGGTATCTTCTAGCCTCTTGCTGATAGAATGCGGAACAGGCTTTTGCCACGTCTCGCTCCTCCTCGAGGGCGTCCAAACTGTCCTGCAGATCGAGCTTGGCCTCTCTTTCTTCATACATGCGCACTCGAGGTGAGTCATGAATTATGTCGCAGGGCAGAACCGCCTCTGCGCCGTACACCATAAAGAATGGTGTGTATCCGGTAGTGTGATTCGGCGTGGTTCGCAGCCCCCAGAGTACGGAGTCGAGCTCCTCTACCCAGTGTGTGTTAGATTCCTTTAAGGACCACACTAATCTGGGTTTGATGCCGCTCATGATAAGACCATTTGCTCACTCGACTTGACCGTTAGTTTGTGGGTGATAGACAGAAGCATAATCGAGCTTGATGCCCATGTTGCTGCACCATAGTTTTACCTCGTCGGCAGTAAAGTTCGTGCCGTTGTCAGTGATGATGCTGTGGGGGACGCCATAACGGTGTACAACCCCAGATATGAAGTCTATCACCAGTCCGGATTCGGCTGTTTTAATAGGGTTGGCTTCTATCCATTTGGTGAATTTATCCACCATTACCAGTAAGTATTTTTTCTTATGGTTTCCCCCTTTAAGGGGTCCAACCATGTCAAGCCCCCAGACCGCAAAAGGCCAGGTAATGGGGATTGTTTGTAGGGCGACGGGCGGCATATGGCTTTCGTTTGCAAAAAGCTGGCAACCGATGCAGCGTTGGACCAAGTCCTGTGCATCCGCCCGGGCCGTCGGCCAATAGAATCCTGTACGGAAGGCCTTACTTACGAGGGCCCGGGCTGCGGCATGGTGGCCGCCGAGTCTGGCGTGAATTTCTGCCAGAAGCTTCCGCCCTTCCTCTTCGGAGATGCACCTTTGAAGGACTCCGGTGGTGCTTTTCTTGTAAAGCTCTCCTCGTGGACCTTGTAGGCTTTAGATCCGCACAATGCAGCGTGCCTCATTTTGGTCCTTGGGAAGTTCCTGCCTAGTTAGGTAGGCCAGGAATGGTTCGGTCCATGGGGCGATGACGGCCATTATTATATGGGCTGAAGGCTTTACTTCGGTGGCGGAGCCTCCGATTATGTCAGAGTGTTCAGTATCTGGCGTTGTGGCCGGGTCCGGACTATTATTGCCGGTGTCCCCTTCCCATACCACGGATGGCTTGAACAGTCTTCCCAAGAAGATGTTAGGTGGGACCGTATCGCGCTTAGCGCCGATACGGGCGAGGATATCCGCCGCTTGGTTGTTTTCCCGAGCCACATGGTGGAATTCGAGCCCCTCAACCGAGCTAACATCTTGAGGATGGCGTTGCGATAAGCCGCCATTTTTGGATCTTTGGCATCAAAGTCTCCATTTATTTGGGATATAGCGAGGTTCGAGTCCCCGCGCACCTCCAGGCGTCGAATGCCCATGGAGACTGCCATCCGGAGACCGTGTAACAGGGCCTCATATTCAGCTGCGTTGTTGGAGTCTGTGTATAGTATTTGGAGTACATATTGGACTGTATCTCCGGTAGGGGACGTCAGAACGACGCCAGCCCCCAGACGAGCCAACATTTTAGAGTCGTCGAAGTGCATAATCCAATTGGAGTATGTGCCGTACTCTTTAGGGAGTTCGGCTTCTGTCCATTCGGCGACAAAATCGGCCAATACCTGCGACTTGATGGCTCGCCGGGGTTTATATGTTATGTCGAACGGGAAGAGCTCAATGGCCCATTTGGCAATCCGGCCTGTGGCGTCGCGGTTGTTTATTATATCATTCAGTGGCACTTCCGAGGCCACTGTAATTGAACACTCTTGAAAGTAGTGTCGTAGTTTCCGGGATGCCATGAATACCGCATATGCTATCTTTTGATAATGCGGGTACCGTGATTTGCATGGAGTGAGGACAGTGGATACATAGTATACCAACTTTTGAAGGGGAAATTTGTGTCCATCCGTTTCTCGTTCGACGACGAGCACTGCGCTTACAACTTGATGAGTTGCCGCTATATATAGCAGCATTGGTTCGCCGATGCTTGGCGCGGACAGGATTGGGTTGGTGGCTAGAATGGCCTTTATGTCTTCTAGTCGGGCCGTGGCCGCGTCCGTCCACTCGAAGTGTTCAGTGCATCGAAGGAGGCGATAAAGCGGTAATGCCTTTTCTCCTAAGCGGGAGATAAAGCGGCTTAGGGCTGCCACACATCCAGTTAATTTCTGGATTTGCTTGAGGTTAGTTGGGATGGCCAACTGTGACAGGGCTTGAATTTTAGCCGGATTTGCTTCAATTCCTCTACTGGAGACGATAAAACCCAGGAGCTTTCCGGCGGGTACGCCGAAGACGCATTTTTCCGGGTTGAGCTTATTGTCGTATGTTGGGAGATTGTCGAACGTGAGCCTCAAGTCGTTTATTAAGGAGTCGACGTGTCTGGTTTTAACTATCACGTCGTCAACATATGCCTCCACTGTTTTGCCGATCTGCTTTTCCAGACATGTTTGAATCATGAGCTGATACATTGTACCGGCGTTTTTAAGCCCAAAAGGCATTGTATTGAAACAGAAGGGGCTGTACGGCATGATGAATGCCGTTGCGGCTTGGTCGGACTCCGCCATTTTTATTTGGTGGTAGCCGGAGTATGCGTCGAGGAAGCACAATTAGTCGTGTCCCGCGGTAGCGTCGATAATTTGATCGATGCGGGGAAGGGGGAAGGGATCCTTTGGGCAAGCCTTGTTGACGTCCTTGAAATCGACACACAGGCGCCAGGATTTGTCCTTCTTTGGTACCATCACCAGGTTTGCTAGCCAGTCCGGGTGTTTTATTTCTCTGATGAATCCGGGCTCCAATAACTTGGCTAGTTCCTCTCCCATAGCTTGTCTCTTGGGTTCGGAGAAACGCCGAAGAGTCTGTTTGACCGGCTTGAATCCTTTTAAAATGTTAAGGCTGTGCTCGGCCAACCTGCATGGGATTCCTGGCATATCTGAAGGATGCCAGGCGAATATGTCCCAATTCTCGCGCAGGAACTCCCGTAGTGCGGCGTCCACGGTGGGGTTTAACTGTGCCCTGATGGAGGCTGTTTTTGTGGGGTCCGTTGGGTGGACTTGGAATTTGACTATCTCGTCCGCTGGTTTGAAAGAGGTGGACTTGGATCTCTTGTCGAGTATCATGTCGTCCCTGTCCATAGTGGAGCGTAGCGCAGTTAACTCCTCTGCCGCGAGGGCTTCGGATAATGCCTCGAGGGCCAGTGCGGCTGTTTTATTTTCAGCACGGAGCGCTATGTCTGGATCACTAGCTAGAGTTATGATTCCATTTGGCCCGGGCATTTTGAGCTTCATGTACCCGTAATGGGGTATGGCTTGGAAGATCGTGAATGTCTCCCGCCCTAGAAGGGCGTGGTATCCGCTACTAAACGGGGCCACTAGGAATGTGATTTATTCGGACCTATAATTCTCCGGCGTGCCAAATACCACATCTAGTGTGATTTTCCCAGTGCAACGTGCTTCCCGACTGTGGATGATTCCTCTGAAGGTTGTGCTGCTTTGCTCAATGCGGTTCTTGTCTATTTCCATTTTTTGAAGAGTTTCCTCCTAAATGAGGTTTAATCCGCTGCCGCCGTCCATGAGCACTTTAGTGAGCCGAAAACCGTCTACAATTGGGCTAAGGACCAATGCGGCTGGTGCTCGGGTTGTTCGGAATTTAGGTTCGTCACAAGCATTGAATGTGATGGCCGTGTTGCTCCATGGGTTTGTTGTTGCCACCTGGCAGATTTCGGCGAGGCTGCGGAGTGTTCGCTTCCGCCTATTATCTGAGGCGAATGTCTCGAAGACTGTTAATACTGTATGGTAATCCACAGGATGGTGCTCTGCGGTATTTTGAATGAGGAGATCCTCATCGCTCTTGGCAACCTGCCGGAGTACCCAACATGCTCTAAGGCTGTGTGTTGGTATGGTATCCGTCATACTATGAATTTTGCAGGGTCAGTTAAGCCATCCCTCCAATATGGTTCCACGCCCAGTAGTGGGCTTTTGCTTTTTGGTAATTGACTCGGGCGACTTATGAGGATGCACCCTTTTAATTCGGACTGGGTGTTTAGTCAGAGTCAGATTATTCCAAAATTTTGTTTCGGTTTTCCAGGCACTTTCCATCGCACAGTACTTTCGTACTATGGCCACCAAGTCAGTGGAGTGTGCTATGTCATGGCGACTTATGGCGTTAAGGATTCCCTTGTCCGTGCAATTATTGCAAAAGAATGAGATTGCGTCTTCCTCGCGACAGTCCATGACCTTGTTCATTACAAGGAGGAATCTGGCCCAGTAGTGATGTACTGTTTCCCAGGGCTCTTGCCTAATGTGGGAAAGATCGCTTATATCTGGGTGGGTGGGTAGACTTGAGTCCAAACCCTGACATGATCTGAGACCCAGGGGCAGGGGAGCTTCCGACCTGGGAAGTTCGGGCTCTGGGATGTTGCCCGATAGGTCTGGCCCACTGCCTGATTCTAGGTTAGAGGCTTGGGCGATGTCCTTCAATAAATGGGTATCCGGCTCGGAGAGCTCTGGAATCCGGCCATAGTTTGTCCTAAAGATAGAGGAAGAATTGCCGCATTGTTCCTCCACCACTGCTATCTGATGGGTGACCGGCGCATAGTTAATCTCCCTTTGCTCGGGTTTAAGCCCAATCCAATCATAGTCCGTAGCGACTCCCAAAGTGGCGATGCGATCCAAGAGCTTGTTTAGGTAGGATAGCTCTATTGGATCCATCTGCTCGGCAAGTTCCGAGCTGACGTGGAGGCTGTTGTAGATGACCTGAGAAGTCATCATCGGCACAGCAGCCGAACGGGCGGTCATGACGAAACCGCCTAGCCGGAGAGACTGGCCGACAGCCAGGGCTCCCCCAGAGGTGACACTGTCCTTGACAACGAGACGAGGTATCCTTCCTTACGGTGACGGCACAGTGGAACTCTCAATGAAAGCACCAATGTCGGTCTCAAAACCGGCGGATCTCGGGTAGGGGGTCCCGAACTGTGCGTCTAAGGCGGATGGTAAGAAGAGGCAAGGGACACAATGTTTACCCAGGTTCGGGCCCTCACGGTGGAGGTAATACCCTACTTCCTGCTTGATTGATCTTGATAATATGAGTAGTACAAGAGTTGATCTACCACGAGATCGTAGAGGCTAAACCCTAGAAGCTAGCCTATGGTATGATTGTTGTTGTCCTACGGACTAAGCCCTCCGGTTTATATAGACACCGGAGGGGGCTAGGGTTACACAGAGTCGGTTACAAAGGAAGGAGATCTACATATCCGTATCGCCAAGCTTGCCTTCCACGCCAAGGCGAGTCCCATACGGACACGAGACGAAGTCTTCAATCTTGTATCTTCATAGTCCAACAGTCCGGCCAAAGGATATAGTCCGGCTGTCCGGATACCCCCTAATCCAGGACTCCCTCAACGGTCATCACTGGGAGTGGTGCCGACTATTGTCACTCCGGGGTTGCCGGATCATAACATGTAGTAGGTGACTATAACTTGCAAGATCGGATCTAGAACATGGATATAATGATGATAACATAAACAGTTCAGATCTGAGTTCATGGCACCCGGGCCCAAAGTGACAAGCATCAAGAATGGCAAAGTAATAGCGACTTCAATCTTAGAACATAGTGGATACTAGGGATCAGGCCCTAACAAAACTAACTCGATTACATGATGAATCTCATCCAACTCCTCACCGACCAGCGATCCTACGAAGGAATTACTCACTCCCGATGGGGAGCATCATGGAATTGGCGATGGAGAAGGGTTGGTGATGATGAAGAACGAAGATCCCCCTCTCCGGAGCCCCAAACTGACTCCAGATCTTGCCTCCCGATGAAGAATAGGAGGTGACGGCGGCTCTGTCTCGTGGATCGCGATAATTCTTTCTCCTTGGTTTTTCTGGAAAAATAGGATTTTATAGTGTCGGTTTCAGGGTCTGTGGGGCCACCAGGTGGGGACAACCCGCCTTGTGCCCACCCAGATGCCCCCTCCGGTGGATCTTGGCTCCATAAATTCTTATTATTGGTATAAAAATTCCTCGCAAAGTTTTGTTCCATTCCGAGAACTTTTATTTCTGCGCAAAAACAACATCATGGTAGTTCTGCTGAAAACAGCGTCAGTCCGTGGTTAGTTTCAATCAAATCATGCAAATTAGAGTCCAAAACAAGAGGAAAAGCGTTAGGAAAAGTAGATACATTGGAGACGTATCAATGCCTAATGTGAAAGAGTTGTTCAATTTATGCATAATGGGGGGAGGAAGAGTTCATTGAGATAAAAACACTCCCCCTATGTCCATGCCTACACCTAAACAAGACAACACGATGCGTTTGGTGGGGTGTGCAAAGGTTCAAGCCACATTGCTAAAGTCAATGATATTTAGCTCATGCCTTAACTCGCGAAATCTTGCTTCATCCAAGGGCTTCGTGAAGATATCTGCAAGGTTATCATGAGTGTCGACATAGTTGAGCTCGATGCCCCCTCGCCTAATGTGATCCCGGATGAAGTGATACCGAATCTCAGTATGCTTCGTCTTGAAGTGTTGCACCGGGTTGAGAGAAATCTTGATGGCACTTTCATTGTCACACCAAAGAGGCACTTTGTCACAAATGACACGATAATCCTTTAAAGTTTGCCTCATCCATAGAAGTTGAGCACAACAACTACCGGCGGCCAGATACTCCGCTTCGGTGGACAAGAGAGACACACAACTTTGCTTCTTAGAAGACCAACTCACCAAAGAGCAACCAAGAAATTGGCACCCTCCAGAAGTTGACTTCCTATCCAATCTCCCGCCCAATCCGAGTCCGAAAAGCCCACAAGGTTGAAGTTAGCTCCTCTTGGGGAACATAAGCCAAAGTTTGGGATATGAGCCAAATATTGAAAGATTCGCTTGACCGCCAAATAGTGGCTTTCCTTAGGTGCGGCTTGAAACTATGCACAAATTCCCACACTCAACATGATATCCAGTCTAGAGGCACAAAGGTAAAGCAAGGAGCCAATCATGGAGCGATATACCTTTTGATCCACCACTTTACCATTGGGATCTATGTCAAGTTGGCACTTGACGGGCATTGGAGTGGAAGCCGGCTTGACATCACTTAGCTTGAATCTCTTGAGCATGTCTTGAGTGTATTTGGCTTGGTTGATGAAGGTTCCTTCTCTTCTTTGTTTGATTTCGATCCCGAGAAAGAACTTCAACTCTCCCACCATGGACATATTGAACTTCGAGGTCATGAGAGCGGCAAATTCCTCATTGAAAGCTTTGTTAGGAGAACCAAAGATAATATCATCAACATATAGTTGGCATACAAACAACTCCCCTTTGACCTTCTTAGTAAAAAGAGTGGGGTAGATTTTCCCAATTTCAAACCCACGATCTTGCAACAACTCAGTAAGGTGCTCATACCACGCACGTGGGGCTTGTTTAAGGCCATAGATTGCCTTATCGAGTTGGTACACATGATTGGGGAACTCGGGATCCTCAAACCCCGGGGGTTGTTTGACATACACCAACTCATTAATAGGACCATTAAGAAAAGCACTCTTCACATCCATTTGTTGCAACTTGAAGTTATGATGAGAAGCATAAGCAATCAACAAATGAATAGATTCAAGGTGAGCAACAGTAGCAAAGGTTTCACCGTAGTCGATACCCTCGACTTGGGAGTAGCCTTGTGCTACCAAACGAGCCCTGTTGTGAACAATAATCCCATGAGCATCTTGCTTGTTCTTGAATATCCACTTGGTTCCAATGACATTATGGTTCCCCTTTGGCCTTGGCACCAATCTCCACACCTTGTTGTGCTCGAAGTTGTTGAATTCTTCATGCATGGCATTAAGCCAATCCGGATCCTTGAGCGCCTCATAGACCTTTTGGGGTCCAACACAAGAAACAAACGCGTGATGTTCACAATAGTTTGCTAATTTTCTACGAGTGCTTACCCCCTTTCTTAAGCTTCCAAGAACATTCGTCATGAGATGATCTTTGGTAGTAAGCTTGGATGCAATCTTGGCGGCACGACGCTCCAATTCCTCCTCATGAGAGAGCTGAGGAGCGGTAACTTGATCATCTTGAGCATCGTCTTGAGCTTGTTCTTGATCTTGGGCTTGCTCTTGATCTTGAACTTGCTCGGTGGTGAGAACTTGACCTTGGGCATCACTTGGTGGTTCACCACCACCTTGAGGTTGATCTTACCCTTGATCTTGTTCATTTGGTTGAGGGCCTTCACTTTGTTCTTTGGAAGCATGTGGGTCTTGGGTTGGTGATGGTTCCACTTGTGTGGAACATTTTCCTTCTTCTTCAGCCACAAGGGGTTCCTCAATGGGTAGGATATGACCAACACCCATTCTTCTTATGGCTTGAGGAGGAATTTCATCACCTACATCACAAGTACCACTTTGCTCCACTTGGGAGCCGTTATTCTCATCAAACTCCACGTTACACGTCTCCTCAATAAGTCCCGTGGACTTATTGAGGACACGGTAAGCATGAGAGTTTGTAGCATAACCAACAAAATTTCCCTCATGAGCTCTAGCCTCAAATTTAGACAAACGAACACCTTTCTTGAGAATGAAGCACTTACACCCGAACACCCGGAAGTACTTGAGGTTGGGCTTGTTGCCGGTGAGTATCTCATATGGAGTCTTGTTCAAGCCTTTGCAGAGATAGAGCCGATTGGATGCATGACAAGCGGTGTTGGTGGCTTCGGCCCAAAAGTTGTAAGGAGACTTGAACTCCGCCATCATGGTCCTTGCCGCATCCATCAACGTGCGGTTCTTCCTCTCCGCTACACCATTTTGTTGAGAGGTGTAAGGTGCGGAGTATTGATGCTTGATCCCCTCATCACTAAGAAACTCATCCAAGGTGTAGTTCTTGAACTCGGTGCCATTGTCACTTCTTACCGTCAAGATCTTTGCGTTGTGTTGACGTTGAGCTTCATTTGCAAAGTACTACTAGGGAAAAGCCTATACACAGAATCTTAGCAGCAGCGCGGCTCAAAAAGGAGCGCTGCTGCTAATTAGTAGTAGCGTGTGTAAAGGGAAACTCGCTCTCGACAAGTTTTTAGCAATGGCGACTTTCGGTGTAAACCGCGCTGCTACAAATATCGACCGGCGGTGTCCACCAAACTCCATTTAACAAAGCGCGGTGTCATGAGCAGCCATCGCTATGGATGTAGTAGTAGCGCTTTTTACGAGGTCGCTGCTGCTAAATTTCAAATTGGCACACTTTTGGTCCCGGTTAGCAGTAGCGCCATTGCCCAAAGCGCGCTGCTGCTACTTCCTTAGCAGCAGCGTGTTTTAACTCCCGCGCTACTGCTCATCCGCACCAACCCACCACCTTTTCCCCACCCATCCCTCCGCCTCCCCCTCCTCTCTTCCCTTTCCCCTACCTCCCACATGCTCCCATTCTCACTCTTCTTCTTCCTCAATACTTCTCCCCCATTACTCTCCCTCTTCTATCTACCTTTCTCTCTTCATTACTCCTACCTAACTACACCACCTCCATTAATGCATCTCCTTTCTTTTTCCTTCCCCTCCACTAGTTGAAGTTGTCTCCTCCCAAATTAGGTAGCTAGGTAGATGTAGGATTTAGTTAAGTGACCTATTTGCCCCCTAACTAGATCTATCTTTGTCAAGAAGAGCTTTGTGCACTTTTGATATCCCTACAACATCATCTCCACCGTGTGCTCGATCTCAAGATAGAGGTGATTAAAATTTCATGCTTTTGCAAAATGGAAATATGTTTATGTGTGTGTGATATGTTTATGGAAATTGTGTGTGTGGCATGAGTTGACGCCAAATTGTGCTTTTGAGTTGCCTATGTTTTGCCGAAATGTCAATTTATTTCCGTTTCGGCGAATTCCGGGTGTCGGTGTCAAAACGGCGGATCTCGGGTAGGGGGTCCCGAACTGTGCGTCTAGGCGGATGGTAATAGGAGACAAGGGACACGATGTTTTTACCCATGTTCGGGCCCTCTCGATGGAGGTAATACCCTACTCCTGCTTGATTAATATTGATGATATGGGTAGTACAAGAGTAGATCTACCACGAGATCAAGGAGGCTAAACCCTAGAAGCTAGCCTATGGTATGATTGTTGTTCTCCCTATGGACTAAAACCCTCCGGTTTATATAGACACCGGATAGGTTAGGGTTACATGAGTCGATTACAATGGTAGGAGATCTACATATCCGTGACGCCAAGCTTGCCTTCCATGCCAAGGAAAGTCCCATCCGGACACGGGACGAAGTTTTCAATCTTGTATCTTCATAGTCTTGGAGTCCGCCGTGACGATAGTCCGCTATCCGGACCCCTAGTCCGGGACTCCTCGGTAGCCCCGAACCAGGCTTCAATGACGACGAGTCCGTGCGTTGATTGTCTTCGCATTGCGGGCGGGTTCTTCTCCAGATTCCATATACTTGTCGAATAGTGTCCGGCTTCTAATAAATGCTGTGCTCCTTGGCTTCTACGCCCAATAAAGGCCATCTACCACGTGTTTGAATGAATGCGAAAAGCCAGGGTATTTTTACAATTACCCCCCTAGCTGCGCAAATGAGCCGCCTATAAAGGGGGCAAGGATCTAGATCTGAGTCACACCATCCCCCTTCGCGAGCTTTCATCGGAGCGCCTCTGACCAAAGCCCATTCCATCATGGACAGTCGATGCGGCTCCTCCTCTCGCGCTCCCAGCCCTCAGCCTGGAAATTGGGAGAGATGCTCAGGTCCATATAACGAGCTAGTTATACTCCAAACCAAGGGATTTCTCCCCCCGGCCTTCATGGTTCCGGTTCGAGCCGGACTTGCCACCTACAAGGGCGGAAAGCAAGCGGAGAGTGTCCCCGATCCCTCTAAAGGAGAGCGGGTATGTTTCATCTCTTATCTAGTAAGAGGACTCGGATTTACAATCCATCCGTTTCTCCGGGGGCTCTTGGAGTTCTACGGCCTCCAGTTGCACCACCTTACTCCTGCCTCCATCTTGCATATCGTGGGCTTCGTGACCCTTTGCGAACTATTCTTGGGCGTCGAGGCTCATTTCGGGCTGTGGAAGAGAATATTCTGCTTAGTGCCCCGCTCTTACGAGGGGTCAATATATCAAGTCCGCGGAGCCGAGCTATGGCGCATCGCCGGGACCGGATACCTATCCGGAACCCCAAAGAAGGCGTCCGAAGACTGGCCTTCGGAATGGTTTTACATGGAGGACGTCCTGCTGCCGGATCCTGTTCGGATCGGCCTTCCGGAGTTCAGCAATGCTCCACTGAAGAAGCGCCTAAGCTGGCGCCCTCGGAGCCCCCGGAGGGAAAATGACCGGGATGTCCTCTATCTGATGAGCCGAATAAGGTTATTGGCTCATGCCGGATTGACCATGATTGGAGTCATGGAAATCTGTACTATGAGGGGAGTGCAGCCACTCCAATATAGGGGCCACCCCATGTGGGATTTCAACGGGGAGGACGATGCCACCCACCAGGGCCGCAAAGGGCCGGGATCGGTCACCGAACTGGTGAAGATCTTGTCTGCCATGTATAAAGGAGAGGAGGAGGATTTCCTCCGTGTCAATCCACTGAAGGAGTTTTCTTCGAACAATCCTCGAAGCTGGGTAAGCAAACATCTTTGCGACCTGTACGATCCATGTTCCCAAGGTTAAATATCTCAATTCATGGTTTTTATGCAGAACTGCGCCGATCATGGAGAAGATACAGCCCGCCCCCACAACCCGAGGATCCGGGCGGTCCTCGATCCGACCTCCAAGAGGATCCGGATATAAAGGTGGAGTTGATCGACGGGTGTTCTACCAACTTAGCGCCGACGATGCTTTGGTTGCCATTACGGCTGATTACCCCGAATACTTCCAGCCTCACGTAATCGAGACCGAGATTCCAAAGCCCCGATAATGACCCGTCCCATGCTTATTTTTGATCACCGTATACCAATGGTGCTTCGCGAGGGTACCTTCGAGGCAGAAGCCGAGCCAGCGGCTGGCCAACAAAGGGCAGTCGCCCAAGAGTAAAAAGAAGTGCGGTCCGGATCGAAACTCCACCGCAACGGTATGGCGTGTCACCATACTCCCAGGATTGATTCCTGGAAGGCGTACTAACGCTGGTGCTCTCTTCAGGAAAAAGAGCGCTCGCCGGATTGAGTCCGGAGAGGTTGCCAACCGAGCCTTCACCGGCCAGGCTTCAAAGTCGGGTCCGGAGGCTGAGGCGAGCACGAGACGTGCGTCGGATGTTCCTCCGATAGAGGATGCCGACAGGTTGTCCGCCACCAACTCCGAGGTGGAGAGCGCCTTGAATCACAGGCGCCGCCGGACAGTTCTTCATGACGCATGTTTCTCCCAGGAGGCCTTGAATGCCTTCGATTCGGAGATGCGCACCTCCGTGCTGCTCAAGATGGTCTAGACAGAGCCACGAAGCAAAGATGTAAAGGACATACGGGTAAGGAAATTTGACAGATTATATATGCCAAGAGTCCCGAGACTTAAAATAGTTAGAATAACTGATTTAAGGATCATTTGTTATCTGAGGATCTTCTGAAAAGAATACCCGATTGTCCCAGGGAGCTTGAAGAGTGCAAGGCCCAACTTGAGGTCAAGACTAGCCGCCATGAGGGGAGCCGAGACCCCCAACGGTAATATACGCTTTAAAAGATAAATAGTTTATGAAGTGCGGCGGTGTGTAAATCGACAAAAACATTGCAGATGGCGCCGGACTAGACCCGGACAAGCAACAGCTCTTGCGCCAGCTAAAGGCCGGCGAGCGTGCTTACAAGGGTGCGGCAGAGAAAATAACCTCCAAGATGCCAACACCAAGCTGGGGGAGGAACTAAAGGATGTTCGTGCCCGGTTGTCCGACTCAGAAGGAGAATCGGCGGCTTCCGTCGCGGCATTTTCAAGAAGTGCTTGAGCGAACTTTGAAAGAGTTCGCGAGGAAGGCGACTAACATAAACATTTATGTAGGTTTGCTCACAGGTCGTCCTGAGGAGGAGATGCCCAGTTCTTCGGGTGATCTTCTTCCCGAATTCCGTCAGCTGCACGAACGAGTCCGGCAGGTGATGAAAGGCATCGGCCAGGCCTTATGGCCATCTATCTTCCTGCCCGAAGGCGTTGGGGAGCTGGCTGAGCTGCTTCAAGGAGCACGGCGGCGCTTCCGGATATGGAAGATATCGGCCTGCCGTCAAGGCGCCAGGGAGGCCTGGGCCATGGTAAAGACGCGGTACATGAAGGATGACCCAAACCACATGGCCGAGGTCGGACTGTGGGGCCCGATGGGATGGAGATCCTCAGAAGTTTAGTGTACGCCAAGTAGAACTGGCCGCCAAGTATTCCCAAAGAAGATTGTAAATTAGATAGCCTATTAGATGGCATTGAGGAGGAATACAATGAGTCGAGTCGACTATGTAAAAAATATGACATGAAAAAATGTCTTCTAGCTGGATTGTAGATCGTTTGTCATAGCGGACCTTTTCGCTTCAACCTCAGGACCCAATAGTCCGGAGTGTGTCCGAGTACCTTCGTGGTTATATAAGAACCGGGGTATGCATGGAGACAAGGCGTAGGGGTCATTGTTGTTGTATCAGACAAGTGCCCAACTAGTTATGTTACATTACATGGGTAGTAAGAAACATCTTCCAGGGAGAATAGTTCCGTTAAGGGTTCCTTTCGCTGGGATGCATGCCCTAAAGTGCATGTCAAAGCTGCTATTAAAGTAGAAAATCATCTGGGGGCAGATGGGTAAATAGTTAAAAATCATCTTTCAGTTCACCGACTGAATATTCCCTTAAGAACGCTAGCTTTCGGCTTCACCAAGTCTGAGGTACACATCCGGCTGACCCGACAATAACAATCGCAGAGGTGCTCCCTTTACCACCTAGCCGAACAATCGGGAACGTAGGGGTAAGCACTGGAGCCAGGCAACCCAGCTTGGCCAAAACTTAAGTCATATCGATGCATATAATGGTGAATAAAAGGTACATGCGGAAGTTTAACGCATGTGTTGGGCATGAAGCCCGTATAAATAAGCTTCATTAAAGAAGCGCCCAGTATAATGAGCGCGACGGCGCGTCAAGTATGTCTTGAAAAACGAGCCTCTAGAGGCTTCTAGAAGGAGGAGGAAGGAGAGAAATAAAAGGCAGCAAAAATAGAAAATGTGGACGGAGGAAGGAGACGAACTTGAGTCCGCGCTTAGGCGAGAATCTTCGTGAGACGGGCTACGCTCCATGGGTTCGGCTCAAGTCGGTTATCCGATGCGCCGCAGACGGTATGCTCCGCCGGTCAGGACTTGGTCGATGATGAAGGGACCTTCCCATTTGGGCTTGAGTTTGTCCTTTTTCTTGTCCGGCTGGCATAGAAATAGTTCGCCAACGTTATAAGCTTTGGCCCGTACTTCCCTGCTTATATATCTTCGAGCCTGCTGTTGATAAAATGCGGAACGAGCTTTCGCCACGTCGCGCTCCTCCTCTAATGCGTCCAAGCTGTCCTGCCGATCGAGCTCGGCTTCTCTTTCTTCATACATGCGCACGCGAGGTGAGTCATGTATTATGTCGCAGGGCAAGACTGCCTCTGCGCCGTACACCATAAAGAATGGTGTGAATCTGGTAGTACGATTCGGCGTGGTCCGCAACCCCCAGAGTACGGAGTCAAGCTCCTCGACCCAGTGCGTGTTAGATTCCTTGAGGGACCGCACTAGTCTGGGTTTAATGCCGCTCATGATTAGACCATTTGCTCGTTCGACTTGGCCGTTGGTTTGAGGGTGATAGACTGAGGCGTAATCGAGCTTGATGCCCATGTTTTTGCACCATAATTTGACCTCATCGGCCGTAAAGTTGGTGCCGTTATCAGTGATGATACTGTGGGGGCACCGTAACGGTGCACTACCCATGATATGAAGTCTATCACCGGTCCGGATTCGGCCGTTTTGACAGGTTTGGCCTCTATCCATTTGGTGAATTTATCCACCATGACCAATAGGTATTTTTGCTTGTGGGTTCCTCCCTTAAGGGGTCCAACCATGTCAAGCCCCCAGACCGCGAACGACCAGGTGATGGGTATAGTTTTGAGGGCGGTGGGTGGCATGTGGCTTTGGTTAGCAAAAAGATGGCAACCGACGCATCGTTGGACTAAGTCCTGCGCGTCTACCCGGGCCGTCGGCCAATAAAATCCTGTACGGAAGGCCTTGCCTACAAGGGCCTGGGCTGCGGCGTGGTGCCCACCCAGTCCGGCATGAATTTCAGCCAGGAGGTTTCGCCCTTCCTCTTCGGAGATACACCTTTGAAGGACTCCGGTAGTGATTTTCTATTAAAGCTCTCCCTCATGGACTTTATAGGCTTTAGATCGCCGTACTATGCAGCGAGCCTCATTTTGGTCTTCGGGGAGTTCCTGCCTAGTTAGGTAGGCTAGGAATGGTTCCGTCCACGGGGCGATAACCGCCATTATTTCGTGGGCAGAGGGTGTTATCTCGGTGGCAGGGCCTCTGATTGTGTCAGAGTGTTCGGCGTCAGGCAGTGCTGTTGGGTCCGGATTGTTATTGCCTGACTCCCCTTCCCATAGTACGGATGGCTTGAACAGCCGTTCCAGAAAGATATTGGGTGGGACATGTCACGCCCAATATGCGACCCTATCCAAAAGGAACTCGAAGGTCCCACGAAGGATAGACCCGCATATTGAAACGCTTTTGCAAGGTGGATATCATTACATCAACATTACATAATGTATAGGGATACATCCAATACATACACTATCACATGAATACAACAATACAACATACAAGAACAACATCCGACTACGGATGAAACATAAACAGAAGCTCAAACAATATCCACCCTGCTAGCCCAGGCTGCCGACCTGGAACCTATCCCCTGATCGAAGAAGAAGCAGAAGAAGAACTCCAAACAAGCAAACATCGCTCTCGCGTCATGATCATCGCAAACCTGCACCTGCAACTGGTGGTGTAGTAAACTGTGAGCCACGATGACTCAGCAATCCCATTACCATGGGTATCAAGACTAGCAAAGCTTAAAGGGAAAGGAAGGGGTAAAGTGGTGAGGTTGCAGCAGCGACTAAGCATATATGGTGGCTAACATACGCAAATGAGAGCGAGAAGAGAAACAAAGGAACGGTCGTCAACTAGTAATGATCAAGAAGTGATCCTGAACTCCTACTTACGTCAAACATAACCCAGAAACTGTGTTCTCCTCTCGATCAACCCCGAAAAGAGACACTCACGATTACGCACACGGTTGGTGTATTTTAGAAGAGTTTGCTTCAAGTTTACTACAACCGGATATCAACAAATTCCCATCTGCCACATATCCATGGGCACGGCTTTCGAAAGTTCAAACCTGCAGGGTGTCCCAACTTAGCCCATGATAAGCTCTCGCGATCAACGAAGGATATTCCTTCTCCCGGGAAGACCCGATCAGTCTCGGAATCCTGCTACAAGACATTTCGACAACAATAAAACAAGACCAGCAAGACCTCCCGGCGTCGACACCCCTCGATAGTAGCCACAGATCTCTCGCCTCGTGCCACGACCGGATGAGAAGTCCATACAACTAAAACCAGCCCTCAAGTTTCTCCGAGGTGGCGCCGCAAAGGGCTCTAGTTTGGACCAACACTTAGACAAGCATTGGCCCGGGGGCTAAAATAAAGATGACCCTTGGGATGCGCGACTCCCAAGGAAAAAGGTGATAGGTCGAGGCAAATGGTAAAACCAATGTTGGGCCTTGCTGAAAAGTCTTATTCAAAGCGAACTGTCAAGGGGTCCTATAAATCACCCGACCGCGTTAGGGACGCAAAATCCGGGAACATAATACCGATATGACGGAAACTAGGGCGGCAAGAGTGGAACAAAACACCAGGCATAAGGCCGAGCCTTCCACCCTTTACCAAGTATATAGATGCATTAATTAAATAAGATATATTGTGATATCCCAACAAGTAAACATGTTCCAACAAGGAACAACATCTCCATGTTCCAACAAGGAACAAACTTCATCTTCACCTGCAACTAGCAACGCTATAAGAGGGGCTGAGCAAAGCGGTAACATAGCCAAACAACGGTTTGCTAGGAAGGGTGACAAAGGTTAGAGGTTCATGGCAATTTGGGAGGCTTGAGCAGCAAGTGATAGGTAGCGCAGCATAGCGAAAGAACAAAGCAACTAGCATAGCAATGATAGTAGTGAGATCCAGGGTAGCGGTCATCTTGCCTGAAATCCCGCTAGGAAGAAGAACGAGTCCATGAAGAAGACGAACGGATGAAGCCGAACCGAGCGTAGACGAACGAATCCTCACGATCGCAACGAAACAAGAACTAACAAGAAGAAGCACACAACATAGGTAAACACACCACACATGAACATGACAAGATGCACAACAAACATGATGCATGACAAATCTAGATGAAGCTACTCATGGCAAGAGATGATGCAAACAAGAGCAACACATCAAAGCAAGTTTAAATGAGGCCGGAAGCAACATATAACAATTCCGGTAAGTCCTCATATGCAAATTTCGAAATTGGTCCAGATCTGAATAAACCTTATGTTCAAGTTGTTAAACAGCAAGTTAAGATGCACCACGATGATCTACACGAAATTCTAGTCAAGTTACATATAAAGTTCATTTAATCGGAGCTACGGCCTAGAAGATATGAGCAAAACAAGTTAAACATGGCATCGATGCAAAATGCATGCAAACATCAAGCAAACACCTCAAAACAAGGATGCAACATGATAATACGAAACTACATGCAAAATCAAGCAAGTTTCATATAGAGCACACTCAAAACGGAGCAACGGTTCAACACATACACCCTATACAAGTCATGACAACAATCTGTCCAAAACAGCAACTAGGCATATTGCAAGCACCAAAACAACATGCTACAGAATCCCAACGTGCTAACAAAAGGCATGGGCATGATGTACAGGTAAAGCATGACAAAACATGAACACTGAGCTATCTCCAGAAATCACTAGAACATGCTCAAAAACACATGGCAAGATTGCAAATAATAACAGTTTCAGACTTAGCAGAAATTAACATCAGGTTGCAATGTTTAGAGCTATCAAACAACATGGTACATGAACTTATCATGGCAAACAAAGGCATGGAATGAATCTACTAATTGCATAGAACAAAAGTCCTTTACTGACCATAAGCCAAAAAGGATCAGAAAATATGATGGCACCCATGTAAACATGGCAAGTTACGTTACAGATTCATACATGGCAGGAACAACAATAAGTAGGCATGTTGGTGAGCTTGAATCACTCACCACAGAGCAATACATGGCATGGCAAGGCAATCAACAGTAAGAAGACATGTTTATGAAGCTAAGCATGGCAATATCAAGTTCATAGAGTGCATGGATCACTAACAACAACCTTGGCAAAATTGAATAACATGTAAACAATCTGCCAGGAAACATTTTATAGCAAAAGTAGAGCTCGATTGACTCAAGCTATGGCACTCCATAATTGCAAACAAGGGCATGGATGGATAGAGAATAACCATATGTTCGAAACATCCTTATGAAGTATCTCAAAATAAGCATGGATCTCTCAGAGCATCAAGTTTACATGGCATAAAAATATCAAGAAAGCAGGGTGAAATCAGCAACATCATGAAGCCTAGTTTGCATGCTTGTGCTAGTCACCACAGAGATCACAAAAATACATGGCATACACCCCTGTAAAGATGGAATGTCATATTACAAAACACATGTAGGACTCAAGTTCATAGGATGCACACATCAATCATGGCAAAAATGACAAAAGTGCATGTTCTGATAAGAATCTGAAACTAACATCACATAGCCCTCTTCCAACAGCATTTCTGGCATCAAGATGAGCTCAAATGAAAATGATGCAATGGAATGAAATGATGTACTCATCGAGGCGAACAATTTGACTTATTACATGCACGAAACGGAGCTATATGCACAGAGTTATGATGCGATGAAAATGGCTAAAAATATGCAACTATTCGGGACTTGGTGGATTTCGGGGGGAAAGTCAACCTCTCGGCACGGATTTTGAGGCAGGGCGGATCTGGCCGGAGCTTCGCCGGAGGATGGCCGGAGAAGCCGAGGAGGCGCGGGCCAGGGCCGGCGAGGTTGGGGACGACCGGATCCGGTCCGGCCTGACCGGATCCGCAGCGAGGCGGCGGCGGCACGGGCTCCCGGCGAGGGAACGGCCGGCGGCGGGTCCGCCGCCAAGGAGACGGCGAAGGCACCGGGCGCTGGAGGCGCGGGCGGCGCGCACTGGCGGGAGAGAGGAGCTCGGGAGAGAGAGAGGGAGAAAGAGAGGGCACGATGGGGAGGCGGCGACTGGTTCGGCGAGACGGCCGCCGGGCGGGCGGCGAGGCCCGCGAGGCCGGGCGGACGGGAGGCGGGCACGGACGCTGGTCGGTGGGCGGCGGAGCACGGGTCCGACCGGGCCCCTGATGGGCTCGGCGGGCCATGAGGCTGGCTGGCCGCGTGGTGGAGGGAGAGCGGGGCGAGGCCACGTGGCGGGCGGAGAGAGGCCGGAGGGCGCCGGGCGGGCGAGGTGGCGCGCGCTGGTTGGTCCGGGACGCTGGATGGCGCGGGCGCCAAGTGGCGGCGGGGGAGCGGGCCGGCGCGGAAATTGAGGAGGGGGCGCTGATTTCGAGGAGAAGGAAGGTGGCTGTGGTTGGGAGGCGGCTAGAGGTAGGTGAGGGGCTAGGGATTCCCAAAATTGGAAGGAGGGGTCTATAAATAGTAAGGGGGCTAGGGTTAGGGGAACCATCATCCGTTTTCGGGCATCAGATCTCGATCCGACCGTCCGGAGCGGAGGGGTTTTTAGGTGGACTGTGAAAAGGAGTTAGGCTGAGAGGAGAGAAGAGCAGTGCAGCCCGACAACTGTTTCCGGAGACCGGAAACGTCCGACGATAGACCGGCTATATTGCGGTTGTAGGTTTAACGGTTGGGCCATCAAATGGACTCCGAATGCGACGAAACTTGGCAGGCGGCCTGTCTACACTATAATAAGACCGCACGTCAACTCTCATCCCATTCCGAGAACATTTTTATGCCACTTATAAAATAATCTTTCGGAGGTGCCGCGGGGGCGTGCGAGTGTGGTCTGGACTCCGAACGGACAACAGAGAGAACCGAGGAAAACCGAACGGATGCAAGTTTTGAAAAACATGCAGATGAAATGCAGATGATGACATGGCAAAGTGCAACACGCAAGCAAATGACATGGCAACACTGAGGAATAACTGGCGGACACCTGGCGCATCGAATCCGGGGCGTTACAGGACAGCATCGCGTTTTACACCGATGCACGCCAATATGTCCGCTGCCTGGTTGTTATCCCGGGCTATATGATGAAATTCGAGCCCTTCGAACCGTGCTGACATTTTTAGGACCGCATTGCGGTATGCTGCCATTTTCGGATCTTTGGCATCAAAGTCTCCGTTTATTTGAGATATCACGAGGTTCGAATCCCCGCGCACCTCTAGGCGTTTAATGCCCATGGAGACTGCCATCCGGAGGCCATGCAGAAGGGCCTCATATTCGGCTGCGTTGTTGGAGTCTGTATACATTATCTGAAGGACGTATTGGACTGTGTCCCCGATTGGGGACGCCAGACGACGCCAAACCCCGCACCGCCAACATTTTGGAGCCGTCAAAGTGCATGATCCAATTGAGTATGCGCCGTACTTTTAGGGAGTTCGCTTCGTCCATTCGCCACGGTCGGCCAAAACCTGCGACTTGATAGCTCGTCGTGGCTTGTAGGTTATGTCGAATGGAAGGAGCTCTATGGCCCATTTAGCAATCCGGCCCGTCACATCGCGGTTGTTTATAATGTCATTAAGAGGTACTTCGGAGGCTACCGTTATCGAGCACTCTTGAAAGTAGTGTCGCAGCTTCCGAGATGCCATGAACACCGCGTATGCTATCTTTTGATAGTATGGGTAACGGGACTTGCATGGAGTTAGGACAGTGGACACATAGTAAACCGGTTTTTGAAGAGGGAACCGGTGTCCGTCCGTTTCTCGTTCGACAACGAGCACCGCACTGACAACTTGATGTGTTGCAGCGATATATAATAGCATTGGTTCGCCCACATTGGGCGTGGCCAGGACCGGATTGGTTGCCAATATGGCTTTTATCTCTTCGAGTCCGGCCGTGGCGGCATCCGTCCACTCGAAGTGTTCGGTGCGGCGGAGGAGGCGGTAAAGGGGTAACGCCTTTTCTCCCAAACGGGAAATAAAGCGGCTTAGAGCTGCTACGCATCCTGTCAATTTTTGTATTTGCTTGAGGTCTTTTGGAATATCCAATTGTGACAGAGCTCGGATCTTGGCTAGGTTTGCTTCAGTTCCTCTACCGGACACAATGAAGCCCAGGAGCTTTCCGGCTGGAACGCCGAAGACGCATTTTTCCGGATTGAGCTTGATGTCGTATTTTCGAAGATTGTCGAATGTGAGCCTCAAGTCGTCTACTAGAGTTTCGACGTGCTTGGTTTTGACGACCACGTCATCTACATACGCCCCACCGCTTTTGCCGATCTGGTCTGCGGACATGTCCGAATCATGCGCTGATATGTTGCGCCGGCGTTTTTGAGCCCAAAGGGCATTGTGTTGAAGCAGAACGGGCCGTATGGAGTGATGAATGCTGTTGCAGCTTTGTCTGGCTCCGCCATCTTGATTTGGTGGTAGCCGGAGTACGCATCGAGGAAGCACAATGATTCGTATCCTGCTGTAGCGTCAATAATTTGATCAATTCGAGGGAGGGGGAAGGGATTCTTTGGGCAAGCCTTATTAAGGTCTTTGAGATCAACACATAGGCGCCACGATTTATCCTTCTTTGGTACCATCACCAGGTTTGCTAGCCAGTCCGGATGTTTTATATCTCTGATGAATCTGGCTTCCAAAAGTTTGGCTAGCTCCTCTCCCATGGCATGTCTCTTGGGTTCGGAAAAGCGCCAAGGGCCTGTTTGATCGCTTGAATCCTTTTAGGATATTTAGGCTATGCTCGCCAGCCGTCGTGGGATTCCCGGCATGTCCGAAGGGTGCCGAGCAAAGATGTCCCAGTTTTCTCAGAGAAATTCTCGAAAGGCGCGATACATCAGGGTTTAATTGTGCCCCAATGGAGGCCGCCTTTGCGGGTCCGCTGGTGGACTTGGAATTTGACTATTTCATCCGCTGGTTTAAAAGAGGTGGACTTGGATCTTTTATCAAGTATCACATCGTCCCTGTTCACCGTGGAGCGCATCGCAGTGAGTTCCTCGGCCGCTAGGGCTTCGGATAGTGCCTCGAGGGCTAGTGCGACTGTCTTGTTTTCGGTGCGGAGTGCTATGTTTGGATCACTGGCTAGAGTGATTATTCCGTTAAGTCCGGGCATTTTAAGCTTCATGTACCCATAATGGGGTATGGCTTGAAAAATTGTGAATGCCTCTCGTCCTAATAAAGCATGATATCCGCTGTTGAACGGGGCCACTTGAAATGTGACCTCCTCGGACCTGTAATTGTCCGGTGAGCCGAACACTACATACAGTGTAATTTTTCCTGTGCAGCATGCTTCCCGGCTAGGGATTATTCCTCTGAAGGTTGTGCTGCTTCGCCAATGCGGTTCCATCTATTTCCATTTTTCGAGGGTTTCCTCATAGATGAGGTTTAGTCCGCTGCCGCCATCCATGAGTACCTTAGTAAGGCGTAAAGCCGCCCACTATCGGACCGAGGACCAATGCGGCTGGTGCTCGGGCTGTTCGAATTTAGGTTCGCCACCGCATTGAAGGTGATAGCCGTGTCCTCCATGGATTTATTGTTGCTACTTGGTAGACTTCGGCAAGGTTGCGGAGTGTTCGTTTTTGCATGTTATTTGATGCGAAAGTCTTGAAGACTGCTAACACCGTACTGGTGTTGCTGGGCTAGGGTTCTGAAGCTAGAAGCTCTTCGCCACTTTTGGCCACCTGCTGTAGTATCCAACATGCTCGAAGGCTATGAGTTGGAGTGGCGCCCTCTGTACTGCGAATTTTGTAGGGTCCGTTTAGCCAACTCTCCAGTACGGTTCCGTACCCTTTAGGGGGTTTTGGTTTTTTGGTGTTTAACCCAGGCGCTTGATAATGATGCCCCCTTTTATTTCGGACTAGGGATGTATTCGGGGCCGGATTATCCCAAAATTTACTTTCGGTTTTCCAGGCGCTCTCCATCGCACAGTACTTTTGTACTATGGTCACCAACTCAGCGAAGCGTGTAATTTCGCGACGACTTATGGCGTTTAGGATTCCCTTGTCCGTGCAATTATTGCAAAAAATTGGGATTGCGTCCTCCTCTTGGCAGTCCTTTATCCTGTCCATAACCAGGAGGAATCTGGCCCAGTAATGATGTACTGTTTCAGCGGGCTCTTGCCGAATTTAGGATAGATCGCTAATGTTTGGGTGGGCGGGTGGATCTGGATCCGGAACCCCGTCCAATTTAGGACTCAGGGGCCGAGAAGTTTCCGAACTCGAAAGTTTGGATTTTTTGAGTGTTATCCAATGAGTCCAACCCGCCACTGACTTTAAGTTCGGGCTTGATCGACATCCGCCCTCTGCGGGAATCCGCATGGAGGATCGAACCGGACGTAGCTAGTCCTTAAGATAGAAGAAGAATCGCCGCATTGCTCCTCTATCACAGCAACATGATGGGTAGCCCGGGAGAGTTGATCTCTCTCGAGATCGGTTTTAGGCCCGATCCGTCGTAGTCTGTGGTCGACTCAACAGGGCGATGCGATCCAAGAGCTCGCTTACGGAGGAGAGCTCGATCGATCTAACTGTTCGCAAGTTCGAATCAACATGGAGATTGGTTTCGATGACTCGAGAGGTCATCGTCGGTGCGATGGCGGATGGCGGTCATAAGAAAACCACCTAGCCGAAGAGTCTGGCCAGCGGCCAAGGCTCCTTTGGCGATAGTATCGTCTTTAAAGACGAGATGAGGCATCCTACCTGATGGCGACGGCACAGAGGAACTCTCAATGAAAGCACCAATGTCGGTGTCAAAACCGGCGGATCTCGGGTAGGGGGTCCCGAACTGTGCGTCTAGGCGGATGGTAACAGGAGACAAGGGACACGATGTTTTTACCCAGGTTCGGGCCCTCTCGATGGAGGTAATACCCTACTCCTGCTTGATTAATATTGATGATATGGGTAGTACAAGAGTAGATCTACCACGAGATCAAGGAGGCTAAACCCTAGAAGCTAGCCTATGGTATGATTGTTGTTCGCCCTACGGACTAAAACCCTCTGGTTTATATAGACACCAGATAGGTTAGGGCTACACAGAGTCGGTTACAATGGTAGGAGATCTACATATCCGTATCGCCAAGCTTGCCTTCCACGCCAAGGAAAGTCCCATCAGGACACGGGACGAACTCTTCAATCTTGTATCTTCATAGTCTTGGAGTCCGGCCGTGACGATAGTCCGGCTATCCGGACCCCCTAGTCCGGGACTCCCGCACCAGGCAAACTCTAGATCCATATATGTCCTATTTTTAGGGAAGGTCATGCCGAATTTTTTTATGATTTTGATGCATGCACGCATTTTTATAATCAATTTGTTTTATTATTACCGTGCAGACGTTCATGATTGTCAGTGGAACGATGGTGGACAGGTTGTTGCGGTCGGCGGCGCAGGACATGAAACAAAATAACCTGACAGAGGTTTTATGTCCGTGTCGAAAATGCAAAGGAATAGTTTGGCTCGACCCCTATGACGATGGTCTTGTCGAAGCGCACCTGCTCATGACTGGTTTCATGGATGGCTATACTCGGTGGATAACTGAAGATGAGGATGACGATGTTGAGGATGCCGACGGGGCAGGCAATGATGACACGGGGCAAGATGAAGAGATGATCGATAATGCATATCTGTAAGAATGTCCTTGAGAGCTTGCTCGCAACACTGATGAACATGCCGGATAAGACCAAGGATGGGCCGAAGGCAAGAAAAGACTTGCAAGATTTGAAAATCAGGGAAGATCTGCACATGCCACCCCGTAAAATGTCAGACGAGACAGAGACGGAGACAGAGGCACGAGAGAAGAAGGGCAAGAAAATAAAGAAAGAGGATTATTGCCCCCCTTCTTGCTTCACCTTAAGTCAGGCTGAGATCAATCAATTCTTTAAGTGCCTTACCGAGTCAAAGTTAGTTCCGTTCTCGTGGCAAGATAAGCAGATATCTAGACACGGACAAGAAAAGGTTTAGCGGGATGAAGTCTCATGACTGTCATGTGATGATGACGCAGATATTACTGTTGCCCTTAGAGGATAATGGACAAGCACGTCCGTGACACGCTTATTGGTCTCTGCAACTTTTTCGACGCCATCTCTCGAAAGTCGATCGCTGTGTGAAGCAGCTCCAAGGCTACAGGAAGAGATTGTTGTGATATCGAATGAGCTTGAGATGTACTTCCGCCCGCGTTCTTTGACGTGATGGTGCATCTGTGTCCATATTGTGGATGACATAATAGACCGGTGCCGCTATTCCTGCACAACATGATGTCGCTTGAGAGGATGAATGGGGTCATCAAAGGATTCGTTTCAGAATATGTCCCGTCCGGATGGAAGCATCGCCCAGGATATTTGACACAAGAGTGCATCTCTTTCGTGAGAATTTTCTATATGGCGCAGACCAGCCGCCGGTGTTAGTGTTGGTTTGCCCGTTAACAAGCACGATGGGAGGCTCAAGGAGATGGTCATCGAACGGTCGCAGGAACTGCAGGTGGCATACTCAGATCGACGATCGACTTTGACAGAGCAAACTTGGTAGTGCTACAACACCTAGACGAGGTAGATCCTTTCGTGGCACTGCACAAAGAAATTATCGCAAAGAAGTATCGTGACCGGGGGGTATGCAGGACGAACACCGAAGTTACTAGAGAGCACAAATCCACTTTCCTGCATTGGTTCAAAGAGCATATTATTGCTAATCCCCCGGAGGAGGGCTCTAAGGACGGATTGCTCATATACGCCTTAGCACTGGCCCCTCGCCCAACCTCGTAACCTATCAGGCATATGATATCAACGGATACACATTTTACACGGAGGCCAAAGATATGGACAGTGATGATCAGAACTCAGGGGTGACGACGGAATGCATGACCGGCAGCGACAATGGCGCAACTGAACGATTTTATGGAAGGGTCGAGGAGATCTGGGAGCTTGACTACTCTGGACTGCACAACACGACGATGTTCCGTGTCAGATGGGCTAAGAATGTCGAAAGATAAAACCGGATTTTCACTACCATGACTATACCCGACGCCAAGAGCGCAACCGTGAACGCTATCGCAAAAAACGAGCCATGGGTACACGCCAAGCACGTGACACAATGCTTCTTCATAACCGACCCATGCAATCCTAGTCGTGTTGTCGTGAGGAGAGGCAAAAGGAACATCATTGGAATGGATGGAGTCGCCAACGAGGAAGACTATGATCAGTACGGCAACCCAATGAGGGAAGATGACGATGATGATGAAGTATACATCAAAAGAAGAATCAATACTACATTACGTAAGAAAAATCGTACTCCATGGAAAAGGCAAAGTCACAATGAGGGGCTCAATTATTCTTCGACGAACAAGAAGGGAAAGAAGCTGACTCAAAAACGAAAACGTCAGCGTTGAGGAACCGTATGTTATCGGTCAAATGATGTAATATATACATATATGTATACATATGTTCCTATTTTGTATACACACTTAGCCATTATTATGCATGGGTCCAATGATGTAATATATATGTTCCTATTTTGCATACATATTTAACCATCAAATGATGCAATATATATCGCCCTCCCTTCGCTCACTGCTCTCGGAAATAAAAGTGGGAGAAAATAAAGGAAAAGAAAAGGAAAACTGGCAGATAGCGAAGGTAGTAGCAGCTTTTGTCTAAACCGCTATAGCCATCAAGGTAGTAGTAGCGCATTTCAGATAAACTGCTACAACTATCGAAGGTAGTAGCAGCGCTTGTCCAAACGCGCCATCTTGCTACATCCACTTAACCCAAAATTCTCACTATCTCTCGCTTCATCCCGCCTTTTCCCCCAAATCCCCACTCTCATCCCCGTCGCATCGCCTACCCGACCCGCCCCGCGCCCGCCCCGACCAGCCCGCCGCTCGCCCCGACCAGCGCTCGCCTCGACTCGGCCTCGCCTCGACCCGACCCACCGCTCGCCCCGACCGCCTCGACCTCAAGCGCTTCGCCCCGACCATCGGCCTCGCCTCCCTCCTCTGCTTCCTCCTCCCAACCTCGGCCGTCGTCTGGCTCCTGCCACCTCGCCCATGCACCTCCAGAAGCCCCCCTCTCTACTAGGGTTCTTCGGTTAATTTACTTAGGTTTTAGTTAGGGCAGTATGTTAATTAGCTTATCTATTTAGTTATGAATTTAGCTAGGTTTCAAAATTAGCTGAATTTATATGCAAATTTGAACTGGACATGTGATATGTGGATATGTCATGTTTTGGACATGTCATGTTTGGAAAATGATCCGAGTGGCCTATGTTACGCCGAATGTTGATTCATTTCGCTCCGGTGAATTTCAGCGCCGATATGTCCATTTTTAGCAAAGGTCATGCCGAAATTTCCCGTGAATAAAGGCATGATTTGTGCTACATAGTTGGCATATCGAGTGCTGGCACATAGATTTCTTTTTATGTCATTTCTCATTTATTCATACATTTAGAAATAAATGAGGACACTTAATCATAGGAAACATGTCGAACAACGAAGAAACTGGGCCTTCTCACCAAGATGCGCATTTAGATGGATTATGAGGGTGAACAAGAGTACCTCGACTATTTGACTGCTAAGCATGGTTTGCTGGTCGGCCTCGATGATGGTACTGACGCTGACATCGACACCGATGGCGCCGGCACCGATGGCGGCGCCGAGACCGTGGGGAAGGTACCGCGGGAAGATATCAAGGGAAGGTACCGCCCCGATGCCGCCACCGAAAAGAGGAAGCATAAGAAGCAGAGGATACGAAAACCTAACAAACTAGGGATTGGACGACTTGTGATCACAAAGATGGCACCTGCAAGTTTGAGCCGTTAGAGCCGGAAGAACCTCGCAAGTGCTATGGGAACCAAGTAGGATGCATCCTACGGAATGCACGAGCATCAACGACGATGACTTAAGGAGTAAAGAACATTTGACGCAGTTGCTCCTAACGGTTGCACAAGAGATTCAAGTTCCCGACCGGGATGATAACATAGAACAACCGTGGATGATCCAAGATGAAAAAGATTAACAATCACGCCATGGGCATGTTTAGCAATGATTTGGCCTCCGGAAAGGGAGGGTGAAACAGCTATTGAGGCTGATGAACCCCGTCCAAGATTCTGGAGGAAAATCGACACTTACGGAAGAGGAGTTCGAAAAGTTCAAGGACACTTGTGCTACCGAGGCAGCCAAGGCTAAGGCTGCAAATTCAAGAGCCTTCAACAAAGGAACACGGAAGCATCGCCTCGGAAGTCGTGGCTACCTCGGTAAAAGGCCCATATGGGATAAGGAGGACGCAGAACGTGAAGCCGCAGGTCTCCCAGACCCCTTCGCGAAGTTCACCAACCCCTTGGAGCGTGACTTCATCAGGGCCCGCTACAAGTGGGACAAGGAGAAAAAGGTTTTTTACACGGACAAGATCATGAGGAAATTGATTAGACTACTGGAGAAGCAACACCAGCTTGCAGCCGAAAGCCCTACTTCTCCGATGAGGCCCAAGTGGGACACCCTCTCAACCGGCCTTGAACGAACTTAAGGGACACTCCTTTGGGCCAGCGGCCGCAATATGGTCGTGTGCACGGCGCTGAGACGGCGCCACGGGAAGGTGTTTTACAACGAGGGCCCGGAGGCCAAGAAGCGAAAAAAGAAGTTTAGTCAGCGGACATCGACGCCAAGGTGAAGCTTGCGGTCGAGAAAAAGCAGCCGAGGACGCCAAAAAGCAGCCAAGGACAAATATGAGTTGCTATAGCAGGCAGCCAATGCAGCAGAATCGCACAGCAGAAATGATTTCGCTACTAACTTTGTTCCAGTTATCATCAATTGGACGAAGGAAAATCCAGACAAGACGGTACATGATTTCCCGTTGCCCAGTTTTGTCGGGAGCAACTCCATGAACAACAACACCATCGCACCATCACTCACTCACGCAACCGGGCCTCCTCTCAGAGCCGCTCCCGCTCATAGCAGCCCGTCCTCAGTCTCTGGCGCGCTAGGTGGGCCTTAGTCTTTGGCTGAGCTCGACGTCGTCATGGTAATTACATGTCGCACCAACATATATATATATATATATATATATATATATATATATATATATATATATATATATATATAATATTCCATTTTGTTGCCTTTCGTTGTTTTTTACGCCACGTACATATGTGTTTGCAGCGAAAGAAACCTTGTGCACCATACTCTACTTGATCAAAGGCCAGAAGGTGGACGTGGGAAAGGGGATGATAATGGACCCCTCGCAACCCATGTTCCACAACCAGCCGATCCCCGCTGTGCACTTCAGGGTTAGTTTGACCAGTGTGAAATTGGGGCACGAGGATTTGCCTCCTCCAGTATAGCATGTGGGAGCAGACGACGAGACCCCACCGCGGATTGGAAGCTGCAAGTGTTGGGTGCTGCTATGGCCGAAGAATCTTATTCGTCTGGAGCCGGCCGAGAGCACACCAATAACCACACATCAACAAGCATGTGCGGAGACCACCACCCCGCCACGCAATTACCAGCTCCTGTAGTGCCGGTGAGAGCGGCGACGACATGATGAAGGGGTGCAAAAGTACTGGCTGATGTAATTTGTCCTGTAGAACAGAGAATGGATGATGAGACGGAGGTCGACCCTATGGATTTCCTCAATACAAACGCGTATGACTGTGACATAGATATGATGAGTCAACCATATGACGAATCGGGCTATCAGCTTGCTAATGAGGATATGGATGATATGCCCGGGCAGGGTCGTAGCAGGGATTGCAAAAAGTCTCTTTTCATGAAATCCTCACATGACACGCATGAAGATGCCGCCTCAACACAGGCTCAACTAGCCGGGCGCGAGGGTCTTACAGTACTTAGCCCGGGAACACTGGGGCAGGGGTTAAGGAAGGGTCTGGAAGGTGTGCCCAAGAAAAAGGAGAGGAAGAGATCGGGGAAGATAGCTGCCTCCAAACAAGCCAAAGCACATAGCAGCCAGACGATGCATTCTGAAGAGCGTGTACCCGTGAAAGGTGCGGTCATGTTCCGTCTCATGGGCGAGCCGATGCTACCGCCGAAACCGCTGGAGGCACTATCAGGGGATCTCAGGAGACTGCACGACCATGTGATGTCGACTAAGAAAAGCCTACTAGCCTCAAAGGATCCAGGATATCTGACATACGCGGCTCGTGTGCCTGAGGGGAAGTGCTACGTCGAGACACGGCCCGTGGAGGTGTTCTTCCTGCGGTTTGACCATAACTTTGAGATGTTTCTGACAAGGCGGCTCGATTTTACAATCGTCCGCCTTTTTGCGCTACATATGAGCTCCGTCATGAAGAGTGAAGAAGTCTTGCAAATCTGTGTGGCGGATCCGTACTACATGCACGAGTCTTTCTTGAGTCTCGGCGACTTTGAGTGTGAAACTGCTAGGGAGTACCTCCAAAACTTCATGGTATAGAATAAGGACCGGGAAATTGTCCTCGTGCCTTATCATCCAAAGTAAGTCAGTTCCGGACAACCCTTTCGTACATTTCAATCATTCCTTCTCTCTCATATGGGGAATAATTTGAGGTGTCTTTTCCCTGCAGCAACGGGCGCGCCGTCCTTATCGTTCTTTACCTGCAAGTCTCCCACGCTGTGTATTTTGACCCTTCCAGGGACTACGAGAAAAAATACTACACCCACATAATGAATATTCTAGATGATGCTCTCCAAGGCTTCAGCTTCAGGAAACAAAGGAACAAGAAGATGGGTTTCGCGCATAAAACTAACTTCTCCTGCATCCATGTCCCAAAACCAAGCAAGAAGGATGGATTCTACATCGTCCATCTCATGATTCAGTTCAACACGGATCACCAAAAGCTTCGCATGAGAAGCAGAAATGATGATCATATCCACAAGTGGCTAGAATCTCATGGAGAAGCGGATTATAAACTTAGAGATGACTTCTTTTGCATCCAAAGCGACATTGCAACGATCATCATGAAAGAAGTCGTCGATGAGAAGGGGATGTTCCACCACGGCCCTATATCGCGAGCTGACGTCCTAACTCGCATAGGCATGCAACGTCTAGACCTCACGCCGTTCAAGAAGCTAGGGTCCATCCTCGATGATATGGAAGGATGGAACTTCTAGTGATTTATGATGCCGATGATGATGATATTTGTCGGTTGAACTTGTATACTTTTGTAGCGATGAAACTTTGTGATGTCCACGGTCCTGCCGAACTTGCGTAACGCTACTTTGTTAGTTTGCATACGATGACCTACGCACTTCTAGTTAATTAATTTATGCATCGTATGTTGCATCTAGTTGCTAACCCTTTTCTTTTTTGGTGTTGCTCTAGTATATTTTGTTGCATATATATGATTGTACATCCTCTTCATGAACATGCATCTCTAACAGGTACCTAGTTTCTTGATGGCGAGATGGAATTGCTATGTCGGTACAAAGGGAAGGTTCCGGGTGTACAACGAGTGGCATGAGTGTCGGACACAAGTGAATGGGTTCACGGCGCCAGCCATAAAGGCTTCAAAAGGCATAAGAAGGAGAAGCTGGTTACTTGAGGTTCATGCTAGCGTGAGAGAGGACTCAGAATCGCCACCTCATGTATCAGATAGTTCCGCCTCACTCATAGTGATAGCTCTTCTTGCATATACCTTTGTTTAGATGGATGACGTTGTTGTAGTTGCTAGTATTCGAGACTTGCATGTATCGATATTTTCAAGATGATGACAAGATACCACTTTGTGTTGCATGATGATTTTGATGAGACTATTTGTATGTATATGCTATGATTACATTTGTGGTCTCGCAGGCATTTGTATGTGTATCATGATGACATTTGTATGTGCTAAAGATTCTTCTATAAAGCCTGTTCAAATACAAAACAAATATGCCAAAAAAACAAAAAACTACTAAAATTAGCAGTAGCGAGTGTATAAAAGTTAGCAGCAGCGCCGCGATAGCAGTAGCGCGTCCAGGCAAAGCGCGCTAGAGCTACTAGCAGTAGCGAGCTTCCACTAAGCGCGCTGCTGCTACACTTGTGTAGCAAGAAGCTGGTGAGCACGCACGCCATCGCTATGTGTTAGCTGTAGCGCCTTATTAGTAGTGCCACACCCCGCGCTCCTGATACACCTAAAACCCGCGCTGCTGCTAGCCTTTTCCCTAGTAGTGTCGATTACAGTTTGTTGGGTCTCACTCTTCCTCTTGAAGAAATATACCCAAGTGTATCTTGAATAATCATCCACAATCACCAAGCAATACTTTCTACCCCCAAGACTATCAATGGATGGAGGCCCAAAGAGATACAAGTGAAAGAGCTCCAAGGGCCTCTTCGAGTAGATAATAGTCGTGGGAGGGTGAGCCTTCTCATGTAGCTTTCCTTCGATACACGCATTGCAAGCACGATCTTTAGCAAAACTAACATTTGTTAGTCCTCGGACATGGTCCCCCTTAAGAATACTTTGCAAAGATCTCATATTAACGTGGGCTAAACGGCGATGCCAAAGCCATCCCACGTCAACTTTAGCCATTAGGCATGTCGCGGTCTTAGTGGGTCGCTTTGAAAAGTTAATCACATATAGACCATTCTCGACATGCCCAACAAAGGATACTTTAAGAGTCTTGCTCCACAAGAGGGGCACGGTATCAATATCAAAGAAAGTGGTAAAGCCCATGAGTGCAAGTTGACGAACGGAAAGTAAGTTGTATGCAAGGGACTCAACAAGCATGACTTTCTCGATCGTGAGATCATGAGAAATGACAACCTTGCCAAGACCCAATACCTTAGAAGATGAGGCATCACCCCACTCGACATTGGTGGGCATAGATGAAACCTTGTGCACGTCCACCACAAAGTCCTTTCTTCCGGTCATATGATTTGTGGCTCCACTATCGAGCAACCATGACCCCCCATCGGAAGCAAACACCTACAAGAGATCAATGCTTGGTTTTAGGTACCCATTTTGTAATGGGTCCTTTGATGTTAGTAACAAGGGTCTTAGGAACCCAAATATACCATTCAATGTACTCATAAGGAGAACCAACAAATTTGGCATAAACATGACCATCACTAGCACGGCACAACACATAAGAAGGGTTAAAGTCGCCGGCTTCATTGGAAGGAGTGGAATTGCCCTTCTTGACACCACCACCCTTCACATTGTTCTTCTTCACCTTAGAAGCACCCTCTCCCTCCTTCGCAAAAGTTTGCTTGAGAGGAGGAGGTTGTTTGGCCTTGTCATTCTTCTTCTTGTTCTTGGACTTGGGTGCAAACCCAATTCCCTCCTTGCCCACAACTTCCTTTTGGTTGCTCAAAAGGTCGTTGAGGTTCTTCTCACCTTGTATGCATGACACAAGGCCTTTCTCAAGTTGCTCCTTCAACTTGGCATTCTTCTCCACAAGATGCTCATGCTCACAACACAGGTTAGTAGCATTTGTATTATCAATTAAAACCATATGATGAAATGTGGCTTTCTCCTTGGTTAGCTTCACTTGGAGTTGATCATGAGACTCTTTGAGGCTAGCATGAGCACCCTTCATGGCCTTGTGAGCCTTGCCAAGTATGATAGGCTCCTCCTTGAGTCTAGCATGGTCAACCCCAAGCTTAGCCTTCTCAGAATTGAGCACACGAGATACAACAAGAGCATGATCAAGATCTTTCTTTAATTTAGTATGATCATCATTGTGTGACTCTTCAAGAGCCAAACGATGAACACGCTCTTCCTTAAGAGCATTAGAGTGATCCAATATATCATCGGCATAGTCACGACTATGACCTTCCATCTTAGAGATGGTTTCTTCATGAGCCTCGATCATGTCATTGGCTTCACCAAGTTGTCCCAAGAGAGCAACGAAGTGCTTCTTGGGTTCACCCTTGAGCTTACTCATAAAAGACTCAAATTCATTTTCTTCCTCCTTCGACCCCTCACTTTCATCAATGCAATCCGTCAAGGAAGGGTTAGTAGTGATGGAGGTTTTGATGTTGAGGGTTACCTTGTTGGTTGCTTTGGCCATGAGGCACTTGGTGGTGATGTTCTCGTTGGGTGAGTCGAAGAGGGACGCTCGTGGAGTTGTTGCAATGGCAACGGAGGCCATGGCAACTGCCCCACCATCTTTATCATCATCATCATCCTCATTGTACTCTTCTTGTGCCACCAACCCCTTGGGAGGAGTCTTCTTGGTGAAGTTGTTCTTGTTGGGGAAGGACTTGGCCTTGTCTTTTCAGATAAGCTTGCCACCATTGTCTTCCCTCTTCTCGTACGGGCATTCCGCAACAAAGTCGCTTAAATTCCTAGAATTATAGCCTGTCCCCTACCTGGCGCGCCAAATGTCGGATTTCGGGTTCCGGCAGACCCTCTAGGTTCGAACTCTGGGGTGCGCGCGGAGATCACACTCCCTGCCTACCCAGGTCTCGTCGCCTCGCAAGGATCTAACTACACGTAGAACAACATAGAGGACACGAGGTTTATACTGGTTCAGGCCACCATTTTGGTGTAATACCCTACTCTAGTGTGTGGTGTGGTGGATTGCCTCTGGGGCTAATGATGAACACTACAAGGGAAGAACAGTCTCGCGAGGGTCTGTTCTTGGCTGGTGCGATGAACTCCTAGGGGATTTCAGTCGCCTCTCCTTCTCTCTCTCTCTAGATGCCGATCCCCCTACCCTGTGGGTGGCTAGTCCTATTTATAGGCAGAGGCCCTGGGCCTCTCCCCAAATATTGAGCGGGAAGGGCGCCAACAATTGGCCATTTTGAAGGGGAACATCTAGTACACTTATCCTGACTAAAGTCGGTCCTCGCCTGCCAAAGACTCTGATAGTGACGCCGGCTTGGGCTCCTCGATGACCTCCTTCCTGCCGTTCTGCTGGTCTTGGTCTTGTTGCAGCGAAATGGTTGCCTTTGCCTGATGCCTTGGCCTGCGCTTGCCTCCTTTGCACCAAAGGGGAAATGAGGACACTGCGCGGGTTGGCGCCCGCCTGGCGCCCTCGGTCGTCATGGCTTGCGTCATGGGCACCTCGTGAGGTACCCCGCCTTGATCTCTCCGCCTCCTAGCGAGCCAGCCTGACGAGGTCGTGCCTGAGGAAGCTTCCTGTTGTCCGCCCCGTGAGGCTTGGCCACTCGCGAGGGTCTTGAGCTTGTGTTGATGAAGATGGGCCGATGGCCACCCTTGAGCCATGCCGCAGGCCGCAGCAGCAAGTCTGGTACCCCTGCTCCTGCAACGCCGACAAGAGCCCCCGGGCCAAGGCGCGCTGGACTTGGCTTAGCAGAGAAGCGAAGGGCAGTCGCGAAGCGCTGGGCCCAACAGCTCAAGGCCTTGAGCGTCAGCGTGGCGATTGGTTGGTCGTGGGCGCTCCACTTCCCCATGATGCCTCGGCGACCGCATGACTTGACAAGTCCCTGCATGCAGAAACGGGTCATGATTACCTGCGATCGCGGAGGCCGACGATTGGCCTCCTCCGGCTATAAGTACGGAATGGCGCGAGCCCTTCCAGTCCATCTCTCCTTGCTTCTCCTTCTTCTCCATGGCTCCGTCCAAGAGGTTCTCGGCCATGGAGAAGGGAAAGGCCCGCCAGTGGAGCTCGACTCTCCTCCGCCAAGCGGTCGAGGCCGCCCTCGCAGCACCTCAGGCTCCAGGCGGCTTCCCGCGCCCGCGGAGGCGATCTCCTGTGCGGCGATGGGCGCCAGGTCGTTGATGGGGGCGCGCTACGACCATGCGACCTCCTAGGCCGCGCTTCCACTCGGCAGAGGTGCTGCCGGAGTTTGTCGTGTGGTCGGTGGAGCCGACCAGCACCTGGCTCCAGCTTCCCCGCTTCCTTTTAGGTGAACTTTTGGCCGGCGCCCCAGGCGGCCTCTGGCTCCAAGCGGACGGTTGCTGCAGCCGGGCCTCCTGGGCTTCGCTGGAGGTCTCTGCCGCCGGGAGCGTGGCCCTGACCCCGCGGCTGGCAAACGTTTGCCCGTGCGCGTGGTCTAAGCCGGTAGTGCACCCTGCACTTCAAGTTCAACGGCGATGCCACCCTCTACGTGAGGGTGTTCGGGGAAGACGGTCGCCGCGTCGGGTGCTGCCCCGAGGACGACGACCGCGGCCGTGGGCCCAGCCCTGGCGACGATCGGGATGAAGATGGTAGCGCGCGCGTGGTCGGCGGCGCTTCGGGCTGCTCGAGCCGGGCGGCTCTCCTTCGACAGCAGCTCCTCCAGCGGTGGTCGCGACCAGCCTCCGTGACTGCCTCGCTCGAGGGAGGTAGCGGGTCTGCCCGCCGTCGCGCCCCGGTGAAGCGCGAGAGGGAGTCCGTCTGAGCTCCGGAGGAGGCACAAGCCTTCACCGCGAGTTGGTGCAAAGCGAGTCACGCCTATTTTGTCCTTCCCCCCTTCCTGCGCAAAAAGTCAGTAGTGTAGGGCCCCGCGGGGGCGTGCTTGGGCCGTTGCTGTTAATTGTCGTACTGAATCCGCTATTTCTGTATTACGCCTTTGTGCCACACGCTGCTGTAGAAATTACTTAGCTCGGGGACTGTCGTGGTCTTTGCTCCCGAGGCCGAGGCCTCGCCGAACACTTCATGTCCCGCAAAGGTTAGTCAGAGAGGTAGCTTCCGCCTCGGGCCATGAGGCGACCGACCCAGGCCCCAGATTACACACGGTGTGCCCGTGGGGCACGGACTGGGTGGGATGCTCCTATAGTGGACCTGGCTTGGGAAGCCTCAGATGACAGGGGCAGAAAACGCCATGAGGGTGCCGCAAGACTCCCCTCATGAGACTCAAGCAAAAGGAATCGAGGCAGGGAGCGAAAAAGGCAGAGAGTCACAAGCCAAAGACGGCAACAACTTCAATAAAACTTCAAATGGGAATGAACAAGCCAACTGCAGAAAGCGAATGAAAGAAGCCGCGTCCGGCACCTAATCTAGTCTTCGACGCCTTTCTCACCAAAGCTGGAGCTAAGTGCTGCCATCAAGGCGGGAGCCCCGAGGCCCGAGGGCGGCACTGAGACTCCGGGCGGTACAACCCCACTCATTATTACGTGAGAGTGTCACGGGCGGCGAGCTTCACAGCATTTGCCTTCTTCACGTGCACCGAGCCTTTTCCCAATCGCGGCAGCTTCACGCATTCGCCTTCTTCACGCATACACCGGCCTTTTCCAAACGCAACAACTTCACAGCATTCGCTTCTTCATGTGCACCGGCCTTTTCAAACGCAACAACTTCACAGCGCTCGCCTTCTTCACAGCCACCGGCCTTTTCCAAACGCAACAACTTCACGCATTCGCTTCTTCACGTGCACCGGCCTTTGCCAAACGCAACAACTTCACAGGCATTCGCCTTCTTCACAGGCACCGGGCCTTTTCCGAAACGCAACAACTTCACAGGCGTTCGCCTTCTTCATAGGCACCGGGCCTTTTTGGAAACGCAACAACTTCACAGGCGTTCGCCTTCTTCACAGTCACCGGGCTTTTTCTCAATCACGACAGCTTCACAGGCGTTCGCCTTCTTCACAGGCACCGGGCCTTTTCAGGGGTAAAACCTTCGGAGATGTTGGATGTTCCACGCGTTCTGGACGGGCACCCCCTCCTAAGTCTCCAAGCGCGTGGAGCCGGGCCTGGAAACATGAACAACCTTGAACGGGCCCTCCCACATGGGAGAGAGCTTATGCAATCCCTCCCTGGAAATAACCCGTCTGAGCACAAGGTCCCATACCTCAAGAGTCCTGGGGCGAATGTTGCAGCAGTGGTATCGCCGCAGTGCTTGTTGGTACCTTGCTGCTCAGAAGCTGCTTCTCGACGATGCTCCTCCCCAAAGACGAGGTCCGGCCCTCGCATGGCGCCCTGCCAGGCCTCGTCGAACGCCAGACCCGTGGCGGAACGACGCCTCGACCTCATGAGGGAGGACCGCCTAACTCCATAAACCAGAAGAACGGGTCTCGCCAATGGGCTTGGTCGCGGTCGTGGATGGACCATAGCACGATCAAGCTCATCGTGCCAGCCCTCGCCGCAGGCTTCCACTTCTTCTTGAAGGTCCTGGTTTTGAGGCCCTCAGACCTCTCGTGTTGGCCCGCTTCGGCCGACTGCTGTTCGCTGGTGTGCTATCGGCGTAGCATACCTGTGTCCCAAGGTTAGCACAGTATGTTTTGAAGAGGTTACTGGTGAACTGCGAACCATTATCGGTGATGATGCGGTTCGGCACCCCGAACCAGGTCACGATGCCCTTGATGAACTTGACCGCGGAACCTGCGGGGATGGTGTGGACGGCTTCCACTTCAGCCCACTTGGTGAACTTGTCCACGACGACGTAGAGGTAGCGATAGCCTCCCGGCGCCCGAGGGAACGGGCCCAGGATATCCAGCCCCCAGAATGTGAATGGCCACGAGAGGGGTATAGTTTGCAGGCCTCCCGCCGGCTGATGGATCTTCTTGGCATGGAATTGGCAGTCCTCGCAAGCTTTCACCAGTTCCACAGCATCATTGAGCGTCGTGGGCCAATAGAACCCGCTGCGAAACACCTTGCCAACGAGGGTCCGTGATGACGAATGATGCCCACAGTCTCCACCGTGTATGTCTGCCAGCAGCTCCCTCCATTGCTCCCTAGAAATGCAACGTAGGGACACATCATTCGGTCATTTCCGGTAGAGCTCTCCATCCCTGATGCAGTACGCCATGGCCTGCCGCGCACACGCCTCCGCTTCCTCCTCCTTTTTCCGCAAGGTCCCTTGCGCTGTAACTCCCGAGCTCAGGATCCAACACCTCCCGAGGTTTCCAGCGCCAGAGCAGACGCGCCCCGAGGCTGGGCCAGAGACCGGGCTCCCAAGGCAGGTGGCCGGGAGCTCTTCCCGAGGCTACACCGCGCTTGATAAAGGATGGCGCCCGAGGGCTTGAGGAGCCGCCTCAAGACGCCAGTTCCCGAGGCAATCGCTGGATGCCCGCTTACGGCGTCATCAGCCTCTTGATTGGTGTCGCGAGGCACATGCTGCAACTCCAGTCCCCTGTAACTGCTTCAGATCCCGCGGACCTCCGTGAGGTAGGCTTCCATGTGCTCATCCTCGCTCAGATACTTTGTTGGAGAAGCGACGAGGAGTTGTGAATCACCCTTGATGGTAAGGCGCTTCACCCTGTGGCGATCATGGCTTTCTGTGCCTGCTATAAGGCCTTCGTCTTCTGCTATGTTGTTGGAGACCTTTTCTCCGTGCTGGAAACAGAGTTGCATGGCATAGTAGAGCTTGTCTTGGGTGGGAGATATAAGCACCGTGCCAGCCCCCGCGCCGTGTCGGGAGAACGCACCGTCGAAGTACATGACCCAACCATCCGGTGCCTCGCTTCCCGGGGAGAGGGATCGATCCTCATCAGCCTTGAGGCCCGGCGCCTCCGCCCATTCCGCCATGAAGTCCGCTAGCGCGGCCCCTTTGATGACTCTGGTTGTGCTGAATTCTAGCTAAAACACTTGCAGCTCGATGTTCCACTCAGCGACCCTTCCAGCTGAGTTGGGGCTCCTGAGCACCCTTTCCAAGGGGTACGCTGAGACGACCTTGATGGGATGTCCCTGAAAAATAGTGCCGCAGCTTGCGCGAGGCTACCAATAGCGCGAGGAGGAGTTTCTAGGGCATGGGGTACCGCGCCCTCGCGTCCCGCAACACTCAGGCCGACGGGCACACAGGTGTTCGACGAGGTTGGGAGTGCTGGTGCTGCTAGCATCCTCCGGAGGCCGTGGGGCCTCCTGAGACAGTGGAGCCCCCAGCGGCTAGTCGCCTGGGGGTGGGGCCTCTTCTGTTCCGAGTGTGCTTCCTTGCGGCGGCTGATCCTTCTCGGCTGTGGTAGTGGTCTCTGTGAGGCCCCCTTGATCCTGCTTCGCCTCGACCCGGGCAGCTGCCGCGGCTTTGGTCCAACACTCCTCCCTAACCGCCACCAGGGCTGCGCTGGCAGAGTAGGGGGTGGCTGCAAGGTAGAGCAACAGGGGCTCTTGAGGGCGCGGAGCCACCATTACAGGAGGGCTAGTTAAGTACCTTTTGAGATCCTGGAGCGCCCTGTCGGCCTCTTCAGTCCATTCGAAGGGGCCCTTTTTCTTCATCAGCTTGAAGAAGGGCAGCGCTGTTCCCCCAACTTGAGATGAAGGCCCTAGCGGTCACGCGCCCAGTGAACTTCTGCATCTCTCTGAGGGTCTTCGGCGGGCTCATGTCCTCGACTGCTTTGACTTTTCTGGGTTGGCCTCGATGCTCCGGTGGGACACGAGGAAGCCCGGGAGCTTGCCCGAGGGGACTCCAAACACACACTTCTCCGGGTTGAGCCGCAGGTCCACTTCGTTGAGGCTCGCGAAGGTTTCCTCCAAGTCTTGTATCAGGGTTTTTGCCTCCCGAGACTTCACCATAATGTCATCAACGTAAGCCTCAGCATTCCTCCTGAGCTGCCGGCCCAAGGCAATGTGCATCAGTCGCTGAAACGTCGCACCTGCGTTGCGCAGCCCAAACGGCATGCATGTGTAGCAGTATACTCCACATGGGGTCAGGAAAGCCGTTTTCTCCACGTCTTCTATCGCCATCTTGATCTGGTGATAGCCAGAGAAGGCATCCAGGAAACATAACAGGTCACACTCGGTGGTGGAGTCGACGATCTGATCGATACGAGGGAGCGGGAATGGATCCTGCGGGCAGGCTTTGTTGAGGTTGGTGAAGTCGACACACATGCTCCTTCCCCTTTCTTTGGCACGACAACCGGTTAGCCAACCAATCTGGGTATCGGACTCGCGAATGACCCCCGCCGCCTAGCTTATGGGTCTCTTGGATGATGAAAGCCTGCTTCTCAAGAGACTGCCGCCTCGCTTCGCTTCACGGGCGCACGTTAGGGCACACGTTGAGGTGGTGCTCAATTACACCCCTTGGAACCCCTGCCAGCTGATCAGGTTCCCATGCGAACACCTTCTTGTTCGCCCGTAGGAACTTGATTAGGGCCTCCTCCTGCTCGGGCTCGAGGTTGGTGCCTATGGTGAAGGTGGCGCAGTGGATACGCCCTCGCCGACCAAGATTCGCTGGTTTCTGCCTTGTCTTGGGTGAATAGCTGCTTCTTCTGGCCGTGCAGCCCCTTGGGCTCGGGCGCCTGAGTCGGCAGGCTGCGCCACCGCCATGTCTTGAAGACGAGCTTGAGCACTTGCAACGCATCCCCGTGTCTCTGGATACGGAGAGGACGCCGCTGCTCCCGGCATCTTCATGAGGTTGTACGCTGGTGAGTCGCGCCATGAATCGGCTAGTGCTGGGTAGCCGAGGATGGCGCGTATGGGAGGCCGATGGGGCGGCGTCAAGTCGATTAGCTCAGGCGGAAGTTGTCGAGGTGCCAAGGTCACCAAAGACGGATCTGCCCTGTGAGCCGGCGGAAGAAAGGCTCATTGGGCTCAAGGCCCGGCGGTACATGGAGGAGGTTGAAGGCTTCAACCGAGAGCACGATGCGCTCGCGCCGCCGCCGATGAGAGTCCCGTGACGCCACCGGCAGATGGTGGGGGTGCACAGCATTCGGAGCGCACCCGAGCAGGCTGAGTTGGAGGGATGATCATACGAGCTGAAGGCCAGATCAGCCTTGGGCGCCGACCGACCCGGAGGAGCCCCATGCTGCGCGGAAGCAGCGCCGATCCGGGCGGACGTAATGGCTTGATGTGGTGGCTCAAGGTGGCGCCTGCGAGCCGCCCAGGAGAGCTGCGACGAACGGGGGCGCCGATGCAGCGTGCTGAGCGAGGAAGAGGCCGCGCAGCTCCCCCTAAGAGGCTGCGAAGCTTACCGCGGTGGAGCAGCCACATGTGCGGGCGCCGTGAGGGCTATGGGAAACCAGTTAGCCATGACCGCTATCGCCTGCTTCCGAGGACAGCCCTCAGACGCCAGCAGGAAGGCCAGCGGATCGGCCGTGCTGCCAGAAGCGCGGTGGCATCTCCGCTTGAACTTGTTCGCCACCGCACTCGCCGCAAGGCTGGGGCTAAGGTTCGAGCCTCGCCACCAGGCACAAGGCCGGCGCGCATCGAGCGGGCGCGGCGTGATGCTCATCATAGGGTGAATCGCGATGTTGGCGGAGAGAGGGTCGGTGGAAGGGAAAGCTCCGACGCACCCCTAGCTGGCGCGCCAAATGTCGGATTTCGGGTTCCGGCAGACCCTCTAGGTTCGAATTCTGGGGTGCGCGCAGAGATCACACTCCCTGCCTATCCAGGTCTCGTTGCCTCGCAAGGATCTAACTACACGTAGAACAACACAGAGGACACGAGGTTTATACTGGTTCAGGCCACCATTGTGGTGTAATACCCTACTCCAGTGTGTGGCGTGGTGGATTGCCTCTTGGGCTGATGATGAACAATACAAGGGAAGAACAGCCTCGCGAGGGTCTGTTCTTGGCTGGTGCGACGAACTGCTAGGGGAGTTCAGTCGCCTCTCTTTCTCTCTCTCTAGATGCCGATCCCCCTACCCTGTGGGTGGCTAGTCCTATTTATAGGCAGAGGCCCTGGGCCTCTCCCCAAATATTGAGCGGGAAGGGCGCCAACAATTGGCCATTTTGAAGGGGAACATCTAGTACACTTATCCTGACTAAAGTCGGTCCTCGCCTGCCAAAGAATCTGACGGTGACGCCGGCTTGGGCTCCACGACGACCTCCTTCCTGTCGTTCTGCTGGTCTTGGTCTTGTTGCACCAAAATGGTTGCCTTTGCCTGATGCCTTGGCCTGCGCTTGCCTCCTTTGCACCAAAGGGGAAATGAGGACACTGCGCGGGCTGGCGCCCGCCTGGCGCCCTCGGTCGCCATGGCTTGCGTCATGGGCACCTCGTGAGGTACCCCTCCTTGATCTCTCCGCCTCCTCACGAGCCAGCCTGACGAGGCCGTGCCCGAGGAAGCTTCCTGTCATCCGCCCCACGAGGCTTGGCCCCTCGCGAGGGTCTTGAGCTTGTGTTGATGAAGATGGGCCGTACTGGGCCACCCCTTGAGCCACGCCGCAGGCCGCAAGCAGGCAAGTCTGGGTACCCCCGTTCCCAGAACGCCGACACCACTTGAGTTGTTCTTGTCGAAGTTGGGCCTTGAGTTCTTCTTTCTCAAAAATTGTCGTGAAGTGAGAGCCATGTTGTTGGCGTCCTGGGAACGGGGGTGCCCAGACTTGCCTGCCTGCGGCCCGTGGCGTGGCTCCATTTACGGCCCGGTACGGGCCAACTTCAGCAGCAACAACTGAAGACCCTTGCAAGGGGCCAAGCCTCGCAAGGTAGATGACATCAAGACCTCCCTGGGGCAGCCTCACTAGGCTGGCTCCCGAGGAGCGGAGATATCAATGCAAGGTGCACCTCGCGAGGTTCACATGACGTGAGCCATGACGACCAAGGCCAGGCGGGCGCCAACGGGCACAGTGTACCCGTTTCCTCTTTGGTGCTAAGGAGGCAAGCATAGGCGAGGAGTCCCGAGGAATCAAGCAAAGGTTTCCATTCCGGTGCAACGAGACCAAGATCGCCAGGACAGCAGGACGGAGGTCATCGCAGAGCCCACTACAATGTCACCACCAGAGCCTTTGGCAGGCGAAGATTACTTTTGTCAGGATAGCTTGTACTAGTTGTCTCCCTTCAAATTTGGCCGTTGTGGGATCCCTTCCCACCTACATTTGGGAAGAGGACTATCGGTGTCAAAACCGGCGGATCTCGGGTAGGGGGTCTCGAACTGTGCGTCTAAGGCGGATGGTAACAGGAGGCGGGGGACACAATGTTTACCCAGGTTCGGGCCCTCTCGATGGAGGTAATACCCTACTTCCTGCTTGATTGATCTTGATGATATGAGTATTACGAGAGTTGATCTACCACGAGATCGTAGAGGCTAAACCCTAGAAGCTAGCCTATGATCATGATTGCTGTCATCCTACGGACTAAACCCTCCGGTTTATATAGACACCGGAGGGGGCTAGGGTTACACAGAGTCGGTTACAAGGGAGTAGATCTACATATCCGAATTGCCAAGCTTGCCTTCCACGCAAAGGAGAGTCCCACCAGGACACGGGACGAAGTCTTCAATCTTGTATTTTCATAGTCCAACAGTCTGGCCAAAGTATATAGTCAGGCTGTCCGAGGACCCCCTAATCCAGGACTCCCTCAGTAGCCCCTGAACCAGGCTTCAATGACGATGAGTCCGGCGCGCAGATTGTCTTCGGCATTGCAAGACGGGTTCCTCCTCCAAATACTCCATAGAAGATTTTGAACACAAGGATCGTGTCCGGCTCATTTTTCCCAGCCTGCCACTGCACGTGTTGCGAGGCGGTTTTATTGGCGCGTCTTGTCGAAGTAGAGATCGCGTTCCCCTTATCATGGGATTCTCATCAATACGGTTGGGGGTAACCCAATTGTGCTTGTTAGTATGACTCCTCGATTTTAGGCAAGTTCCAAACGGCCACGCGGAGGACGCTTGATATCCGCCCTCTTTATAAAGGGGCCAAGGCCTGTCCTTTTCTTCTCGCGCTCGATCCTTCCCTTCCCCACCTCGAAGTTCCAACACCCAAGGCTCAGGCTAAGTGCTTCGACCTTCAATCATGTCCGGATCCAACCTTCAAGGTTGATGGATGGCCTCCTCATCACACAGAGGAGGACATCAAGAAGCTAAGAGAAGCCAGTATCCGACCACCGAATCTCAAGACAGCTGCCCGCTCAAGGGCAGGTCATCCCCACTCCCGAACCCAACGAGAGTGTCGTATTTGTTTCCCAATTCCTCTGAGGTCTAGGCTTTAGTCTTGATCCCTTTGTTAGAGGGCTTATGTTCTATTACGGGCTCGATTTCCACGATCTAGCTCCAGATTCCATCCTTCACATCTCGTCGTTTGTCGTCATGTGTGAGGCCTTGCTCCGCATCACCCCACACTTTGGCTTATGGCTCAAGACCTTCAATGTGAAGCCAAAGATGATCGATGGGCGACACGCAGAATGCGGAGGTGCCATAATAAGCAAAGGCGTCGATGCTCCATGGCCAAAGGGTTCCTTCCCGGAGATGTCCAACTTATGGCAGCGGGAGTGGCTTTACATCACAGCTCACCGAAGTACTAAGTGGGTAGCTGCCCCCGCCTTCCGTTCGGGCCCCCCGCCACAACTGGCATCGTGGGTCAACAAGGGGCTGGACTGGGGGCCAGTTAATGACGTGCCGACATTGCAAAGTCGCATACGAGATCTCCTCAAGAGAGATGTCAGTCTTGTCAAGGTAATGCAAGTTATGCTAGTTCATCGGGTCCTGCCATGCCAACATCGATCTCTCCGTATATGGGAGTTCAACCCGGAAGGACCGCGAACTATTCAGCAATTCTTCGGCGTGACGCTCGAAGAGATGTATAGATTGTTCTTCGGATCACGAATAAAGTGTCCGGACACCACCGAGGATGCGGGTCTCAACTGCAACCTTCCAGATACCCACGTAAGTAATTCTGTGGCCGAACATGCTGTCTTTTTATTTGTCACAACATCATTCTGAAAAAATCGCTCTTGGCCAGGACTAGATAAGAAAGACGAAGATGATCAGGTGTTCGGCCCCCCTTCCCGAAGGCTCACCGGATCATGTACTAGCCAGGATGCTTGAGCATGCACCTTATGAAGTGCCATCAGGGGAAGATAAAGGGAGGAATAAAGAAGCCGAAAGCGGGCCTCAAGCATTACTCATCCAACCCAGGGGAATTAGTGTCTCCACGAAGGAGGATAATCGGGGAGAAGAATCTAGAATCCCCTCTCCCCAAGGAAGGAAAAGGACCGCCTCTGAAGACTGGGAAACGAGGGTTTCCAAATGAGGAAAGAAAACTTCGCCAGGGGGCCCTGCCCCGGAGGGCATCCTTACCGCACAGTGCCCGAAAGGGGGTCAGCCCTCCACCGATCTGTAAGTGAACGAGATTACTTTTGGTAAATATATCCTGCTTTATCTCCGAGGACAATAACCGAGACGTATGTCTTGCAGTCCATATCGTAGCCCTTCTCGACAGAGTTCGTCTTCGGGGGATCTTCTTATGGAGATGATGCAGAGCGAAACGCCTCCCCCTGTCTCCCCTCCTAATGGGGCGGACGACCCTGAGGTGTCGTCACGGAGGATTTCTCCTGATCCGCCAAGGCCAGAAGGTAACCCTTCGGCCACCCGAAGTCCGGAGTATTCGGCTCCTAAGGAGAGCAACAGAAAGAGTCCGGGACTGTCCGGTGCACAACCGGACGCACTGATGGGTCTTCTGGAGCAAGCGGCTATCTCAGAGGCGCATCGTACTTTAATGGGTACGGTGGTGGAGAGGATTTCATCCGCCAAAAGTGGGTTGCATGAAGCTTTTACGAGCCTGCTAAGAGGCTTTGAGGTACGCAAAGTAATATATATATTTTTTGACAGTACCGCACACGCTAGGTGTGCCCTATACAGATAGTAGCCCCTGAGACTCTGGTTGCTGTCCAGAGGCGGCAAACAGAGGATCATAGTCCCAGGTAATGATCATGCTGCTTTCATGTGCACGCGGCTGAGGGTCCGGTGGCTGGCCGGACTGGTGAGTTTGCCGAACTGAGGCGGCAGCTTGATGCGGCGGATGCCGACATCGCGCTTGTGAACAAGTGGCTTGACGAGGCACATGGTATGTATTTTCGGGTGGTCAACAGATATTAAGAGGAGCATGATGCTAGTATCTATAATATGTTGTAACTGCAGATGGAGCTGCCGCCGTGGAGACCCTTCGGGCGAAACTTGCCCGAGCCAATGAACAAGCCAGGAGAAGTGATGCGGCCGCCCTAAAGGCCGCCGAAGAGTTAAGAGCCGAACAGGCTGCTCATCGCCAGAGCAAAGATAAAATAGCCAAGATGGCTGTTGAGTTGAAAGATGCCACCGGCCAATATGAGCTTCTTGAAAAGGAAAGCCAAGCGAAAGCGGCGGACCTGAAGAAAGCCATGGAAGCAGCCAAGGAAACCCGCTCTAAAATCAGAGCAGCAAAGGAGGAGATCCGTCAAGCCGGAGATATCACGGCTGGGAAGCCCTTTTTGTTGCGGACGAAGTTTGGAGATCCAAAGTATGCCCCTCTGGATCAATTATGGAGTGCTGCAGGCGCGTACTTGGACTTGGCAATGAGTGCTGCTGATGCGACTGAGTTTTTCAAAGATTAGAAAGATCATGAAGTTGAAAGGTTGTTCTGGTCGCAGTTCAGTACTCCAACGCGTCTGCTGCTGTTAAATGAACAAATGGCCGAGTGGGCCGAGCTCCATAGGTTGTCCAGACTTGCCATGAGTTCTGTCGTGGATTATCTTTGGCCGAAGGGACCAAGGCCGAATAGTTATTTTGGTTTAGTGCAACGATTCCTTGGTGCCATGCCGCATATCGACGCCGTAAAGAGGTCGGCGTGCATAGAGGGTGTGCGGATGGCTCTTGCCCGTGTTAAGACATACTAGGCAGAGATGGAGGCCACCGCTATTGCAACCCGGGATCCAGCCGTAGGCCAGGTCTCGGCTGAGCACTATTTTGAAGAAGTCCTAGAAGGCGCTCGTTTAATAGAGGCTCAGTGCTCTAAGAGTATCATGTTCGAGTGACATGTATCCCAATTGTAAAAAAATGCTATTTGGATTATAAAGGCTGTGTTTATACTTTTGCCTGAAAGTATTATGATGCCTCCTGTGCGGCCGTTTATGTATATATATAACCTGAAAGTTTGCAGTCGTCGGCTTCAGCCCCCACGCATATAATGCGGGGGTGTTCAGAAAAGCGCATATTCACACTTGATCCAACATCTTGGTCCATTATGGAGGTGATAGCGCGGCGAACAAGGCAATCGGACTATATAGCTTTAACACTTTCACTTAGCCATAGAAGTTTGACGGTGGGGCTACTATATAGCCCCAGGTGCTTCCGCTCTCATCCGAATATGGTGCGCGTACATACATGACCGGGAAACCGGTTCTTCATTAATGCAGAGGAATTGCAAAGATTCCGCTGAGTCATCGAGTGGTTGACCAGTCTCGCGCTTTCTCATGACAGTCAGTTTTCGGCTTTCTCTACTGAGGTGCTCATCCAGATGAACCAAGGCACAATCGCAGCAGTTCTGCTGGTGCCACCTTAGCCGATAGAGCGGAACGTAAGGTAGCAAAACAGGGGTGCCGGGCAAACCCAACTATTGACCAAAGACATGATTCGGAGCTGATGCATATAAGGCCAAACTCGCGACGCCGAACACTCCCTAAGGTATTCGGACTTTACAACATATACTGGGCTGAGTAACGCCCTTGATAATGAGCCCTGAATTTCCAGGTACGTGCATTAGTCTGGCGTGACGAAATGCCAATAACGCCAGCATACCTCTCGGTTGTGTTGAGTATCCGGAGGGTGTGAAGCAACAAGAGACAGTAAAAAAGGTTTACACAGGGTCTTAATCTAAAAAGAAACCTTTGAGCGGGGCCCTGCTGCACGTCTGCGCCTGTGTCTCCATTGTGCCGTATCCTGGAAGGGTGTAGCACGATGATCATCTATAAAAGAGAAAAACCCAGGTGAAAGTCTTTGTGCGAAAAATTGGTTATTCTTAATGAACTATTAAAAGGCAATCTAAATAGGGTCAAGCCGAACTGTAGTCCTTTTTACATGCGGGAAGCCCCTAGCACCACCTATGGGGGTATATCCATCGACCCAATCTCAGGTTTATCTGACCTGTTACAGCTAGTGGTGCGCCGGACTCGTCTAGCCGTGTCCGCGATCTTGACGACCGATCATTTATTCTGGTTGGGAGGCCGTTCAGTGTTCAGCTGCTAGAGCCGCCACATATTCCTCCGCACGTAAGGAACGCTATGTGTTTCCGCTGACTATGATGATGCCACTTGGACCGGGCATTTTAAGCTTAAGATAAGCGTAATGCGGTACTGCATTAAAACGAGTGAAGGTCGTTCTTCTGAGTAGTGCGTGATAGCCGCTTTGGAATGGAGCAATGTCAAAGGTTAACTCTTCGCTTCGGAAGTTGTCGGGAGAACCGAATACAACCTCTAGTACTACAGAGCCCGTGCAGCGGGCCTCTGGACCTGGTATTACTCCTTTAAAGGTAGTATTGCTTTGGCTGATTCTTGTCGGGTCTATCCGCATTTTGCGGATGGTGTCCTGATGTATCAGATTAAGACTACTGCCGCCGTCCATAAGGACTCGGGGGAGATGGTATCCGTCAATTATTGGGTCTAGCACCAAGGCAGCCGATCCTCCGTGTCGGATACTAGTCGGGTGATCCCTGCGATCAAAAGTGATCGGGCAGGCCGACCAAGGGTTGAACTTGGGGGTGACGGGTTCCACGGCGTATACGTCTAGGAGTGTGCGTTTGCGCCTCCTCTTCGGTATGTGAGTTGCGTAAATCATGTTCACTATTTTGACTTCTGGTGGGAATTTTTTCTGTCCCCCAGTGTTTGGCTGGCGAGGCTCATCCTCGTCTTCACTTGGTGTCTCCCTCCACTTGTGTTCGGCGTTTAGCTTGCCGGCTTGCTTGAAGACCCAGCATTCTCTGTTGGTGTGATTTGCCGGTTTGTCGGAGGTGCCATGAATCTGACATAATCTGTCTAGAATCTTGTTTAGGCTGGACAGTCCACCTCTGCTGCCTTTAAATGGCTTTTCTCGTTGACCGGGTCGAGAGCCCCTGAATCCGACGTTTACCGCCGTGTTGTCTGGGCTGTCTTCATTGATTCGACGCTTACTTTTATTGCGTCGCGGTTTCCCATTACCATCCCTGACTTCGGATGTGCCTGGGTTGCTGGTGCCGCTACGGGCCAGCCAACTATCTTCGCCCGCGCAAAAGCGGGTCATAAGTCTTGTTAGGGCTGCCATTGTCCTTGGTTTTTCCTGGCGAGGTGTCCAAGCGAGCCATTCGTCCCCAGTTCATCGTGTTTCAAAGCCGCTAAGGCTTCAAATCCGGCAATCGACGATTTGATTCTTCTTAGTGAGAAATCTGTTCCAAAGCTTTCGAGCTGACTCTCCGGGCTGTTGAATTATATGACTTAAATTGTCTGCATCCGGAGGTCGGACATAGGTCCCTTGAAAATTAGCCCTAAAAGCGTCCTCAAGCTCTTCCCAACTTCCGATTGATTTTTCGGGGAGGCTTTTCAACCAGTGCCGAGCTGGTCCTTTCAACTTGAGGGGCAGATATTTGATGGCGTGGAGATCATCTCCGCGAGCCATGTGGATGTGAAGGATAAAGTCCTCAGTCCAGACCCCAGGGTCTGTCGTTCCATCGTATGCCTCTATGTTCACGGGTTTGAATACCTCTGGAAATTCATGATCCAGCACCTCATCAGTGAAGCATAGGGGGTGCACGGCACTCCTGTGTTTGGATGTGTCATGGCATTCTTCATTGTAGTGTTCGGTTTTGATTCCGAGCTGTTATTCGGTCAGTATAGTCGTGTGGGCGGCCATGATTCTGTGCCGGAGCGCGCTTCCTAGATCCATAGATGGACCTGGTCATACTGGCTTTTTTGTGTAGGTCCTCACGTAAATCGTGTGCTGACTTGTGTGCGACATCGTTAGCCGCCCTGTCGCGGCCACGGGGTGGTCCGGCTGATCGGCCGTTTTATTTTTCGGCTGAATGGGCTCTAAAGCCTCGTCGTCGAATTCAGGCAGCAGCTTATGCTTTGGATAGCTCTTTGTGTGGCGACTGCCGCCGTACTTTTCTTCAGTGTCAAGCACTTTATTCCATCTGCTGTTGAGCGTATTCTGCATGGCCTTAAGCCTTTGTTTCTGCTTCTTCAGGCTCCTCGCGGTGGCAATAAGCCTTCTATGGAGGTTCTCTTGTTCCAAGTGCCTTTCCGGGATGATGTGTGCATCATCGTCCGGACTATTCTCCTCTCTGGAGACAGGTTGATGAGTTTTACCCTCGGTGTCACCGTGATCGGACAACAGCTCCGTACTATGTTTGTCGTCCGCTGGCTCATCCTGCTCCATTGCTGGGTCCATGTGGTCATCGTTTCCTTTGGAGTCGACCGTGGTATTATTCTTTCTTGCGCTATCATCGCTGTTTTTGCTTACGCGGGATTTGGAGCGGCGCCTACGTCGTTGCTTTGGTTGCTTCTCGAGGGGATTATCCTTCGCTGCATTCTTCCGTTCCTCGTCGTTGTTTTCTTTGGGTGTATCCACCATGTATATATCATATGATGAAGAGGCTGTCCAGCGCCCTGTGGGTGGTGGTTCCCGTTCCTCTCCTGCATCGTCATCCATACCGTCGATGTCTTCGGAGTCGAAATCAAGCATGTCGGTTAAATCGTCGACAATGGCTATTAAGTGGGTGGTGGGTGGGGAACGAATTTCTTCGTCGTCCGCTTCCCACTTGAGCCGGACATAGTTCGGCTGAGGGTCTCCTAACAAGGATAGAGACCTTAATGAATCTAGCACGTCGCCCAAGGGCGAGTGCTGGAAAATATCCGCGGAGGTAAACTCCATGATCGGTGCCCAATCAGATTCGATAGGCACGGACGCAAGAGGTTCGGAGCCTGTGGCCAGGGACGAATCCAAGGGTTCAATGACACAGGTCTCGTAGGAGGTGAAGTTAGTATTCGGCTCTATCGCCGCTGAGTGTGCAGCCTCCATGGCGGGGTCCATCCACCCGTCCTCGGATGGCACGATCTGCTCCAGATTGAGGGCCGGAGTAGCCGCAGGTGTGATCTCCCGAACACCGTCCGACGGCAGGGCTAAGTCATGCTCGTCATGACTGTGCGGTGCACCTGACATGGGCTCGAATCCGTCGAAGATCAAGTCTCCGTGAATGTCCGCAATATAGTTTAAGCTTCCAAACCTGACCTGATGGCCAGGGGCATAGCTCTCGATCTGCACCAGATGGCCAAGCGAGTTGGCCCGCAGTACGAAGCTGCCGAATATGAAGATCTGTCCGGGGAGAAAAACCTCACCCTGGATCGCATCGTTGCCAATGATCGAAGGAGCCATCAGGCCTTTATCGTGACGGCACAGTGGAACTCTCAATGAAAGCACAAATGTCGGTGTCAAAACCGACGGATCTCGGGTAGGGGGTCCCGAACTGTGCGTCTAAGGCGGATGGTAACAGGAGGAGGGGGACACAATGTTTACCCAGGTTCGGGCCCTCTCGATGGAGGTAATACCCTACTTCCTGCTTGATTGATCTTGATGATATGAGTATTACAAGAGTTGATCTACCACGAGATCGTAGAGGCTAAACCCTAGAAGCTAGCCTATGATTATGATTGTTGTCGTCCTACGGACTAAACCCTCCGATTTATATAGACACCGGAGGGGGCTAGGGTTACACAGAGTCGGTTACAAGGGAGGAGGTCTACATATCCGAATTGCCAAGCTTGCCTTCCACGCAAAGGAGAGGCCCACCAGGACACGGGACGAAGTCTTCAATCTTGTATTTTCATAGTCCAACAGTCCGGCCAAAGTATATAGTCCGGCTATCCGAGGACCCCCTAATCCAGGACTCCCTCAAGGACCAAGGCCACTATAAATAGGACTTAGCCACCACCATAGCCAGGCATCTGGAACCGGAGCCATTCCACCCTCACCAGCTCATCGAGCTCAAGAACACCTCACCTCCTGAGGCTGTTCCACCATTGTACTAGTTCATCCTCAGCCCCTCGAGGCAATCCACCACAAAGTTGGAGTAGGGTATTACACCGCAAGGTGGCCCGAACCAGGATAAATCTCTCTGTCTCTCATTCTTTAGGTTGTCTAGCTAGGTCGTGGGATACTCGAGCGGGCAGACTGCGTAGAGAGTGTTCTTCGTGCGCACCCCAGAGTTCAAACCTCTCAATGGTCTGCGGAACTGTGAATCCGACATTTGGCGCGCCGGGTAGGGGTGTGCCGAAGCCTCTTTTCCGTCGGTCGCCGCACCGCCGCTCCACTGCTTCCATGGCTGATACTCGCTGAGCCCGTGCTGAGCGCCGAGCCATCCTCGCCGCTCGCGTCGCCCAGACGGCGCCTGTCGGCGGGCCTCCCCGTCGTTCTCCGTCACCCGCCGCCAACGCCGCCACCGGCCCGGCAGGGAACGGGTAGCAAGCTTCGTCGCTACACCCCTCCGTGCGGAGGGACGGACGCACCGCCACCACGTCGCTGACTCCAGCCGGTTCTTCGTCCCACGCTCGTCACGGGCCCATAGACGCGCAGGCTGCGCTACCGCCCCGTCGACGACCTCTACGAGGACTGGCTGGAATGCATCGCCGAGCTCGTCAGCGCCGCTGGGGACTTGATACGTCCATTTTGCATCATGCTTTTATATAGAAATTTACTTCATTATGGGCTGTTATTACACATTATGTCACAATACTTATGCCTATTCTCTCTTATTTTACAAGGTTTACATAAAGAGGGAGAATGCCGGCAGCTGGAATTCTGGGCCGGAAAAGGAGCAAATATTATAGACCTATTCTACACAACTTCAAAAGTCCTGAAACTCCACGGAAGTTGTTTTTGGAAATAATAAAAAATACTAAGCGAAGAAAATACCAGAAGGGGCCCACACCCTGGCCACGAGGGTGGGGGCACGCCCTACCCCCCTAGGCGCGCCCCCTGCCTCATGGGTCCCCTGGTGGCCCTCCGGTGCCCATCTTCTGCTATATGAAGTCTTTCATCCGAAGAAAAATCATAAGGAAGCTTTCGGGACGAGACTTCGCCGCCACGAGGCGGAACCAATCTAGGGCTCCGGCAGAGCTGTTCTGTCGGGGACACTTCCCTCCAGGGAGGGGAAATCATCGCCATCGTCATCACCAACGCTCCTCTCATCGGGAGGGGGTCCATCTTGATCAACATCTTCACCAGCACCATCTCCTCTCAAACCCTAGTTCATCTCTTGTATCCAATTCTTGTCTCTAAGTCTGGGATTGGTACCTGTAGGTTGCTAGTAGTGTTGATTACTCCTTGTAGTTGATGCTAGTTGGTTTATTTGGTGGAAGATCATATGTTCAGATCCATTATACATATTAATACCCCTCTGATTATGAACATGAATATGCTTTGTGAGTAGTTATGTGTGTTCCTGAGGACATGGGAGAAGTCTTGCTATTAGTAGTCATGTGAATTTGGTATTCGTTTGATATTTTGATGAGATGTATGTTGTCTCTCCTCTAGTGGTGTTATGTGAATGTCGACTACATGACAGTTCACCATTACTTGGGCCTAGAGGAAGGCATTGGGAAGTAATAAGTAGATGATGGGTTGCTAGAGTGACAGAAGCTTAAACCCTAGTTTATGCGTTGCTTCGTAAGGGGCTGATTTGGATCCATATGTTTCATGCTATGGTTAGGTTTACCTTAATACTTCTTTTGTAGTTGCGAATGCTTGCAATAGGAGTTAATCATAAGTGGGATGCTTGTTCAAGTAAGGATAACACCCAAGCACCAGTCCACCCACATATCAAATTATCAAAGTACCAAACGCGAATCATATGAACGTGATGAAAACTAGCTTGACGATAATTCCCATGTGTCCTCGGGTGCGCTTTTCTCTATATAAGAAATTGTCCAGGCTTGTCCTTTGCTACTAAAAGGATTGGGCCACCTTGCTGCACTTTATTTACTTTTGTTACTTGTTACCCGTTACAAATTATATCTTATCACAAAACTATCTGTTACCTATAATTTCAGTGCTTGCAGAGAATACCTTGCAGAAAACCGCATATCATTTCCTTCTACTCCTCGTTGGGTTCGACACTCTTACTTATCGAAAGGACTACGATAGATCCCCTATACTTGTGTGTCATCAAGACTCTTTTCTGGCCCCGTTGCCGGGGAGTGAAGCGCCTTTGGTAGGTGGAATTTGGTAAGGAAAAATTTATATAGTGTGCTGAAATGTACTATCACTTGTTACTATGGAAAGTAATCCTCTGAGGGGCTTGTTCGGGGTATCTTCACACCGACCAGTAGATCAAAGAGTTGCTCCTCAACCTACTGAACCTACTGAAAATGAAAATGTCTACTTTGAAATTCCTTCAGGTATGACAGAAAAACTGCTAGCTAATCCTTTTGCAGGAGATGGAACATTTCATCCTGATGAGCACCTAATCTATGTGGATGAAGTTTGTGGATTATTTAAGCTTGCAGGTATGCCCGATGATGTTATCAAGAAGAAGGACTTCCCTTTATATTTGAAGGGAGATGCATTGACATGGTATAGGCTATGTGATGATATGGGATCATGGAACTATAAACGATTCAAATTGGAATTTCATCAGAAGTTTTATCCTATGCATCTTGTTCGTCGTGATCGTAATTATATATATAATTTTTGGCCTCGCGAAGGAGAAAGCATCGCTCAAGCTTGGGGGAGGCTTAAGTCAATGTTATATTCATGCCCCAATCATGAGCTCTCAAGAGAAATGATTATTCAAAAAATTTATGCTCGGCTTTCTGACAACAATCGCACCATGCTCGATACTTCTTGTACTGGTTCCTTTATGATGTAGACTATTGAATACAAATGGGATTTATTGGAATGAATTAAACGCAACTCTGAAGATTGGGACCTCGACGAAGGTAAAGTGTCATGTATAACACCTAAATTTGATTGTGTTAAATCTTTTATGGATACCGATGTTTTCCGTAAATTTAGCACTAAATATGGACTTGACTCTGAGATAGTAGCTTCTTTTTGTGAATATTTTACTGCTCGTGTTGATCTCCCTAAGGAGAAGTGGTTTAAATATCATCCTCCAATAGAAGTAAAAGTAGTTGAACCTACTAAAGTTGGAGAAAAGACTATCACTTATAATGATCCTATTGTTCCTACTGCTTATGTTGAGAAACCACCTTTCCCTGTTAGAATAAAGGATCATGCTAAAGCTTAAACTGTGGTTCGTAAAAGCAATATTAGAACTTATACACCTCCTGAGCAAGTTAAAGTCAAACCTAATATTGCTATTGTTAAAGATCTCTTGGCTATATAATATTGATGGGCATGTAATTTATTTCTGTAATGAGACTGCTATAATTGCTAAACCTAGTGCTAAAGATAAACATAGACCTGTGGTAGGCATGCCTGTTATTTCTGTTAAAATAGGAGATCATTGTTATCATGGCTTATGTGACATGGGTGCTAGTGCTAGTGCCATACCTATTGACTTATACAAAGAAATTATGCATGATATTGCACCTACTGAGTTAGAAGAAATTGATGTCACAATTAAGCTTGCCAATAGAGATACTATTTCACCAATTGGGATTGTTAGAGATGTTGAAGTCTTGTGTGGGAAAATTAAATATCATGCTGATTTTCTTGTTCTTGGTTCCCCACAAGATAGCTTTTGTCCCATTATATTTGGTAGGACCTTCTTAAACACTGTTAATGCTAAGATAGACTGCGAAAAGGATGTTGTTACTATTGGTTTAGGTGATATGTCTCATGAGTTTAACTTTTCTAAATTTCGTAGACAACACCGTGAAGAGGAATTGCCTAGTAAGGATGATATTATAGGGCTTGCTTCTATTGCTGTGCCTCCTAATGATCCTTTAGAACAATATTTTCTAGACCATGAAAATGATATGTTTATGAATGAAAGAAGGGAAATAGATGAAGTGTTCTTTAAACAGGGACCTATTCTGAAACACAACTTGTCTGTTGAAATCTTAGGGGATCCTCCTCCACCCAAGGGTGATCCCGTGTTTGAGCTAAAACCATTGCCTGATACTCTTAAGTATGCCTATCTTGATGAAAAGAAGATATATCATGTTATTTTAGTGCTAACCTTTCAGAGAAGGAGGAAGAAAAATTATTGAAAACTCTAAAGAAGCACCGTGCTGCTATTCGATATACTCTTGATGATCTTAAGGGCATTATTCCCACTCTATGCCAACACAAAATAAATTTGGAGAAAGATGCCAAACCAGTTATTGATCATCAACGACGGCTGAATCCTAAGATGAAAGAAGTGGTAAGCAAGGAAATACTAAAGCTCCTTGAGGCAGGTATAATTTATCCCGCTGTCGATAGTCGATGGGTAAGTCATGTCCATTGTGTCCCTAAGAAGGAGGTATTATCGTCGCTCCTAATGATAAAGATGAATTGATTCCGCAAAGAATTATTACAGGTTATAGGATGGTAATTGATTTTTGCAAATTAAATAAAGCTACTAAAAAAGATCATTACCCCTTACCTTTTATTGATCTAATGCTAGAAAGACTATCCAAACATACACATTTTTGCTTTCTAGATGGTTATTCTGGTTTCTCTCAAATACCCGTGTCAGCTGATGATCAAGCTAAGACCACTTTGACTTGCCCTTTCGGTACTTTTGCTTATAGACGTATGCCTTTTGGTTTATGTAATGCACCTGCTACCTTTCAAAAATGCATGATGGCTATATTCTCCGATTTTTGTGAAAAGATTTGTGAGGTTTTCATGGACGATTTCTCCGTTTATGGATCCTCTTTTGATGATTGCTTGAGTAACCCTGATCGATTTTTGCAGAGATGTGAAGAAACTAACCTTGTCTTGAATTGGGAGAAGTGCCACTTTATGGTTAATGAAGGTATTGTCTTGGGGCATAAAATTTCTGAGAGAGGTATTGAAGTGGATAAGGCTAAAGTTGATGCTATTGAAAAGATGCCATGTCCCAAGGACATCAAAGGTATAAGAAGTTTCCTTGGTCATGCCGGGTTTTATAGGAGGTTCGTTAAGGACTTATCAAAAATTTCTCGGCCTCTGACTAATTTATTACAAAAAGATATACCATTTGTCTTTGATGATGATTGTGTAGAAGCATTTGAAATACTTAAGAAAGTATTGATTTCTGCACCTATCGTTCAGCCACCTGATTGGAATTTACCCTTTGAAATTATGTGTTACGCTAGTGATTATGCTGTAGGTGCTGTTCTAGGGCAAAGAGTTGATAAGAAATTAAATGTTATTCAATATGCTAGTAAAACTCTAGACAATGCCCAGACAAATTATGCCACTACTGAAAAGGAATTCTTAGCAGTTGTATTTGCTTGTGATAAGTTCAGACCTTATATTGTTGATTCTAAAGTAACTATTCACACTGATCATGCTGCTATTAAATATCTTATGGAAAAGAAAGATGCTAAACCTAGACTTATTAGATGGGTTCTCTTGCTACAAGAATTTGATTTGCATATTATTGATAGAAAGGGAGCTGAGAACCCGCTGCGCATAACTTGTCTAGGTTAGAGAATGTTCTTGATGACCCACTACCTATTGATGATAGCTTTCCTGATGAACAATTAAATTTCATAAATGCTTCTCGTACTGCTCCATGGTATGCTGATTATGCTAATTACATTGTTGCTAAATTTATACCACCTAGTTTCCAATACCAGCAAAAGAAAAAGTTTTTCTATAATTTAAGACATTACCTCTGGGATGACCCACATCTTTATAAAGAAGGAGTAGATGGTGTCATTAGACGTTGTGTACATGAGCATGAACTGGAACAGATCCTACGCAAGTGTCACTCCGAAGCTTATGGAGGACACCACGCTGGAGACAGAACTGCACATAAGGTATTGCAATCCGGTTTTTATTGGCCTACTCTCTTCAAGGATGCCCGTAAGTTTGTCTTATCTTGTGATGAATGTCAAAGAATTGGTAATATTAGTAGACGTCAAGAAATGCCTATGAATTATTCACTTGTTATTGAACCATTTGATGTTTGGGGCTTTGATTATATGGGACCGTTTCCTGCCTCTAATGGATATACACATATTCTAGTTGCTGTTGATTACGTTACTAAGTGGGTAGAAGCTATTCCAACTAGTAGTGCTGATCATAACACATCTATTAAAATGCTTAAAGAAGTTATTTTTCTGAGGTTTGGAGTCCCTAGGTATTTAATGACTGATGGTGGTTCACATTTTATTCATGGTGCCTTTCGTAAAATGCTTGCTAAGTATGATGTTAATCATAGAATTGCATCCCCTTATCACCCATAGTCTAGTGGTCAAGTAGAATTGAGTAACAGAGAACTCAAATTAATTTTGCAAAACACCGTCAATAGATCTAGAAAGAATTGGTCCAAGAAAATTGATGATGCATTATGGGCCTATAGAACTGCATATAAAAATCCTATAGGAATGTCTCCGTATAAAATGGTTTATGGAAAAGCATGTCACTTACCTCTCGAACTAGAACATAAGGCATATTGGGCTATTAAAGATCTCAACTGGGATTTCAAACTTGCTGGTGAGAAGAGGCTATTTGACATTAGCTCACTTGATGAATGGAGAACCCAAGACTATGAGAATGCCAAATTGTTTAAATAAAAAGTTAAAAGATGGCATGACAAAAGAATACAAAAGCATGAGTTTAATGTAGGTGATTATGTATTGATATACAACTCTCGTTTAAGATTTTTTTGCAGGAAAACTTCTCTCTAAATGGGAAGGTCCTTACGTTATCGAGGAGGTCTATCGTTTCGGCACCATAAAAATCAACAACTTCGAAGGCACAAATACGAAGGTTGTGAACGGTCAAAGAATCAAACATTATACCTCAGGTAATCCTATAAATGTTGAAACAAATGTTATTGAAACCGTAACCCCGGAGGAATACATAAGGGACACTTTCCAGAACGTTTCGGACTCCAAAAAGGAGTAGGTATGTGGTACGGTAAGTAAACCGACTCCAAAACAGTTCTAATGGCAATTTTTCTCCGTTTTGGAATATTTAGAAAAATAGAAAAATAAGAAGCAGTCCAGGAAGGACACGAGGCCTCCACGAGGGTGGAGGGCGCGCCCTACCCCCTGGGCGCGCCCCCCTACCTTGTGGGAACCTCGTGCGCTCTCCGAACTCCGATTTCTTGCACGTTACATATTTTGGTCGGTAAAAATTCATTATATATTCACCGGAACGTTTTGACCACTGTATAACGCAATTGTCCTATGTTCTTGTTTTGAGCTGTTTTTCTAACAGATCTAGATCATCATGACGTCTCCAAGTGCCCCCGAGGACAAGTTCTTCGATAAGGTCATCAACCCCTACCTCGCTGAGGTGCTGCAACACCCTCAAACCATTGAGATGCATGCGGGGGTGCTGCACATCCGCGATGTTGAGTGACCAAGGAGGACCGGAAGCGTGGAGACAAGGCTCGAGGCAATGGAGCAACAAGTTTTCAAGTGCCGGGAGATGGTGGAGCATGGACTTGACTCCAATCACATAATGATCACGGAGTTCACTAACAACCACAAGTTGGATGCCAAGGACATTGGGGAGGCCATCTTCAAGCTCCACGAGAAAATCGAGCACCTCCAAGCCCAAATCTATGACATGCAAAACCAAAATTGTGAGTATGAATATAGATTCAAGAGAATGTGTTTGGCTGCAGATTTAAGGATCCTGGAGCCTCGATCATCCTTCTATGATGGTGAGCCTGTGCCTTGGAAGATGAACGACAAGCCTACATCATCAACGACCCCTACACCAGCAAAGGAGATATAATCATATGGGTATGGGCACTCCCCTTGGCAACTGCCAAGCTTGGGGGAGGTGCCCCGGTGTCGTATCACCATCACATCTCTATCTTTACCGTTTTTCTTAGTTTGATCCTTTTTAGTACTATCTTGATCTAGTAGAATAAAAGTTTAAGTATGATCTAATTTTGAGTTTTGCATTATGATCCCTCTATGTAATCGAGTCTGTGAGCTATATATAATAAAGATTAGTGTTGAGTCAAGGGCTTGATTATTTTGCTATGATCTTTAGGGAATAAAATAAAAGAGAAAGGAATAAAAAAAACAAAGAGATCATATTGATCTTATGGAGAGTAATGACTTCACATATAGAGAGTATGATGATTAAAAGTTGTTGAGAGTTGACAAACATAGTTTTGGTCATCGCTGCAATTAATTGGAAGTAATAAAGAAAGAGAGGATTCACATATAAATATACTATCTTGGACATCTTTTATGATTGTGAGCACTCATTAAAATATGGCATGCTAAAGAGTTGATGTTGGACAAGGAAGACAATGTAATGGGTTATGTTCTCTTATATCTGAGATAAAGTATATTGTCATGGATCATCCAACATGTTGAGCTTGCCTTTTCCCCTCATGCTAGCCAAATTCTTTGTACTAAGTAGAGATACTACTTGTGCTTCCAAATACCCTTAAACCCAGTTTTACCATGTGAGTCCACCATATCTACCTATGGATTGAGTAAGATCCTTCAAGTAAGTTGTCATCGGTGCAAGCAATAAAAAATTGCTCTCTAAATATGTATGATTGATTAGTGTGGAGGAAATAAGCTTTATACGATCTTGTGATGTGGAAGAAATAAAAGAGACGGACTGCATAATAAAGGTCCATATCACAAGTGGCAATATAAAGTGACGTTCTTTCGCATTAAGATTTTGTGCATCCAACCCTGAAAGCTCTTGGCAATCTCTGCTTCCCTCTGCGAAGGGCCTATCTTTTACTTTTATCTTCTACCTTATGCAAGAGTCATGGTGATATTCACCTTTCCTTTTTACATTTTATCCTTTGGCAAGAACAATGTGTTGGAAAGATCCTGATATATATATATCCAATTGGATGTAAGTTAGCATGAACAATTACTGTTGACATTACCCTTGAGGTAAAAGGTTGGGAGGCGAAACAATAAGCCCCTATCTTTCTCTTTGTCTGGTTCAAACTCCGTAACCACAAGTATGGCGTGACTGTTAGCAATTGTGAAAGACTAAATGATAGTTGAGTATGTGGGCTTGCTGAAAAGCTCTGACATAGACTCTTTCTGATGTTATGATAAATTGCAATTGCTTCAATGACTGAGATTATAGTTTGTTGGTTCTCAATAAAGTTTTTGATTCATACTTGATATTGTGAATAGATTATTACTCGAGCATAAGAAATCATATGACAATATCCATATATGTTGCTATTATAAGAATGATCATGATACCCTCATGTCCGTATTTTATTTTATCGACACCTCTACCTCTAAACATGTGGACATATTTATCGTTATCGGCTTCCGCTTGAGGACAAGCGAGTCTAAGCATGGGGGAGTTGATACGTCCATTTTGCATCATGCTTTTATATAGATATTTATTGCATTATGGGCTGTTATTACACATTATGTCACAATACTTATGCATATTCTCTCTTATTTTACAAGGTTTACATAAAGAGGGAGAATGCCGGCAGCTGGAATTCTGGGCTGGAAAAGGAGCAAATATTAGAGACCTATTCTGCACAACTCCAAAAGTCCTGAAACTCCATGGAAGTTGTTTTTGGAAATAATAAAAAATACTAAGCAAAGAAAATACCAGAAGGGGCCCACACCCTGGCCACGAGGGTGGGGGCGCGCCCTACTCCCATGGGCACGCCCCCTGCCTCTTGGGCCCCCTGGTGGCCCTACGGTGCCCATCTTCTGCTATATGAAGTCTTTCGTCCGAAGAAAAATCATAAGCAAGCTTTCGGGACGAGACTCCGCCGCCACGAGGCAGAACCTTGGCGGAACCAATCTATGGCTCCGGCAGAGCTATTCTGCCGGGGACACTTCCCTCCAGGAGGGGGAAATCATCGCCATCGTCATCACCAACGCTCCTCTCATCGGGAGGGGGTCCATCTTCATCAACATCTTCACCAGCACCATCTCCTCTCAAACCCTAGTTCATCTCTTGTATCCAATTCGTGTCTCTATGTCTGGGATTGGTACCTGTAGGTTGCTAGTAGTGTTGATTACTCCTTGTAGTTGATGCTAGTTGGTTTATTTGGTGGAAGATCATATGTTCAGATCCATTATGCATATTAATAACCCTCTGATTATGAACATGAATATGCTTTGTGAGTAGTTATGTCTGTTCCTGAGGACATGGGAGAAGTCTTGCTATTAGTAGTCATATGAATTTGGTATTCGTTCGATATTTTGATGAGATGTATGTTGTCTTTCCTCTAGTGATGTTATGTGAACGTCGACTACATGACACTTCACCATTACTTGGGCCTAGAGGAAGGCATTGGGAAGTAATAAGTAGATGATGGGTTGCTAGAGTGATGAAGCTTAAACCCTAGTTTATGCGTTGCGTAAGGGCTGATTTGGATCCATATGTTTCATGCTATGGTTAGGTTTACCTTAATACTTCTTTTGTAGTTGCGGATGCTTGCAATAGGAGTTAATCATAAGTGGGATGCTTGTTCAAGTAAGTACAACACCCAAGCACCGGTCCACCCACATATCAAATTACCAAAGTACCAAATGCGAATCATATGAACGTGATGAAAACTAGCTTGACGATAATTCCCATGTGTCCTCGGGAGCGCTTTTGTCTATATAAGAAATTGTCCAGGCTTGTCCTTTGCTACTAAAAGGATTGGGCCACCTTGCTGCACTTTATTTACTTTTGTTACTTGTTACCCGTTACAATTTATATCTTATCACAAAACTATCTGTTACCTATAATTTCAGTGCTTGCAGAGAATACCTTGCTGAAAACCGCTTATCATTTCCTTATGCTCCTCGTTAGGTTAGACACTCTTACTTATCGAAAGGACTACGATAGATCCCCTATACTTGTGGGTCATCAGGGCTCTCCTGCACCGTCCTTCTCGCTACCTCGCCTGCCTCCCGCAGCGGGAGACGTAGCCCATGGAGCACCTCCGCCACCTCCCCATCAAGATGTCATCCTCGGACTGAGACGCGCGGCCCCGTGGCATGACCCACCGCGCAAGGCGCCCGCGCGTGAAGAAGAGAGCTGCCAGGAGGTCCAGCGGCCGCAAGAGGATGCTCCCGCACTCCCTGCACCGCCACGTCAAGACCGCGCGCCGCCTGCGGAGGAGGCGCCTGGGTACCAAGACCAGGCTTACCCCCAGGGTGAGCTCCAGTGACCACTGTGGGCTGCCGCACCTTCACCCCTGAGCTACGCAGCATTGTCTGGCCGGGCAAGTTCAAGCCCGACCTACCTCCACACTACGACGGCACCCCCGACCCTGCGGAGTTGCTGCAACTCTATGAGCTGAGCATCGAGGCGGCCAGCGGCGACGAGAAAGTCATGGAGAACTAGTTTCCCATGGCCCTCAAGGGCAGCGCACGCTCGTGGCTCCTGAACCTACCCGCGGGATCGATCTCCTCCTAGGGCGAGATGCGCGGGCGTTTCGTCGCCAAGTCCTAGGGTACCCGCGACCGCCCGCCGGCCGCAGATGACCTGCGGCGCATGAAGCAGCAGCCAGGCGAAACCCTGCAGAAGTACATCCAGTGCTTCAACAGCGTTCCTCAAGATTCCCAAGGTGACGGACGAGGCTATCATCTCAGCATTTTCTGATGGTGTCCGTGATGTCAAGATGAAGGAGGAGATCTCTATCCACGAGGACCTGTGTACCGCCATGGAGATATTCAACATGGCAACTAAGTGCGCGAAAGCTGAGGAAGGGCGTCTCTCCCTCCTCGAGCTTCCAGTTGCCGACCCGGAAGAGAAGAAGGCCAAGACCAAGGATGTTAAGCACAAGGGGGCGGCTGTTCTCGCGGCCAAGCAGGATAAGAAGCGCGGCTACGACCACCCAGAGTCATCCAAGGCCAGCCGCCCGTTCTGCGCCTTCCACAACGTGCACAACCACAACAACAATGACTGTCGAGAGCTCATGGCCATCTGCGACGGGCGCTTCGGTCGACGCCTCGAGCGCAAGGACCGAGGTTACGCCCGCGGAGAAGGTAGAAGTGGAGGGCGTTGGGACGACCGTGGCCCCTGCTAGGAGTGGCCCGACCAGCCTCGTGAGGACCGCTGGCAAGGCCAGCCTCGCGAGGGCGCCTGGAGAGATCAGCCTCGTGGGGACTGTAAGTGCATCTAGTGCCCCTTAGTGATTTTGGTGTATTGAAGACTTATAGGTTAAGCGACTAATGTGTTTATGAGTGTACACAAGTCTATAAGTCTATGAGGAGTTTGATATTTACAGAGAAAGTCGACCCCTAAAAATGAAGTTCTTCGACTGAAGACTTTGGTATTCTGAAGACTTTCTGAAGACTTTGAAAGTGAAGAAATTGGTGTGACCTTGAAGACTTGGTATTCATTTGAGGAACATGAAGCGTGAAGACTTTCGTTTTCGTAGTTTCGTTTTTCTCTTTCTTGAGTCATAGGAAACACCGTCTCGTTAAAGGGGTCGAGGAAATACTAAGGAAAAATTTCCATGTGATGCTCAACTCAAAATCCTACACCTACCAATCCCTTCGAGTGAAGCCTTTGGAAATCTCATACAGTTCAGTCAATTTCTTCAAAGGATGAGACGAAGTTCTTCCAGTCGCCGAGAATTTGTTCTCACCGAGGAGTTAGGAATTCGCCAGTGCGGATTGCCTACACAGTGAGGAACATGATAGCCCTGAGGAATTTGAAAGTCAAATTTCCGACCGTTGTTGTGCTACGCGCCAGCTGTTCCAAAATATCTTATCCACCTAACGGTCATATCATTGAAGGGCATTTATGTCTTATCATGTCGGGCTGCTCCCTAGGCTATAAATAGCCGCCCCCTACAACCACTAGCTGGTTGGCTGCTCCAAGAGAACTTGACACTTGTCATTTGAGAGCAACCCATCCTCCGAGGACTTTGAGCGAAAATCATCGAGTGAGTAAAAACCCAAAACCCAAACCCCTACAAACCCATGTGATTGAGCATCACTGAAGAGATTGATTCTGCGTGGATCCGACGCTTGTTACCTTTTAAGAATGTGCTTCTTCCAGACGGTTAGGCGTCATGGTCTAGAGCATCCAATAGGAATTGTGGATCGCCGAGTGACCAAGTCTGTGAAGGTTTGGAAGTCGCCTGAAGACTTACCACGAGTGATTGGATGAGGTCTGTGTGACCTTAGTTCAAGGAGAATATGGTGAGGACTTGGTGTCGTGAGCTGCGTGCTCAGCGACTGGGTGTCCGGGACTGTGTGTCCTTGAGTTTAAATACTCAGCCGCTCCAACCAGACGTACAACTGAGACAGCAGTTGGAACTGGTCTACCAAATCATTGTCTTCACCAACCTTACTGGTTCTATTTCCTCAACTCTTTCATTTCCTCATTACTGTGTTGAGTGTTTGTTCATATCTGTGTTTGAAGACTTTGACTGAAGACTTTCTCAATTTCCTCTGTGAAGAATTCATAAAAATCGCCTATTCACCCCCCTCTAGTCGATATAACGCACTTTCAATTGGTATCAGAGCAAGGTACTCCCTTGTTCTGTGTGATTTTGGTTTAACCACCTGGATTTTTAGTTATGTCGACCGCATGTATGAAGAAATTGACATGCCCTATCTTTGACGGTCATGACTATCCCAAGTGGAAGGCCGTGATGAGGAAGCGCCTCATGGCAATGAACAGCGAGCTGTGGACCGTCACTGAGATTGGGCTTACCGATCTATGGAAGAAGGCGGGCGCTGATGACATTCGCAAGTACACTCGACTTGACATCATGGTGAAGGACATCATCTATTCGTGCCTATCCAGAGATGAATTCAAGAACATTATGCATCTATGCAATGCGAAGCTTATCTGGGACCGAATCTCTGATGTCTATGAAGGTCATCGAACCCGTCATGATCCTTGGTTTGAGGACTTCAAGGAATCTCTCAAAACGATGACTTTCGAACCAGAATCATCTTCTTCTTCATCATGTATCATGGCAAAGGGTGACAAGGTAACCGAATGTTCCTCATCCGAGTTTAGTGACGATGAATCTGATGATGATGGATCTGATGATGATATTGAACCTAGTTATACCAAACTTGTTTGCATTGCCACTAAACAACAAACGGCCTTGGAAAAGGTTCAGAACACGCTGGATAAAAGTGATGATATGTTGGGTGAAGAAATGGATCGCACTAAAGCCCTGACTAAAAATCTTCAGAGACTTCAGTCTAGGTTTGACAGTCTTCAAGGTCATGATAACACTCTCTTATCTGATCATGAGAAGCTTTCTTACGAATTTCTTCAAAGAAAGCAAGCTCTTGAGAAGCTAAGAGTGAGTTATGAAGATCTTCAGAAGGAGCGCGATTCATTACTTGCTCAACAAATCAGCGCTTCTCAAGAAGAATTTGTTCCTCCATGCTTAAAGTGCATTGAACGTGAATCTACTAATTCTTCACCTAAATGTTCAAATGCTTCAACTGTTACAAATTCTTCACCTGCCCCTGCTATCACTAATTCCTCATCTGAGGACATTGCTAGTATCACTGACAATGCAGGGCTGAAGGAATTGTACATGACAGGCATGTACAAAAGCCTCAAAGTGCATCAGACTCTTTGTGATGTGCTTAAAAAGCAGATCCTCAACAGGAACCCTAGGAAAGAGGGTATTGCCTTTGAGAGGAAACTCAATGCTGATGGAACATATTGGAAGCCTAAGCAGTACCCCAAAACCTCATGGGTTGCTGCAAAGGGACCTCCAGTTGATCCATCTAACCTATCTGGCTTTACATGTGAATCTACTCATTCTTCTGATTAGTCATTTGACTCCAACTATAAACTGTTCAAAAATCAGAATGGTGATGTATTTGCTAGATATGTTGGCACTAACTGCAGGAACGGTTCTCCTATGAAGAAAATTTGGGTTCCCAAGAAGTACCTTGAAAGTCTTCAGGTGAATGTCCTCATGACACCACCTATGAAGAATGGGAACCCCAGATCAAACTCTTCATATGGACCAAATTCCCAACATGGATCAAATTCCTCAAAAGGATCAAAGTCCTCATATGATTATCATCGTGCTAACAACTCTGTTTCGCAGGGTAGAGCTAAGGGCTATGAATATGTGCATTATTCTTCAAACCAATATGTTCATAAGTCCTCGAAGAATTTCTCTACTTATTCATATGCTTACCCTAACCCCTCTTATGTGAAACGAAATGGATTGGCCTCTATGCCACCATTCTCATATGGAGCTCGCAGAGTGATGAACTCTTTGCCACCCCTTCAGATGTGGGTGGTGAAGAAAAAGAACTAATTTCCTCTGCAGGGTCAGGTCTCCAGACGTGCTTTAACATCTGAAGAATTTGCTGGGGACCTGACAACAGTGCCTGAAAGGACCCAGGCTAATCATGAAGAAATGAACTTTCATTTCACACGTCCTCATACTGCTATATCTGTGTTACTGCTTGATGAAATTCATCTGATGAAATTGATATCATATTCTTCACTGATGAAGTATATGAGATCATAAGTTGCACTAATTCATCTGCAGGATGGTCAACCCAAAGCCAATGAGTGGGTCCTCGATAGTGGATGTACAAATCACATGACTGGTGACAAGAACCTATTGATGGATGCTCCCTTATCACCGTCACATCTGAAGCATATCATCTTTGCTGACAAAGGCAAAAGTCGGGTATTGGGTCTTGGTAAGGTTGCAATCTCTAAGGACATACACATGGACAAAGTCATGCTTGTTGAGTCCTAAGGATACAACCTCATGTCAGTCTCAATGCTTTGTGATCTTGATATGGTTGTTGTCTTTGGCAAGTATCGTTGTGTTGTGATTATGGAGGCTGACAATTCCAAAGTCTTCAAAGGTTTTAGGAGAGGAGACTTGTATATTGTTGATTTCTCTACAGGACCACAACCAGCTGTGTGCCTACTTGCAAAAGCTTCAGAAGGCTGGCTATGACATCGACGACTTGGTCACGCAGGCATGAGGAATTTGCACACGCTTGCGAAGAAGAAGCATGTCATTGGCATTGAGAATGTCAAATTCCTCAAGGATCACTTGTGTGGAGCCTGTGAAGCTGGAAAAATGACCAAGGCCAAGCATCCAGCGAAGACTATCATGACCACTACTCGTCCATTCGAATTGCTTCACATGGACCTCTTTGGTCCTAATCATTATTCAGCAGTCACTAATGATGCATCTCTATATGGCTTTGTTATTGTTGATGATTACTCTCATTATACATGGGTACACATTGTCACTTACAAACATGAAGTGCAGGAAGTCTTCAAACGATTTTCCTCGAGGGCTTCAACCAACTTTGGTGTGAAGATCAAGCACATCAGGAGTGACAATGGAACTGAGTTCAAGAATTCCGGTCTTGATGACTATCTTGATGAACTTGGTATTACTCATGAATTATCTACTCCCTATACTCCTCAGCAAAATGGCGTCGTGGAGCGCAAGAATAGAACTCTTGTTGAGATGGCTCGCACTATGCTTGATGAATACAAAACTCCTCGTCGTTTTTGGATTGATGTAATTGATACCGCGTGCCACATCATCAACAGAGTATATCTTCACAAATTCTTCAAGAAGACTGCATATGAACTCCTCACTGACAAGAAACCCAATGTGAGTTATTTCAAAGTCTTCGATGCTAAATGCTGGATTAGAGATCCTCATCACAATGCTAAATTTGCACCAAAAGCACATGAAGGTTTTATGTTTGGTTATGGAAAGGACTCGCACACCTACAGAGTCTTCAACAATGTTCTTTACAAGATTGTTGAAACTATAGATGTGCGATTCGATGAAACTAATGGCTCGCAAAGAGAGCACCTACCTTCTGTGATAGATGAACCAGCACCTGAGGAATCTATCAAGTTCAAGGCAACTGAGGATGTCATTCCTACTGAAGAATCTGCTGAAGAATTCATTCCTGAACGCGAAGAACGTTGAGCTGATGCACCTGAAGATAATGCTGAAGAAAATGGTGCTGAAGAAAATGCTGATCAAATTACTCGACGACAACCAGCTCATCCTCGCGTTGCAAAAGAAGTGCAAGTTGACAAGATCATCGATGACATTGAAGCACCAGGTCCTCTCACACGCTCAAAAGCTTCACATTTATCTAACTTTTGTGGGCACTATGCTTTTGTCTCTATCACAGAGCCCACTAAGGTAGATGAAGCATTTCTGGAGCCTGAGTGGATTCAGGCCATGCAAGAAGAATTACATCAGTTCGAGCTCAACAACGTCTGGGAACTGGTCAAACGTCCAGATCCTCGTAAGCATAATATCATTGGCACAAAGTGGATCTACCGCAACAAGCAAGATGAAAATGGCCTTGTGGTGAGGAATAAGGCACGACTTGTAGCTCAAGGCTACACACAGGTTGAAGGAATTGATTTTGATGAAACCTTTGCACCTGTTGCTAGACTTGAGGCTATTCGCATATTACTTGCTTATGCTAACCATCATAATATCACTTTATATCAAATGGATGTGAAAAGTGCATTCCTCAATGGTAAGCTTGAGGAAGAAGTATATGTTGCTCAACCCCCAGGTTTTGAAGATCCAAAGAATCCCGACAAAGTCTTCAGACTCAACAAGGCCCTCTATGGCCTCAAACAGGCCCCACGGGCGTGGTATGATACATTGAAGGAATTCTTCGTGAAGAATGGCTTCACACTCGGTTCACTCGACCCTACTCTCTTTACTAAATCTTATGATGGTGAACTGTTTGTGTGCCAAATATACGTTGATGATATTATCTTTGGATGTACTGACCAACGTTATAGTGATGAATTTGCCTATATGATGAGTGAAGAATATCAAATGTCTATGATGGGAGAGTTGAAATTCTTCTTAGGTCTTCAAATTCGTCAACAACACAATGGCATATTCATATCTCAGGAGAAATACCTCAAGGATGTTCTGAGGAAATTCGGCATGCAAGATTGCAAAGGCGTCAAAATTCCTATGCCCACAAATGGCCACCTATGCATTGATGAAAATGGTATTGACTTGATCACAAGGTATACCGCCCATGATTGGTTCTTTATTGTACTTATGTGCATCTAGGCCAGATATAATGCTTAGTGTTTGCATGTGTGCCCGATTTCAAGCTACACCAAGGAATCACACCATAAGGCTGTGAAGCATATTCTTCGATATCTAGCTCACACACCAACACTAGGATTATGGTACCCCAAGGGCTCTACTTTTGATCTCATTGGATATTCGACTCGACTATGCCGGTGATCGTGTGGACCGCAAGTCAACATCTGGTACTTGTCATTTCCTCGGACGATCTTTGGTCCATTGGTCCTCGAAGAAACAGAATCATGTATCACCGCTTCATCGCGGAAGCTGAGTACATTGCTGCTGGTTCTTGCTGTGCTCAATTGCTATGGATGAAGCAAACTCTCAAGGACTACGGCATCAACGTGAAGAATGTGCCTCTCTCTCGTGACAATGAGAGTGCCATCAAGATTGCTCACAACCCAGTTCAGACTCAAGACAAAGCACATTCAGATTCATCATCAGTTTCTTCATGATCATGTGTTGAAGGGCGACATCTCCATCGAGCATGTGAAGACTGAAGAACAGCTAGCCGATATCTTCACAAAGCCCTTGGATGATAAGAGATTTAGCAAGTTGCGGTGTGAGCTAAATATCTTAGAATCTTCGAATGTTCTTTGAAAAGAACACACATCCTGACACTTATGCAAAATTGATGACTTAGATGTGCAACACATGAAGAAACATTTTTCTTCAATCAATGAAGAATAACACTCTAAGTGTGAAGAAATTAATGAAGAATTTGATTCTCAGAACCCTACGACAATTGTACACGGTGTCTGAAATCATCATTCTTATACGGTGGGTCACGCCACCACCAAAGTTGAAAATCTTCAATTTGAGTTTTTCCTCAGTTTTAAAATTCTTCAGTTTTTCAAATTCTTCAACTTTGCAAAATCTTCACTGTTTCTGTCGTTTTTCTTCATTGGTCATATTTATATATATGGGTTTATGTCCTCTACAGCATTCACTTATGGCTATTTCTTCAAGTTGCTTTTTCTGCTAAGTGAATGTGATCGGACCCTTCCCCCTCTATGCTATACTCAACCCAATCTATTCACAAATTATTCATGTGCGTTCTATTTGAAACTCGTTCAAAATCTTCATTGTGTCCTTGTCATCTGAAGAAATTGTGAACTGAACTTTTAACTTATCTTATCAAAATTTTCGGGTTTGCCACTCAATCCGTTCCGCTTCCTACGATAGACTTATCTACTCACCCACGATCTAACACGATCTCCACTTTTCAGTACGTGGGTGACACATGTCAAGCGAATGAGAAGGGTCAGGGGCACGTTCGTCCAAAATCTTCGGGCGAACAGTTTTTCACCGTGGCTATATATACCCCCTCTCCCCTTCCTCACTTCCTTTACTCCGCTCGACCGCTCTCTCTCTCTCTCTCTCGCTCGAGCTTCTCAAACCCTAGCGCCGCCGCTACTCCATCGTCACCGGTGAGGAAGAGCTTCATCGCCTCGACCTCGTCGTCGTCAGATACTCGCGCCGACATCATGAAATCTTCACTCCGCCGCCGCCATAGCTGTCTTCCTCCGCCGAGTTAGGGCGTGGGAGATCTGAATCGATTTAACTTCTAATCTACACTTCTCGGTTAAATCGTGTTCTTCATTCGGTAATTAAAAGTTACTTTTATTACTCGCTTTGATTCTCAAACCTTCCTAAAAATCTTCAAAGGTGTTTATTCTTCAAATCTTCACACATATGAACACCTCAAATGTAATATGCTCTTGATTTGTTTCTCTAAGCAATGATTTTTCTTCAAGATTCCTCAATTATGTGGATCCTCGATCTATACAACTCTGGAACCTAAGACAAAGATCGCTTAGTGAAATTCTTCAAGGCTCATCTGGTCAAATTCCTCAAACTTGTTCTTTCTGAAAAACCTTCTGAGAACGCATATGACCTCTCCAAATTCCCCGCAACTATATTCTGTTCACAGGTACTCATGTCCGCTGCTGAATCACTAGGTTCTCATCAACTTAACTCATTTGCAGCGTTCCTCGAAGAAAAGTTGCACACTTCTTCAGAGAATTCGATCGTTCAAATTCCTCATCTGAAGACTATGGCTGACGGTAAGAAGCCCCAGAAAGGAGGAAAGAGGCCTGAGGTCATGGCTGCTTTTGAAATACCTGAGGACATATATGCTGACTATTGCACACCTGATGAGGCCAAGTCCAGAAAGGAGAACAAAAATCAGCGCAAGGTGCGCGTACAGAGGATTGAAAGGAGCTGGGCAAGGGAATGGAGGGAGTACAGGTATGTTACTCCAAAGTACATGAAGAAATTCGCTCTTAATCCTCCATGCCCAAGAGCTCCATTGGCACCTGGCCAAGAAGCTGACCTCACCAGCATCAAGCGTGGTGAGGACTTTCCTGAAGAATGGGCCAAGCGCCAAGCCAAGTTGGCGAGACAAGCCAAAGAAGCAGTGAGGAAATTAATGAAGACTCTGCTACTGCTGCTGCCACTGAGGACCCTGTTCAGCCCAAAAAATCAATGGCAAAGAAGTCAGCGCACAAGCCAAGTGCTTCACCAACAGTGCCCTCATGGCCAAAATCCTCAGCAATGCCCTCACGGCCAGAATCTTCAATGCCCTCACGGCCAGTTCCTCATGTTGCTTCTGCTCCTACAAAATCCTCAGCTCCTCCTCCAAAGTCCTCAGCTGCTCCTCCAAAGTCCTCAGCACCTGTGCATCTGACCACGTGCCAAAGGACTGCAGGCATCTCTATTGCCTCTGTGTCTCAAAGAAGTTCCTCAGCTGCACCAAATTCTTCATCAGGCCCCACACTGCTGAAGAAAAAGGCAACTGCTGGACGAGGTCCTCGGCCAAGTTCGAAGAAGAAACAAGTTGCCTTCCAAGTGCCATCTGACGATGAAGCTGATGATGATGAACTTGCAGAAATCATCAGAGACCGACAAGAAAGGGCCGCTAGAGCCAAAGGCACACCTGTGCCACTGCTTTTGGATCCAAGGGCGATCCTTGAATATATTGATCTATGGCACAAGGATCCAGAGACACCTATACCTGATTTTCATTTGACTCCTGGACAAAGTCACATGCTGACCCATTTCATCTCTGAAGAGAAATGGAAATTTGAGAAGGCAAGGCAGATCAAAAAGGCTTAGTTCAGGAAAGAGAAGTTCCTGAGGAAAAACGTTGTCAGAATGACAACTGAGGAACTCCTCAAGATCCAGTGTGAAATCAAAGCCCTCAGTGATAACTTTGATGCCTATTATGCTGATTGGCAAGGAGCCAAAGTCAGATTTGTCAATCTGACAAAGAAGTTCACAAATGTTGCAGCCCCAACGCAACAAGAAATTCCTCAGGCTGGAGCCTCTGCTCAGCCTGCTGAACAACATGCCAGCACCGCTGATGATTTTCAGCCTGCTGAAAACAATGCTAGTTCCAGGGCTGATGACTCCATTCCAGCCGCTGAAGAAATTTCCAGGGCATCCACTAGTGGTGCGCCTGAAGAAACTAAAGAAGTCAGGGCAACTGCATCAGTTGCGCCTGAGGAAATTCAAATAGATTCCTCAGCTTCTCCTGCGCCTACACCAACTCCTATCCTTTCATCGGCATCAGATGTGAAGAAGACCAAGGCTGCAGAGCGAGCTGCAGTGAAGAAAAGGAAAGCATCAGCTGCTTCAAATTCTTCAGCCCCGAAGAAAATGAAGCCAATGACCAGCTCATTTGAAAATCCAATTTATGTTGTTCCGATTTCCTCCATGCCATCAAAGGACCTTGTTCCTTTTGGTGAAGAATATGAGATCCCAAGCGGATCTGATGAAGAAAATCATTCTGCTGCTTTGTCAGAGCAGATTGATGAAGAAATTGAAGTGGATGCAATCCCTTCAACACCAATCATTTCCTCGCCTATGCCTCAGTTCACAGCTGAAGAGGCTGGTGTTGAGGAAATTGAAGACGAAGACGTGGATATTGGATGCACCACGCCTGTGATGAATGATGACTTTTGGGAAAGTCAGCATCCCAATTCTCCACTCTTCACTCCAATACAACAAATTCCTCAGTCCTCTGCACCAACGGTTCAAATGGGCTCTGAAGAAACTCATCCCACCTCGTCTGTGCATGAAGAAATTCCAGCCACTAGTGCTACAGAACCTGCTGCTGCTGATCCTTTGAACACGCAGACTGCATATGAAGAGGAACCAGAAAATCCTCAGCCTGAAGAACCTGAGATTGCGATTCCTGAGGTAGTGATGCAACTCACTGACACTCCACTGCCAAAGCCAAAGAATCCATTCTCAACGGAGCAAAAGTTCAAGGCTGAAGATTTCTTCGGCGAGCATGTGTTCTTCACTGACTACAACCCATATGACTCTGCCGCATAAGGAAGAGGCGTTTCGGACTGCTAGTCAAGCCAACTTCTATTCCTCTCAGGCTATTCAACAAAGACAAAGTCTTCGATCATGCACATATTCCTCACGTGGACATGGAATCTCTGCCAGCTTGAGCCAGTCCTCGGTGTTCTTCACGATGCTGGTTTGCTGAATTTCTGCTCGACATCTGATTGGAATGAAGAACTCATTCTTCAATTCTATGCGACACTACACATCACCGGAGATTCAAGATGTGAACTCATGGGTATTGGACTGATGACGAAAATACTCACTACAAGGCACCAACAACTGAATTGCTTCGTGCCCTCCCACTCAGTCCTCCCTTGATGGTGCTCGTTGCATCTACAACGAACTGAAGCTTTCAAATCATTACATGCAAGTTCGATGAAGCCTTTGAAGCTGTGGCAGGCCCCACGAACCAAATTCTTCGTCAAGGAATTACTATATGTGCCTCGGACTGTCTATCGCATTCTGACGAAGACAATGAGTCCTATCAAAGGCCACGACTCAAATGATGAAGAAGTCGCTGGCATCATGAAGAATATGCTTTTCAATATCATTCATGGCGTTCCGTCAACTTCCATGATTTCTTCATGAGGACTCGCAAACATTGCTATGTCACCTTTTGAGTGAAGCCTTATGCACCATGGATTATGAGGTTCATCGGACAAGGTCTTCACTCAATTACAAGGCTGATACTCTGAACCACTGCAGCTACTTGCCTCCAATTGAAGTCCTCAAACGGACATTTTCCTCAGCTGATGACAAAGGCAAGGCAACTGCTGTGATAGATGAAGGCATTCATCCATTGGATGGTCAATTTCGCAAGGCTGCATCCTACTCCACCAGTGACGACTCTGCCACACATGACTCTGCCGCCAATACCTTAGCCAAGCAAAATCCTCAAGCCACAGCACCCAGGGCGATGACCGATCGTTTGTTACTCCTCAGTCTTCATCAGAAGGTTGATCGCAATCATAAATGGGTAAAGCGTCAGTTTGGTTCAATTCTTCACAACATGACCTAAACACACAATGCAGTGAAGAAAAACCAATACTACCTCCATGAAACCTTCAACCGTACCTGGGTTGTTCTATCTCATCTCTATAGCGCAGAAGATCTGAAGAACATGGGTCTAGAGGAAGAATTTGACTGGTCTGCACCTCCACCGAAGAAATTCAAGCAGGTCAAGGTTCCTTCCTTGGTGGCCAGCTCCTATTCTTCATCGCACGACACTGATGAAAATGAAGACTTGGACGACACTGCGGCAGGCCCTACTACGACAACCGACCCCGACAACGCCGCGCTCCTCCATCAACTTGATATTCCTCGTATGCGTAGTCCTCGCTTCGATCCTTTCGTAATTCGATGACAAAGGGAGAAATTTGAGTTAGTCTTCAAGCGGGTCTATTATATGGGCGTTTTTTGCTAAGTTACAACTCCGCTTCTTCGAAACTTTTATTGGATCGAGTTGTAATCTTAAACCCGATGGTGCTCTGATACTTTTGATGTGTTCCTTTGCATGCTTATTCTTCGTTATGTGTTAATACACGCATGCTGAATTACATCAGTCACCATATTTCATCATGCATTTCAAATTCTTCATATTATATGTCAAATGCGTGTATGAATTACAAGATATAGGGGGAGATCTCCATGATTCAACTCTTCAAATGTGCAATGCCTCAAAAGCAAATTCCTCACTATGCACATCTTCAGGGGGAGTTCTTCTATATCTTGCAATCAAATTCCTCAATATCAGTATTTACACTTCATTTATTTATTCCCGTTGAAAACTTATCCTATATTGTCATCAATCACCAAAAAGGGGGAGATTGTAAGTGCATCTAGTGCCCCTTAGTGATTTTGGTGTATTGAAGACTTATAGGTTAAGGGACTAATGTGTTTATGAGTGTACACAGGTCTATAAGTCTATGAGGAGTTTGATATTTACAAAGAAAGTCGACCCCTAAAAATGAAGTTCTTCGACTGAAGACTTTGGTATTCTGAAGACTTTGAAAGTGAAGAAATTGGTGTGACCTTGAAGACTTGGTATTCATTTGAGGAACATGAAGCGTGAAGACTTTTGTTTTCGTAGTTTCGTTTTTCTCTTTCTTGAGTCATCGGAAACACCGTACTGTTAAAGGGGGTCGAGGAAATACTAAGGAAAAATTTCCATGTGATGCTCAACTCAAAATCCTACACCTACCAATCCCTTCGAGTGAAGCCTTTGGAAATCTCATACAGTTTAGTCAATTTCTTTAGTGACAGAGACGAAGTTCTTCTGGTCGCTGAGGAATTTGTTTTGACTGAGGAGTTACGAATTCGCCAGTGCGGATTGCCTACACAGTGAGGAACATGATAGCCCTGAGGAATTTGAAAGTCAAATTTCCGACCGTTGCTGTGCTACGCGCCAGCTGTTCCAAAATATCTTATCCACCTAACGGTCATATCATTGAAGGGCATTTATGTCTTATCATGTCGGGCTGCTCCCTAGGCTATAAATAGCCGCTCCCTACAACCACTAGCTGGTTGGCTGCTCCAAGAGAACTTGACACTTGTCATTTGAGAGCAACCCATCATCCGAGGACTTTGAGCGAAAATCATCGAGTGAGAAAAAACCCAAAAACCAAACCCCTACAAACCCATGTGATTGAGCATCACTGAAGAGATTGATTCTGCGTGGATCCGACGCTTGTTTCCTTTGAAGACTGTGCTTCTTCCAGACGGTTAGGCGTCATGGTCTAGAGCATCCAAGAGGAATTGTGGATCGCCGAGTGACCAAGTCTGTGAAGGTTTGGAAGTCGCCTGAAGACTTACCACGAGTGATTGGATGAGGTCTGTGTGACCTTAGTTCAAGGAGAATACGGTGAGGACTTGGTGTCCTGAGCTGCATGCTCAGCGACTGGGTGTCCGGGATGTGTGTCCTCGAGTTTAAATACTCAGCCGCTCCAACCAGACGTACAACTGAGACAGCAGTTGGAACTGGTCTATCAAATCATTGTATTCACCAACCTTACTGGTTCTATTTCCTCAACTCTTTCATTTCCTCATTACTGTGTTCAGTGTTTGTTCATATATGTGTTTGGAGACTTTGACTGAAGACTTTCTCAATTTCCTCAGTGAAGAATTCATAAAAATCGCCTATTCACCCCCCCTCTAGTCGATATAACGCACTTTCAAGGATCGTCCTTAGGGCAATGCTGGCCTCCCTCCGCTGCCGCCACCACCAAGGAGGAACGAAGACCACCACCAGGATGAGGGGGCTGGGGGCTTCCAGGAACCTCGCGTCATCGCCTGCATCTTGGGCGGCGCTCAGTCCCGAGTCTCCCAGCGCATCTTCAAGCAGTTTGCTCGCGAGGTGAACGTGGCCCTCTCCAGGCTTGAGGCCACGCGCCCGCTCAGGTTGTCCAAGTGCACCGTCACCTTCAGCTCATCCGACCAGCTCAAGTGCGCGGAAACTGCCGACGCCCTCCCGATGCTCTGCTCGCCCGTCATCAGCAATGTCCTTGTCACCAAGACCCTCATTGATGGCGGTGCGGGGCTCAATGTCCTTTCCATCGAGATGTTCGACCGCCTCCAAGTACCATATGATTAGTTGCAGTCCACCAAGCCCTTCTCGGGAGTGACTGACGGCTCCACCACTCCGATAGGGCAGATCCGCCTCCCTGTCACCTTCAGCTAGCGCGACAACTACCGCACCGAGCTCATCGACTTCGACGTCGCCCACATTCGCCTGTCGTACAACGCCATCCTTAGGTATCCGGCCTTGGCCAAGTTCATGGTTGTGACCCACCATGGCTACAACATCCTCAAGATGCCAGGGAACCGCGACATCATCACGATCGCCTGCGAGGAGAAGGACACGGTGTGCTCCCCCGAGCGCGCCTACCAGGCTGCGGCGGTTGAAGACCCAGACAACGAAAGCGCCATCTACCCTCTTGAGGCAGTCCCCAAGAAGAAGAAGCAGCTGCTCCGCCAAGAGCCTCAGGAGAGCGGTGTCTCCAGCCACACCACCTCAGGACCCGCGCCCACGGATGGGGCGCCTCCCTCCATCGCATAGGAAGGCGCGCCTGGTGCCCTACTCATGCTGGGCTCGGGGGCTCTCTTCTGGAGGGCCTTTGACTTAGTCAATGTCACGAGGGAGGCGCTCGGGCATCACATGGAGGCATGCTTCATCGCACGCTTCCCTCATGAGGGCACAAGGCATGGGGTGCCTGGTGCCCAGGAGTTCATCACCAAGACGACCGAGGAGCTTCAAGAGGCAAGAGCAATGCATGGCGACTGGCGCCCACCACCTGGCGTGGCTCCTTGTCCCAGCGAGGACGACGAGCTGCGCGTCTGCGTCAACATCCCAGGGCTCAACAGGGCCGCATCCCAGGAGCGCTTCTAGCCTTCATGTGTTGGTCGGTGCGAGGGTCCACCTCACAGCTACGTTCGCATGCCGTTCGACTCGCTGAACGCGGCTGTTACCTTCCAGCGTCGCCTGCGGAGCGTTCTGGCGGCTCAGGAGGCCAGGCACCAGGCGGTCCTGACAGAGATGGCGATGGTTCCACGCGAGCCCACGGGACCTCCAGGGCCTCTCGAGGTTCAGGACCCAGGCAGCTCATGAGGAGCAACTCCTCTAGTGCGCATCTTCAGCTGCTTCAACACCCCTCCAGTAACGGTGCCAGGTGACGTTTTCCAGTTCATTCAGTTGGGGACGCCCCTCTGGCTGCATTATCCCCAGGTTGCATGGGCCTGTCCCTGCGACGTGTATCCTTTGCATCTTTAATTTACCCTGTTGGGGGCGCCCCTTGGGCTGCATCATCCCCAGGCCGCATGGGTCCGTCCCTGCGGCATGTATCGTTCTTGCATTTACCTGAACTAGCTTGCCGCCTTCCACAAGTTGCTTCATGATTATTACATGCATGTCCGGTACTTCGATACCATGAACGTCATGCGCCCTTGCAAGCCCGCCCACGACCGCCTCATGATTAAGGACTGGCATGGCGTCTATACTCGGGTCCGTCCCTGCAGCGTCGCTAAACCCAAGAGGCTGAGCTCTGGTTCATGGGCCAGCTCCCGTATACATCACCTCCCATGGCCCTTGGTGCCTTGTTCTCCCATGAGCTAATCGTGGACAGACGAGCTAGGGCGCGTGACCTGGTGCCTCGCCACCACGAGAGCCGCGCGCCGGTTCTCTTTCTTCAGGAATTTTCACATGAGAAGATCGGGCACGGCGCCTGTGCTCAGGTTCGTCCCTGCAGCGTCGATAAATCCAACGACTGAGCTCTGTCTGGCTGGCCGGCCCTGTTCACGTCACCTCTTGGGGTCGTTGGTGTTTGGCCTTCCCATGTGATAACCTCAGGAGATTCATTCGGTGCAGGTTGTCTAACCATCTCGCAGGACTACCACAGCTGGCAAGAATCTAATCCAGGCGCAACCCGCCTTGAGGTAGGGCCTCGTGAGTCCCACACTGGCTCACGAGTGCCCAGACACACCTCGTCTAGCCCTGCCATGCAAGCCACGTGCCAGGGCGGGGTTGTACACGCCCCGGGGGCTCCACTTAGAGGGAGCCCCCACCCACGCACCAGTGGAAGCACCATGCTCTGCGCTGGCAGTCGACACAGTCAAGGAGCGGCTATGCCCGTGCAAGTGCGGAAGCGCTATGCTCCGCGCTGGTGATAAACAATTGGGGGTGGCCCCATGGCCGCATCAACCCCAAGGGGCCACCAGGCTCAGTGTCCAGCCTCATCGCAACACTTTCCCCCTTGGGAGAGTTGCACGAGGGGGCTGGGCATGGGGGCTACGCTCGGCTCACGCCTTGCGTATGCTACCCTGCCAGGTCCCTCGGACCTGGTCGTCGCGCGCCCCTCCCGAGCGGGACCTCGGTGAGGACAGGTATGGAGGTCTGTTCGTACGTCAAGGGGGACTCCTGAGCATCGCGACTTAGGAGCCTGACTGGTAACGTAGCCCCTCACCCCTTGGTCCCGTCCAGGTGATCCAGACGACCCAACGGCGGCTGAGGCATGCGCGGGGCTGGGCCCTGCCGATGTAGAACGCTAAGGCCTACCTTGGCATTCCCTTCCCGAGGGTTGTTTATACGTCAAGGGGGACTCCTAAGCATCGTGACTCAGGAGCCTAACTGGTCACGTAGCCCCTCACCCCTTGGTCCCGTCCTGGTGATCCGGATGACCCAATGGCGGCTGAGGCATGCGCGGGGCCGGGCCTTGCCGACGCAGAACACTAAATCAATGGGAAGGAAATCACAGAATCCTAAAAAATTATTACAAGCCATACTGTTCTTCAAATACCAAGCATAAGTTTTAACGCCTCCACGAGGCACGCTGCATGTTGCAGTAAAATAAAAGTGGAGAGAAGCACCGCCAGCAAGCCTTCTCTTCAGTCCCGGGCGCTGCCGTTTCCCACAAGGAGTGCCCCTTCATCGACAACGTCACCGTCGCCCGTGCCATCGGCCGTGGCCGTAGGGTCGGCGGCACCATCAGCCGGAGGCACGGGGTCGATGGCGAGGAACTTCTCTAGCAGGGCCTCCACCAGGTCCTTCATGGCTTCGGTAGTGGCTGCGCAGCGCCCCTCGTCCACAGGCTCCAGCAGAGCTCCAAGGTCGATGCCCGAGTCGCGAAGATAGAGGTGGCTGAAGACGCAAGTCATAGCCAAGGCAGAGAGTGCGCGGGCTTATCCTTCCACCATGGTACCGACCCCATTGACAACGCCCTCGAGCGTCGTGACAAGTTGGGGGAGTAGCTCGGCGGGGCCTTCCTTAGCAGTGACCAGCGGCTCCTTCAACCCCTTTCGTAGAGCTCCTGCAGCGCCTTCCGGGACCTCTCCTCAAGAGAATCGAAGGCGGCGTGATCGTTGGCAAGGATTTTCGCCTTGGCCACCAGCCGAACCTTCTCCTCCTCCACCACCTTCTTCAACTCCCCCAGGCGGTTACGCTCCGCGGCTTGCTTCCACGCCAATCACGGCCGGCGACCGCGTCTTTGATAACCCACAAGTATAGGGGATCGCAACAGTTTTCGAGGGTAGAGTATTCAACCCAAATTTATTGATTCGACACAAGGGGAGCCAAAGAATATTCTCAAGTATTAGCAGTTGAGTTGTCAATTCAACCACACCTGGATAACTTAATATCTACAGCAAAGTGTTTAGTAGCAAAGTAGTATGATAGTAGTGGTAAAGGTAACGAAATTAACGGAAGCAAAAGTAATATTTTTGGTGTTTTGTAGTGATTGTAACAAAGAGTAACGAAAAGTAAATAAGCGAGAACCAAGATATGGAAAGCTCGAGGCATTGGATCGGTGATGGATAATTATGTCGATGCGGTTCATCATGTAATACCATAACATAGGGTGACACGAACTTGCTCCAATTCACCAATGTAATGTAGGCATGTATTCCGAATATAGTCATACGTGCTTATGGAAAAGAACTTGCATGACATCTTTTGTCCTACCCTCCCGTGGCAGCGGGGTCCTAATGGAAACTAAGGGATATTAAGGCCTCCTTTTAATAGAGAATCGGAACAAAGCATTAGCACATAGTGAATACATGAACTCCTCAAACTATGGTCATCACCGGGAGTGGTCCTGATTATTGTCACTTCGGGGTTGCCGGATCATAAATCATAGTAGGTGACTATGGACTTGCAAGATACGATCAAGAACTCACATATATTCATGAAAACATAATAGGTTCAGATATGAAATCATGGCACTCGGGCCATAGTGACAAGCATTAAGCATAGCAAATTCATAGCAACATCAATCTCAGAACATAGTGGATACTAGGGACCAAACCATAACAAAACTAACTCGATTACATGATAGATCTCATCCAACCCATCACCGTCCAGCCAGCCTACGATGGAATTACTCACGCACGGCGGTGAGCATCATGAAATTGGTGATGGAGGATGGTTGATGATGACGACGGCGACGAATCCCCCTCTCCGGAGACCCGAACGGACTCCGGATCAGCCCTCCCGAGAGGTTTTAGGGCTTGGCGGCGGCTCCGTATCGTAAAACACGATGATTTCTTCTCCTTTATTTTTTTCTCTCTGAAAGCAAATATATAGAGTTGGAGTTGGCGTCAGAGGAGCCTCAGGGGGCCCACGAGGTAGGGGGGCGCGCCCTAGGGGTGCGCCCCACCCTCGTGGGATGTGTGTGGGCCCTCTGGCCTTCATCTTTTGCAGCAATTTTTTATTATTTCCGAAAAGATGTTCCATGAAGTTTCAGGTCATTTCGAGAAGTTTTGTTTCTGCACATAAATAACACTATGGCAATTATGCTGAAAACAGCGTCAGTCCGGGGTTAGTTCCATTCAAATCATGCAAATTAGAGTCCAAAACAAGGGCAAAAGTGTTTGGAAAAGTAGATACGACGGAGACGTATCAACTCCCCCAAGCTTAAACATTTGCTTGTCCTCAAGCAATTCAGTTGACAAACTGAAAGTGATAAAGAAAAACTTTTACAAACTCTGTTTGCTCTTGTTGTTGTAAATATGTAAAGCCAACATTCAAGTTTTCAGCAAATATCATGACTAACCACATTTGCAATAACTCCTAGGTCTCATGTTTACTCATATCAATAGCATAATCAACTAGCGAGCCATAATAATAAATCTCGGATGACAACACTTTCTCAAAACAATCATAATATGATATAACAAGATGGTATCTCGCTAGCCCTTTCTGAGACCGCAAAACATAAATACAGAGCACCTTTAAAGATCAAGGACTGACTAGACATTGTAATTCATGGTAAAAGAGATCCAATCATAGTCATACCCAATATAAATTAATAGTAGTGGATGCAAATGACAGTTGTGCTCTCCAGCTAGTGCTTTTTAATAAGAGGGTGATGACTCGACATAAAAGTAAATAGATAGGCCCTTCACAGAGGGAAGCAGGGATTTGTAGAGGTGCCAGAGCTCCGTTTTGAAATAGAGATAAATAATTTTTTGAGCGGCATACTTACATTGTCAACATAGCAACTAAGAGATGGTGATATCTTCCATGTTACACACATTATAGGCGGTTCCCAACAGAATGCTAAAGTTTATACTCCCCCTCCACCAACAAGCATCAATCCATGACTTGCTCGAAACAACGAGTGTCTCCAACTAGCAACAGTCCCAGGGGGAGTTTTGTTTGCAATTAATTTTGATTTAGTTTGCATAAAGCATGGGACTGGGCATCCCGGTGACCAGCCATTTTCTCGTGAGTGAGGAGCGGAGTCCACTCCTCTTGAGAATAACCCGCCTAACATGGAAGATAAGGGAAGCCCTAGTTGATACATGAGCTATTCGAGCATACAAAAAAAATGTTTATTTGAAGGTTTAGAGTTTGGCACATACAAATTTACTTGGAACGACAGGTAGATACCGCATATAGGAAGGTATGGTGGACTCATATGGAATAACTGGGGTTTAAGGGATTGGATGCACAAGCAGTATTCCTGCTTAGTACAAGCGAAGGGTAGCAAAAGACTGGGAAGCGACCAACTAGAGAGCGACAACAGTCATGAACATGCATTAAAATTAATAAACATAGGATGCAAGCATGAGTAGGATATAATCCACCATGAACATAAATATCGTGAAGGCTATGTTGATTTGTTTCAACTACATGTGTGAACATGTGCCAAGTCAAGTCTCTTAAATCATTCAAAGGAGGATACCACCCCATCATACCACATCACAACCATTTTAATAGCATGTTGGCACGCAAGGTAAACCATTATAACTCATAGCTAATCAAGCATGGCACGAGCAACTATGATCTCTAATTGTCATTGCAAACATGTTTATTCATAATAGGCTGAATCAGGAATGATGAACTCATCATATTGACAAAAAAGAGAGGTTGAGTTCATACCAGCTTTTCTCATCTCAGTCAGTCCATCATATATCATCATAATTGCCTTTCACTTGGACGACCGAACGATGTGAATAATAATAAGAGTGCACGTGCATTGGACTAAGCTGGAATCTGCGAGCATTCAATAAACAGGAGAAGACAAGGTGATATGGGCTCTTGGTTAAATCAACAATAATGCATATAAGTGCCACTTCAACAATTTAATCATGGTCTTCTCCTATCGACCCCCAAAGAAAAGAAAAAGAAATAAAAACTATTTACACAGGAAAGCTCCCAACAAGCAAAAGAAGAACGGGAAATATTTTTGGGTTTTCTTTTAATTATTACTACTACAGCAAGAAAAGTAAACTACTAATAATTTTTTTGTTTTTTTCTTAAGGTTTAACAAACACATAAGAAGAAAGCAGGAAAAAGAAAATAAACTAGCATGGATATTACAGTGAAAGTGTATGAGCACCGACATCTAGCAATGAGTGTGTGTAAACATAAATGTAATGTCGGTGGGAAATACGTACTCCCCCAAGCTTAGGCTTTTGGCCTAAGTTGGTTCATTCCCAGGGATGGCCTAGCGGATATCCATAGGTGTAGCTGGGGTCGTACTGTGATGCAGCGTTTATCGCCTCCTGAGCTGCAGCGTGACGACGAGCTGCCTCCGCTCTCCTCTCGTACTCATTCGCCTCCTCTCCGGTAATAATATATCTTCGTTTTGTCTGATAATCAAAGAAGGCAGGAGCAGGGAGAGTAATACGGACAACACGCCATTTGTCAAAGATTAGTCGATACAGGAGAGGTGATTCATTCCTCTCGACAAACTGGTGAGAGATCATAGAATTAAAATCTAAATAAGTAGGAGGCAACTCCATATCATCCTCACGAACGTCCAACTCAAGAAAATTAGCTAAGCGGGTTGCATAAATTCCTCCAAAGAAATCTCCATTATATCTATTATGATGCAACCTACGTGCTACAATGGCTCCCAAATGATAAGATCGGTCCCCTAACACAGCACTCCTAAGAATACTGAGGTCAGGCACACACATATGACATGCTTCATCCTCACCAGTTATGCATCTACATATGAAGAGAGCAAAATATTGTATAGCAGGAAAGTGAATGCTCCCTATGGTAGCTTGTGTTATATCTCTAGATTCCCCTATAGTTATACTAGCCAGAAAGTTTCTAAATTCAGATTTACGGGGGTCACTAGCACTACCCCATTGTGGAAGTTTGCAAGCAAAAGTAAAATCCTCCAAGTCCATAGTATAAGATTTGTCACAAAGATCAAACATGACAGTTGGAGAATTACGTGAAGATGAAAATTCAAACCTCCTCACAAATGAACTAGTGAGATCATGGTACTATGGGCATTTGTCTGTGTAGCGACCCGACCCGAATGGATCAAGTCTCTGTGCTCAGTGTCATCCCTGGATCAGTAATGCTGACACCACACAGTACTTCGAAGGATTTATAGCAGAGTAGCAATCACACACTTAATACAATGTTGTCCACAAAGGAACTTATTACAATAATATGGCTTAAGGCCATCTAATAATAACAGCAGAAGGCTTGGAAGGTAAGTGAGTCCATCAACTCCATCGGCATTACTGAGTATAGAACCACGACCTAACACCTTACTCGTCGTCTGAAAATTCTGCAACATGAAAGTTGCAGCCCGAAAACGGGTCAGCACATGGAATATGCTGGCAATGTAACACATAGAGAGTAATGAAGGAATAAGCCTATACTATATGCATATATGGCTGGTGGTAAAGCTCTACGGTTACAATTGTGCATAAAGCTAGTTTTTCCCTACAACAAAGGAATAATTTTGTTTAACTACCATGGTGGTTGTTAAACATTGAGAATGGTTGACAGCATCCTCAATCCCAATTAAAAAGTACTCATCAAAACCCAATAACATTTATTAGAAGTAACATGTTGAGATTCACATGATATTCAAGTACTAGATACTCAAAACGTCCATAACCGGGACACGGCTAATCATGATTAGTTTATACACTCTGCAGAGGTTTATGACTTTTCCCCATTAAGACTCGATCGCCTCCGCTTGGTTCTCGTGACTACATGGTGTTTGAGAAACGGATGACCGAGACACAATCTTTCGTAGCACTAGCACCTTACATGTGGGTAGACCGTACCAACCTACATCCCCTACATCAGCTAGCCTACCCGTAAGAGTTCGCACAACTTACTCAACTATGCCAGAGCCCATATTGGCTTGTGGCTGCACACGGAAGTTTCCAGTTTGAATAATCTTATGATCCCTTAGAGCCCGGGTGGCGGTCCAAGAAATACAGCAAGTCTGATAGAAACCAGGTGCCTCAATCCACCCAGATGTGTGTTTAGGTTGCCACCTTAGATAAACCATTAATTAACAATCTCACATCTGTCATGGATATCACTCACCCAATCCACGCCTACTAGCATAGCATGGCATAATAAGCAAACGAGAGGTAACTCCCAAGGTTTCATAAGTAAAACAGTAATAGGTACTACCTCAATCTACTTCCCATCCCACAATTTAAGTTGATCCTAAACATGCAAGTGTTTGAGGAATAGGGCTAATGCATAAAACTGGGTAGTAGAAAGGTATGATCAAGTGTTACTTGCCTTGCTGATGATCCGCGAGACCTAGAGATTCGAAGTAACAAGCGGCGCACTCCGGGTGATCTAACGCAGACAAACAACAAGCATACAATAAGTACTCATCTAATGCACAGGGAAATCTCGAATAAAAGATCTAACCAGAGAGTTCAACTTAAGAACCCTGGTTACAAAAGAATCAAATCAAATAAAGCATCGAAAGTCGAAAGTCGAGAGAGAACGACTCGGTTTTAGCAATCTGAAACTAGGTCAAAATTTTACAGTAGCAAAACTTTGTTTAAGTAGGTTAGTCGGAACGGCGGTTTCGAAACGAAACTCCAGGCGCTTGAATCACCTGATTCCGATAAACGAGCGAGAAAATAAACAGATTTGAAAATCGAATCGGAAATCGAAATCGGAAAATAACGGATTAAATCCGATTTTAAAAGGAAAACGACGAACAGTTAAAACGACGGACGTTCGTTTACAGAACTAATCCGACGAACACGTTCATTGAAACGAACGGGTCGGTGAACGTTCACTAATTAATAAAACCGAAAAAATAAACCATCTAGGGTTTTTTTTTTAAACCGAACAACGAACGAAAAACCGGATCGGGTTTTTGAAACAAAAACCGGACCGGGGGGGCGGCGAGGTGGCTACCTCCGACGAGTCGCCGGCGGGGGCTCCGGCCTCCGGCGGGGTCGGGCGACGGGCGGTGGTGGCGGCGGGTCGACGGGTGGCGAGGGGCGGCGGGCGACGGCAGCAGGGCGGCGGCGGCTCCTTCGGCGCGGCGGCGGCTCGAGTTGAGGGCGGCGGCGGGGCGGGATGAGGAGAGAGGGGGGGCGGCGTATAAATAGGAGGGGGGCTCGTGCCTTGGGGAGGGGGCAACGGCGGCGCGCGGGCCGAGCCGACTCGGGAGGCGGCGGCGGCGCTGTCTCTCCCAAGGGGCGCGCGAGGGAGGGGGAGCTGGGTCACATGGCGGTTGGGCAGTGGGCCCTTGGCCCAAGGGCGCGGCGCGTTTTTTTTAAACAAAACTAAACGCATTAAAAATAAAACCAAACGAACTCCAAATTAAATAAAATTAATTTTCCCCGACTCCTAAAAATGAGTCGAACAAAATGAACTTTAAAACGGGCAAAAATGCATATTTTTAAAATACTCATTTTGTTTTTGCCTAAAGCAAATAAACTTTCAAAAACCAAAATTTGATTTATTTATTAAATCTTCACTTTTTCCTAAATGTTGGGAAAGTCATATTATTCCCTCTCTTAAATTTTTTTTTCGGAAAAAACTTTTGAAGATAAATAAATAAAATCCAAATGATCCTATTTTCAAAATTTGAGAAATCCCAAATATGAAAATAATGAAATTCCAACTCTCTCCGAGGGTCCTTGAGTTGCGTGAAATTTTCTAGGATCGAGAAATGCGAGAAAATATGATATGCATGATGACCTAATGTATAACATTCCAAATTGAAAATTTGGGATGTTACAAACCTACCTCTTAAGATGAATCTAGCCCTCGAGATTCGGGTTGGCTAGAAAATAGGTGAGGTGGTCCTTGAGCAAAACTTCCTCTCTTTCCTGTGTGGCTTCATCTTCATGTGGTGGCTCCAATTGAACCTTGCAAAACTTGATAACCTTGTGCGAGTAATTCTCACCGGCATAGTCAAGAATCTTAACTGGTTTTTCCTCATATGTTAAGTCATCCTTCAACTGAATTGCTTCCAGTGGCACTGTGTCTCTTAACGGTATCTCTGTTATCTCGGGGTGACATTTCTTTAGCTGAGAAACATGGAATACATCATGAACTCCTGACAGTCCTTCTGGCAATTCCAGCTTATAAGCAACTTCTCAAATGCGTTGCAATATCTTATATGGTCCAACGAAACGTGGTGCTAACTTTCCTTTAACTCCAAAACGCTTAACTCCTCGAAGCGGGGATACTCTAAGGTATACTCTGTCTCCAACTTCGTACTCAATCGCTTTGCGCTTTGAATCTGCATAGCTCTTTTGTCTGGACTGGGCTACCTTGAGCCTATCTCGAATTAGTTTAACCTTCGCCGCACTCCTTAATCAAATCTGGTCCAAACAATTGACGATCTCGGTTTCGTCCCATGACAACGGTGTCCTGCATCTCCTTCCATACAGAGCCTCGAAAGGTGCCATCTTCAAGCTGGTTTGGTAACTGTTGTTATAAGAAAATTCTGCATACGGCAAGTTATCATCCCAACTGGATCCATAATCTAGTGCATGTGCTCTCAATATATCCTCCAAAATCTGATTGACTCTCTCGATCATCCATCGGTCTGTGGGTGGAAAGCTGTATCAATTCCACCTGGTTCCCAATGTTTCGTGTAACTGGTTCCAAAACTTTGAGGTAAATTGGGTTCCTCTCGTCGATCGATGCTCCTCGAACTCGTGTAAACACACAATTCTGGTCATGTATATCTTTGCCAACTTAGCACTGCTATAGGTAGTCTTGACTGGAATAAAGTGAGCTACCTTCGTCAGGCGGTCGACTATAACCCAAATCGAGTCATATCCTGAACGGGTCTTTGGCAACCTGTGATGAAATCCATGCCTAGTTTATCCCACTTCCATTCGGGTATCGACAATGGTTGTAACAATCCTGCTGGCTTCTGATGTTCTGCCTTTACTCTCTGACATACATCGCAAACTGCTACATACTCCGCAATATCCTTCTTCATTCCGGTCCACCAGAAAGTATTCTTCAAATCCAAATACATCTTGGTATTTCCTGGGTGAATCGAATAGGGTGAATCATGGGCTTCTTGCAAAATCAACTTCCTGATCTCCGGGTTATTTGGTACATAAACACGGTCCTCAAACCATAGGGTATCGTGCTCATCCTCACGAAATCCTTTAGCTTTTCCTTTGCTCATTTTCTCCTTTATAGAGGCAACTTCCTTATCTGCCTTTTGGGCTTCTCTGATTTTGTCCATCAGTGTTGACTGAATCTCCAATGCTGCTACATAGCCTCTTGGAACTATTTCCAAACATAGCTCTCGAAGGTCCTCGGCTAACTCATTGGGTATCCCTCCCATCACTAGGGTATTGACGTGGCTCTTACGGCTCAATGCGTCTGCTACAACGTTAGCCTTTCCGGGGTGATAATGCAATCTCATATCATAATCCTTGATAAGCTCTAACCATATCCTCTGTCTGAGATTTAATTCCTTCTGTGTGAAGATGTATTTCAAACTCTTGTGATCCGTGTACACTTCACAATGATTTCCAATGAGAAAATGTCTCCATGTCTTTAAGGCATGCACAACGGCTGCTAATTCCAAATCATGTGTGGCATAATTCAACTCGTGAGGCTTAAGTTGTCGTGAAGCATACGAAACAACTCTTCCTTCCTGCATAAGCACTGCTCCAAGTCCTCGACGTGAAGCGTCGCAATACACCTCATAATCCTTAGTCCGATCGGCAATATCAAAAGCTGGTGAGGTAACCAATCTTTTCTTCAACTCCCGAAAACTTGCCTCACAGTCCTCACCCATATGAATTTGTTATCCTTCTTCAACAATTCTGTCATAGGCTTTGCAATCCTTGAGAAATTCTCAATGAATCTTCGGTAGTATCCTGCGAGTCCAAGGAAACTCCGAATCTCTCCAACTGTCGTTGGTGCTTCCCATTTGGTTACGGTTTCAACCTTTGTGGGGTCAACTGCTATTCCTTCTTCCTTCTGGTGTGGTGAGCAAAATTGACTTTGTGGTGCAATCTATGTTCCCTCCATACTTCGATAACCAATCCATTCCTAATATCACATCCAGTCCTTGGGATTCCAGAACTATTAGGTCTGAGGGGAAAACATAGTGTCCAATCCTTAATGGCAGTCTATCACACCATTTACTAGCCATGTATTCTGCTCCGGGTGAGGTTACTAGCATGGGTGACCTAAGGGCTTGGGTCGGTAATTTGTACTTATCCACAAATCCCCTTGATATGTATGAATGCGATGCACCAAAGATCGAAAAGAACAACCTGCAGAAATGACTTAACCAAAAACTTACCGATTCTCGCATCGGGCTGATCTTCAACCTCCTCCACATCAATGTGGTTCACCTGTCCCCTGTTGAAAGGGTTGGGCTTCTTTCCAGAGCTTCCATTGCCATTTCCATTCTGGCCTTCTGGACAGTCATTTGCATAATGCCCAGTCTTGCGGCACTTAAAACAAGTGATGTGACTCAGGTCTACCTTGGATGGTGTTGACGGGTTGGTGCGATTCTGTCCATTGCTTCCTCCATTCCCGTTCCCATTCTTAGTGCCGTTATGGTTATGCGAATCACCTCCTCCATGGGTATGCTGAAACTGAATTCCAGATTTTGGGGTATAACGAGGCTTCATTGGGCTCCGAGTTATACTTCCCTGTCCATACTTCCGCTATGTTCTCAATTTTCTGCTGCTTTCCTTCAATCATGAGGGCTCGGTCTACCAACTCCTGGTAGTTGTTGAAACTTGCTACCATCAACGGCATGTCAACTCATCATTCAGTCCTTCTAGAAACTTCTCCCGCTTAGTCGATCCGTAGCAACGCTCATCCGGGGCATAACGTGCTAACTTACTCAAATCATCCACATCTTGCCAACATCCTTCCTCCTTGGCGTAAGTTGCGAAACTCACGCTTCTTCATGGCCATGGCTCCTGCTGAAACATGGGCAAGTCGAAAAGCTTGCTGAAACCGATCCCAGTGACGGTGTCTCACGGGTAAGTGGCTGTAAAATTCTCCCACCATGCCGCTGCGGGTCCTTCAAGCTGGTGTGCAGCAAACTTCACTCTTTCTCCATCTGTGCATCCTGCAGTGGTCAACTCCCTTCCTATCTTGCGGAGCCAATCATCTGCTACAATCGGTTCGGTGCTACTGGAATACACCGGCGGATTCAGCCTAAGGAAACGAGTCAAATGATCCGCAGTGGTGGTGGTGGTGGTGGGTTGTTGTTGTTGTTGTTGTTGTTGCCTGGTTTACGCACCAATGTTTGAATCAGGTATTCTGCTGCTGAATCAATTGGGTGATCTCTGGCGGAAAACGAACCGAGGTCGCGTCTGGAGGCATCGATGGGTTTAGAAGAGACGAGAAATTAAGAATAGAATGAGGTCTAAGGGGAATCACTACCCAAATGCACATGAGCAAATGCACACAAAATCACTTCATTCAATCAAACAAAGGGCTTACAACGATCTAACTATCGCAAAAGTGCGTGTACTATAATGTTTACATGGAGGGAATACTACTAATATGTGGGGGACTTCTACTAATTTGAACCGGTGGAAGATTCCATGATGTCTGCTCCAGCTTCGTCTTCAAAGTCGGGTTCACTTGGATCTGAATCGGTGTCGTCGATGTTGATGTAGTCGCTTGGGCAACCGACATACTGGTCTTCATTCCTGAGTGCCAACTTCTTCTTGAGTTCTTCGATCTCGTACTTAAGATCGTTACTGTGTCTTGCTAGAGCTACGATCTCGTCCATGTAGGCCTTGCGTGTTGTCTTTAATTCCTCTTCAAGTTCGATGATCCTTCCCTTTGCATTCTGCAACTCCAACATATCATTGCACATCCGGTTCTCCTGGCGTCGAATGTGCTGGTTTAACTCCTGGATGAAAGCTGCAATGGATCTATCCTTCTTGGTGCTGACTATGTCCCATTGGTCATCTCGGCGTCCGCAAATCTGGTAGATAGTGTCCTTGAGGTCTTCTTGATAAACTTGTCCAATGCGTCCCATGGTGATGTGAGCTGCCATGCTCTTTCCCAGACTCCAAGTTGGTGCACTGAAAACACTATCTATAGGCTTGGTGATTGGGGCGAATGTCCTTCCTGGAACATGAGCTTGAATCTTCCAGCGCTCCTCTTCAGGCAGAGTGGCGTTGAAAGTTCCGGTGAAGCTGGGTAGTCCAATGTTCAGGTACTTGGTGACTTCCTTTAAGTGAAATCCAAAAGGTGTGCCTTCATCTGGTTGGGTGTACTTGATCTTCGCATCCGTCATCCTAAAGAGTAGAAAAGATGAGGAGTTAGAAAATGGGAAGAGAGTAGTGATCTATGGCTTTAACTTAGTGGTCGTGTGTCCTCATACAATCGGCGTGTGCTCGATACCATCTCTCAGGCGACCCGACCGAATGGATCAAGTCTCGTGCTCGTGTCATCCTGGATCAGAATGTCGACACCACACAAGATTTCAAGGATTTATAGCGAGTAGCAATCACACACTTAATACAATGTTGTCCACAAAGGAACTTATTACAATAATATGGCTTAAGGCCATCTAATAATAACAGCGGAAGGCTTGGAAGGTAAGTGAGTCCATCAACTCCATCGGCATTACTGAGTATAGAACCACGACCTAACACCTTACTCATCGTCTGAAAATTCTGCAACATGAAAGTTGCAGCCCGAAACAATTGACACATGGAATATGCCGCAATGTAACACATAGAGAGTAATGAAGGAATAAGCCTATACTATATGCATATATGGCTGGTGGTAAAGCTCTACGGTTACAATTTTGCATAAAGCTAGTTTTTTCCTACAACAAAGGAATAATTTTGTTTAACTACCATGGTGGTTGTTAAACATTGAGAATGGTTGACAGCATCCTCAATCCCAATTAAAAAGTACTCATCAAAACCCAATAACATTTATTAGATGTAACATGTTGAGATTCACATGATATTCAAGTACTAGATACTCAAAACGTCCATAACCGGGGACACGGCTAATCATGATTAGTTTATACACTCTGCAGAGGTTTGCGCACTTTTCCCCACAAGACTCGATCGCCTCCGCTTGGTTCTCGCACTACATGGTGTTTGAGAAACGGATGACCGAGACACAATCTTTCAGAAGCACTAGCACCTTACATGTGGGTAGACCGTACCAACCTACATCCCCTACATCAGCTAGCCTACCCTTAAGAGTTCGCACAACTTACTCAACTATGCCAGAGCCCATATTGGCTTGTGGCTGCACACGGAAGTTTCCAGTTTGAATAATCTTATGATCCCTTAGAGCCTGGGTGGCGGTCCAAAGAAATACAGGCAAGTCCTGATAGAAACCAGGTGCCTCAATCCACCCAGATGTGTGTTTAGGTTGCCACCTTAGATAAACCATTAATTAACAATCTCACATCTGTCATGGATATCACTCACCCAATCCACGTCTACTAGCATAGCATGGCATAATAAGCAAACGTAGAAGTAACTCCCAAGGTTTCATAAGTAAAACAGGTAATAGGTACTACCTCAATCTACTTCCCATCCCACAATTTAAGTTGATCCTAAACATGCAAGTGTTTGAGGAATAGGGCTAATGCATAAAACTGGGTAGTAGAAAGGTATGATCAAGTGTTACTTGCCTTGCTGATGATCCGCGAGACCTAGAGATTCGAAGTAACAAGCGGCGCACTCCGGGTGATCTAACGCAGACAAACAACAAGCATACAATAAGTACTCATCTAATGCAAAGGGAAATCTCGAATAAAAGATCTAACCAGAGAGTTCAACTTAAGAACCCTGGTTACAAAAGAATCAAATCAAATAAAGCATCGAAAGTCGAAAGTCGAGAGAGAACGACTCGATTTTAGCAATCTGAAACTAGGTCAAAATTTTACAGTAGCAAAACTTTGTTTAAGTAGGTTAGTCGGAACGGCGGTTTCGAAACGAAACTCCAGGCGCTTGAATCACCTGATTCCGATAAACGAGCGAGAAAATAAACAGATTTGAAAATCGAATCGGAAATCGAAATCGGAAAATAACGGATTAAATCCGATTTTAAAAGAAAAACGACGAACAGTTAAAACGACAGACGTTCGTTAACAGAACTAATCCGACGAACACGTTCATTGAAACGAACGGGTCGGTGAACGTTCACTAATTAATAAAACCGAAAAAAATAAACCATCTAGGGTTTTTTTTTTAAAAAACCGAACAACGAACGAAAAACCGGATCGGGTTTTTGAAACAAAAACCGGACCGTGGGGGCGGCGAGGTGACTACCTCCGGCGAGTCGCCGGCGGGGGCTCCGGCCTCCGGCGGGTTCGGGCGACGGGCGGTGGCGGCGGGGTCGACGGGTGGCGAGGGGCGGCGGCGGCGACGCGTCGGCGGCGGCCTTTGGCCTTGGGCAAGCAAGGGGCGGGATGAGGAGAGAGGGGGCGGCGGTATAAATAGGAGGGGGCTCGTGCCTTGGGAGGGAAAGCGGCGGCGGCTGGGCCGAGCCGACTCGGAGGCGGCGGCGGCGGTCTCCTCCAAGCGGGAGCACGCGAGGAGGGGGAGCTGGGCATGGCGGTTGGGCAGGGGGCCCTTGGCCCAGGGGCGCGGCTCGTTTTTTTTTAAACAAAACTAAACGCATTAAAAATAAAACCAAACGAACTCCAAATTAAATAAAATTAATTTTCCCCGACTCCTAAAAATGAGTCGAACAAAATGAACTTTAAAACGGGCAAAAATGCATATTTTTAAAATACTCATTTTTTTTGCCTAAAGCAAATAAACTTTCAAAAACCAAAATTTGATTTATTTATTAAATCTTCATTTTTCCTAAATGTTGGGAAAGTCATATTATTCCCTCTCTTAAATTTTTTTTTCGGAAAAAACTTTTGAAGATAAATAAATAAAATCCAAATGATCCTATTTTCAAAATTTGAGAAATCCCAAATATGAAAATAATGAAATCTCCAACTCTCTCCGAGGGTCCTTGAGCTGCGTGAAATTTTCTAGGATCGGAGAAATGCAAGAAAATATGATATGCATGATGACCTAATGTATAACATTCCAAATTGAAAATTTGGGATGTTACAGTCTGCCTCAAAGCTCACAAGATCGGCGCTACGCAAATATGCGTTAAATTCCTCTTTGATTCCCGCTCGATCCATAAAATTTTCCGAAGGCCACTCACAAGGCCGCACTGGAGCGTCCCTTGGGGGCTCCTCATCACCATCACGCATTGCAAGCCTGGGTCCTTGCTTTCTTGAAGAACCACCTTGGAACATTTTCCAAAGCATATTGCTTTCTCTGAAAAATTTCTGAAATTTTTAGTAACTTCAAACAAAAGTGAGCCAAGCTCAACAAAATTGATAGCAACTACTCCTACAAGTGCCTAGAGGATATATCATGCATTAGAACTACTTGGAACCATATAAATTTGACATGCAAGCTCAAGAACATGGTCACCTAGGAAACACAAATTTGCAATGAATAAAGCACTAGAGAAAAAACTAATTGGACCAATGGAGGAGTCACATACCAAGGAACAATCTCCCCAAGCAGTTTTGTGAGAAGTGCTTTGAGCAAGGAGATCGAAAATCGCAGCAAAGTGAGCTAGAACTCGTGCTTGAGTTGGATATTCGTGTTTGTGGGAGGAACAAGAAAAGGATGGGTGTAGGAATAAGTGGAGGAGGGCCACCATGGGCCCACGAGGCAGGGGGCGCGCCCTGGGGGGTAGGGCACGCCCTCCACCCTCGTGGCCAGGTGATAGCTCCCCCCGTAGTGTTTTCAGTACCATAAATCCTCAAATATTTCAAAAAAATCATATTAAATTGGCATGGCATTTGGAGGACTTTTATTTTCGAGGTATTTTTATATTGCATAGATAAATCGGAAAACAGACAGAAAAATACTATTTTTACTTTATTTCAACTAAATAACAGAAAATAGAAAGAGGGTACAGAAGGTTGTGCCTTCTAGTTTCATCCATCTCATGCTCATCAAAAGGAATCCACTAACAAGGTTGATCAGGTCTTGTTAATAAACTCATTCCGAATAACATGAAACCGGAGAAATTTCGAATAACACAATGTTACCTCAACGGGGATATGCACATCCCCAATAATAAGAATATCATATTTCTTCTTGACAGTAGGAAGAGGAAATTCAAAGCCTCCAAAAATAATTGATGGAATTTTTCCAATAGAATTGATACTATGAACTTGAGGCTGTTTCCTCGGAATGTGTACCGCATGCTCATTACCATTAACATGAAAAGTGACATTGCCTTTGTTGCAATCAATAACAGCAACTGCATTATTCAAAAAAGGTCTTCTAAGAATAATAGACATATTATCGTCCTCCGGAATATCAAGAATAACAAAGTCCGTTAAAATAGTAACGTTTGCAACCACAACAGGCACATCCTCACAAATACCGACAGGTATAGCAGTTGATTTATCAGCCATTTGCAAAGACATTTCAGTAGGTGTCAACTTATTCAAGTCAAGTCTACGATATAGAGAGAGAGGCATAACACTAACACCGGCTCCAAGATCACATAAAGCAGTTTTAACATAGTTTCTTTTAATGGAGCATGGTATAGTAGGTACTCCTGGATCTCCAAGTTTCTTTGGTATTCCACCCTTAAAAGTATAATTAGCAAGCATGGTGGAAATTTCAGCTTCCGGTATCTTTCTTTTATTAGTAACAATATATTTCATATATTTAGCATAAGGATTCATTTTGAGCATATCAGTCAATCGCATACACAAAAAGATAGGTCTAATCATTTCAGCAAAGCGCTCAAAATCCTCATCATCCTTTTTCTTGGATGGTTTGGGAGGAAAAGGCGTGGGTTTCTGAACCCATGGTTCTCTTTCTTTACCATGTTTCCTAGCAACAAAGTCTCTCTTATCATAACGTTGATTCTTTGATTGTGGGTTATCAAGATCAACAGCAGGTTCAACTTCTACATCATTATCATTACTAGGTTGAGCATCATCATGAACATCATCATTAACATTTTCACTAGGTTCATGTTCATTACCAGATTGTGTTTCAGCATCATACATAGAGATATCATTTGGATTCTCAGGTGGTTCAGTAATAGGTTCACTAGAAGTTTGCAAAGTCCTATATTTTTCTTTTTCTTCCTTTTGGAATATAGGTGCATCAATATTATTTCTCTGAGAATCTTGCTCAATTATCTTAGGGTGGCCTTCAGGATACAAAGGTTCCTGAGTCATTCTACCAGTTCTAGTAGCCACTCTAACAACATAATCATTTTTCTTACTATTCATTTCATTGAGCAAATCATTTTGAGCTTTAAGTACTTGTTCTACTTGAGTGGTAACCATAGAAGCATGTTTGCTAACAAGTTTAAGTTCACCTCTAATATTAGCCATATAGTCACCCAAGTGTTTAATCATATAAGCATTTTTTTTAATTGTCTACCAAAATAACCATTGAAATCTTCTTGCTTAAACATAAAGTTATCGAACTCATCCAAGCATTGGCTAGCAATTTTAGTAGGAGGGATTTCAGCGCTATCATATCTATAAAGAGAATTTACCTTTACTACCTGTGTCGGGTTATCAAAACCATGAGGTTCTTCAATAGGTACCGGATTAAGATCATAAGTTTCTTCAACAGGCGGTAGAGTAAGACCATGTATTTCTTCAATAGGAGGTAAATTCTTAACATCTTCAGCTTTAATACCTTTTTCTTTCATAGATTTCTTTGCCTCTTGCATATCTTCAGGACTGAGAAATAGAACACCTCTCTTCTTCGGAGTTGGTTTAGGAATAGGCTCAGTAATTGGCTCAGGGGCTGGCTCAGGAGGTGCCCAATTATTTTCATTTGTCAACATATATTATTCAATAGAATTTCAGCTTCATCCGGTGTTCTTTCCCTGAAAAGAGAACCAGCACAACAATCCAGGTAATCTCTGGAAGCATCGATTAGTCCAATATAAAAGATATCAAGTATTACATTTTTCTTCAGAGAATGATCAGGCAAAGCGTTAAGTAACTTGAGAAGCCTCCCCCAAGCTTGTGGGAGACTCTCTTCTTCAATTTGCACAAAGTTGTATATTTCCTTTAAAGCAGCTTGTTTCTTATGAGCAGGGAAATATTTAGCAGAGAAGTAATAAATCATATCCTGGGGACTACGCACACAACCAGGATCAAGAGAATTAAACCATATCTTAGCATCACCCTTTAATGAGAACGGAAATATTTTAAGGATGTAAAAGTAGCGAGATCTCTCATCATTAGTGAACAGGCTATATCATTTAATTTAGTAAGATGTGCCACAACAATTTCAGATTCATAGCCATGAAAAGGATCAGATTCAACCAAAGTAATTATATCAGGATCAACAGAGAATTCATAATCCTTATCAGCAACACAGATAGGTGAAGTAGCAAAAGCAGGGTCAGGCCTCATTCTATCTCTAAGAGATTGCTTATTCCATTCAGCTAATAACCTCTTGAGTTCATATCTATCTTCGCAAGCTAAAATAGCTGCAGAAGCTTCCGTATCAAAAATATAACCTTCAGGAATAACAGGCCTATCTTCATCATCACTTTCATCATTATAATCAGTTTCGATAATTTCTTTCTCTCTAGCCCTAGCAATTTGTTTATCAAGAAATTCAGTAAGGGGCACAGTAGTATCAAGCACAGAAGTAGTTTCATCATAAGTATCATGCATAGCAGAAGTGGCATCATCAATAACATGCGACATATCAGAACAAATAGCAGAAGCAGGTTTAGGTGTCGCAAGCTTACTCAAAACAGAAGGTGAATCAAGTGCAGAGCTAGATCCCAGTTCCTTACCTTCCCTCGTAGTTGAGGGATAAATTGTTGTCTTAGCGTATTTCAAGTTCTTCATAGTGTCCAGAAGATATAAATCCCAAGTGATTCAAAGAATAGAGCTATGCTCCCCGGCAACGGCGCCAGAAAATAGTGTTGATAACCCACAAGTATAGGGGATCGCAACAGTTTTCGAGGGTAGAGTATTCAACCCAAATTTATTGATTCGACACAAGGGGAGCCAAAGAATATTCTCAAGTATTAGCAGTTGAGTTGTCAATTCAACCACACCTAGATAACTTAATATCTGCAACAAAGTGTTTAGTAGAAAAGTAATATGATACTAGTGGTAACAGTAACTAAAGTAATGGAAGCAAAAGTAATATTTTTGGTGTTTTGTAGTGATTGTAACAATAGCAACGGAAAAGTAAATAAGCAAGAACCAGTATATGGAAAGCTCGTACGCATTGGATCGGTGATGGATAATTATGCCGGATGCGGTTCATCATGTAACAATCATAACATAGGGTGACACGGAACTAGCTCCAATTCATCAATGTAATGTAGGCAAGGGTGACACGGAACTAGCTCCAATTCATCAATGTAATGTAGGCATGTATTCCAAATATAGTCATACATGCTTATGGAAAAGAACTTGCATGACATCTTTTGTCCTACCCTCTCGTGGTAGCGGGTTCCTAATGGAAACTAAGGGATATTAAGGCCTCCTTTTAATAGAGAACCGGAACAAAGCATTAGCACATAGTGAATACATGAACTCCTCAAACTATGGTCATCACCGGGAGTGGTCCCGATTATTGTCACTTCGGGGTTGCCGGGTCATAACTCATAGTAGGTGACTATAGACTTGCAAGATAGGATCAAGAACTCACATATATTCATGAAAACATAATAGGTTCAGATCTGAAATTATGGCACTCGGGCCCTAGTGACAAGCATTAAGCATAGCAAAGTCATAGCAACATCAATCTCAGAACATAGTGGATACTAGGGATCAAACCCTAACAAAACTAACTTGATTACATGATAGATCTCATCCAACCCATCACCGTCCAGCAAGCCTACGATGGAATTACTCATGCACGGCGGTGAGCATCATGAAATTGGTGATGGAGGATGGTTGATGATGACGACGGCGACGAATCCCCCTCTCCGGAGCCCCGAACGGACTCCAGATCAGCCCTCCCGAGAGGTTTTAGGGCTTGGCGGCGGCTCCGTATCGTAAAACGCGATGATTTCTTCTCCTTTATTTTTTTCTCTCCGAAAGCAAATATATAGAGTTGGAGTTGGCGTCGGAGGAGCCTCAGGGGGCCCACGAGGTAGGGGGCACGCCCCCCACCCTCGTGAACAGGTGGTGGGCCCCCTGGCCTTCATCTTTTGGAACGATTTTTTATTATTTCCGAAAAGATATTCCATGAAGTTTCAGGTCATTCCGGGAAGTTTTGTTTCTGCACATAAATAACACTATGGCAATTTTGCTGAAAACAGCGTCAGTCCGGGGTTAGTTCCATTCAAATCATGCAAATTAGAGTCCAAAACAAGGGCAAAAAGTGTTTGGAAAAGTAGATACGATGGAGATGTATCAGTCTTCTCGAGCCTTCAGCTTCTCCTCCCATGCCTCACGCTGACGAGCCTCGGCGGCGTGCTCGTTGCGCAGGGTCTCTAGCTCGGCCTCCGCCACCCGGCAGCGCTCCTTGGCAGCCTCGGCATCCTTCAACGCCACCTCGCGGGCAGCCGCGGCCAGGTCGGCAGCTTGCTTACCCTCCTCGGAGGTTGCCATGGCCTGGCTCCATGCCGCCCTCAAGGATGCATCGGATAGCAACCACCCCGACACCAACTCCAGTCGCCCTGATGCCAGCCGGCGGTCGGCACCTTGAAGGTCGTCGCGAAGCTGGGTCAACACGAAAAGAGCGTCCTCTAGAGCATCAGGCGAAGTAGGAGGATCACGGCCCAGCGGCACGATGGAAGGGGGAGAGATGGCGTCGGTGCCAGGGCCTGCAAGTTAGCAGCAGCAGAAGGGGCCGGGGGCTCCTGAGCCTTCGTGACCTCGGCAGGCGAGCTGGGGGCGGGCGCCTCTAGAGCCTTCTCTTGAGGTCAGGCCTCCGAATCTCGCGAGGATGACCCGGCCGCTGAAGCTTGAGAGCCATCACCATCCTTTCGCGCCGGAGGTGGCACGACCATGGCAGGCTGCCGGGCCTCAGAGATCGCGGTCGCCCCCTTCTTATTCTTCACCATCGGCGTTGGCCTGGCAGTACAAGGGGAAGGCATCAAGAGACTGCGGCAAGGGCAGGAACAAAAGATCAAGGAGGAGCACTTACTGGTCCACGGCGGCATACTCCCTCACCCTCTTCTGGAGCACCAAGCCCGAAGGCTTCGCAGGCTGGCGCGCCGGCGCGTGAGCCTTAGGGGCAGACAGGAGTACGGCAGTCGGATCCGCAGCAGCGCCGACCGATGATGAAGCGGAGGCATCGCCTTGGGAGATCAGCGCCAATCTGCTCTTCTTTGGGACCCCTGCCTGCGGCTTCTTCGGTGGGGTGCCCTTGGACCTCATGGTGACCCCGGCAGGGTGCGGCGGCTCCATCACCGGATGCTCGCCGGTGTCGTCGTTGTCGGGGAGGGTGCGGAGGAGATCTGCCAGGCGCGGAGGAGAAGTCTCCCCCGCTCCCTCCTGGGTCGCCTCCGAGTCCGACCCCTCCTCCTGGTCGGACTCGCCGGAGGACAACACCACCGGGGCTCCAGTGGGCGCTAGCGGCACGAGCCCGCGCTCGTTGAAGACGGGCATGGCGGCGGCAATCTTCGCCCCATCCGGGCGGTGGTATTAGCGGAAGATGAGTATCTAGCGGATACCCCTGGTCCTCCCCGACCAGGAGGCGGAGTGCCTTGTCCAGCTCCTCGTCGGACAAGGCGTCCGGACACAGGTGGAGGATGCCTCCCTCGTCCATGAGCTTCCACAAGGGGCGCGAGCACGCCTGGAGCAGAGCCAGGCGCTGCGCCAGAAACTCCTTAACAATCATGGCCTCCGTCAGCTTCTATGCCTTCAGGTCGTCTGGCATCAGGTCGGACGCCATCCTCCCCAGCATCTGCTCCGCCCGGGGGTCGGTGAGCTTCGCGTTATTCCATCCCTCATGAGGCGTTGGCATCCCCGTCGGCAGCACCAGCCGAGGGTAGGAGCTCATGGCATCCATGAGGACCCACTTGTTTCTGAATCCCTCCACCTTCTTCCCGACTCTTGAGATTACGTTGCTCCCGTTGGCCGCGACGAAGTTGGTGCACCCCGAGCACTGGCTCTCCTTGTTCTGGAGGTAGAAGAAATGGCGAAGCAGCGCCACGGATGGCATCACCCCCACGAATGCCTCGCAGTAAAAGGCAAAGATCAACAGGAGGAGGACGGAGTTGGGATGAAGGTGGAGGGCGTGGAGATTGTAATGGTGGAGGATGGCAAAGAATAAGTCGAAGAAAGGGGGGACCATCCCCGCAAAAACGTTGTGCATGAAGAAGGGGTAGAAGGTACTGCCCGAGAACTCCGGTTCGGCGGAGCTGGCCCGAAGCGCAGTCTCTCCCCCCTCATTGCTACCGCCCACCATCAATAGGAGCGCGGCAGCGAGGTTCTTCTCTGAAACTGTGGACGCGCTCAGGGTAGGCTCGAACCAGGAGGGCGAGCGCACGGCCTTTGCCTTGTCGGTGGCCATCAGCTACGACCTCGGGGAAGAGTTTTGATGGATCTAGAGTCTCTTTGGGCAAGAAGGAGAAGGGGATCTGGAGCAAGACGAAGGAAGGGCAATGAAAGCTCTATAACGTGCGCCAGCCCTTTTTGTCAGATGAGAACGGTTGCCGAGGCAGCTTGGGGAAGCGGAGGCGCCCACGTCCCATCAATCGCCACACGTCAACCAAGGCCGCATGCAGTTAGGGCCCACGGTGCTCCGCACTTGCCCTTTGGCTTCGCCTCGAAGCCAAGTTCAAGCACACCTTGGGCCCGGGGGCTACTGTCGGCGTCCTAGGAATGGGGGTGCCCAGACTTACCTGCCTGCGGCCCGTGGCGTGGCTCCATTTACGGCCCGGTACGGGCCAGCTTCAGTAGCAACAACTCAAGACCCTCACGAGGGGCCAAGTCTCGCGAGGCGGACGATATCAAGACCTCCCTGGTGGCAGCCTCACTAGGCTGGCTCCTGAGGAGCAGAGATATCAATCCAAGGTGCACCTCGCGAGGTTCACATGACGTGAGCCATGACGACCAAGGCCAGGCGGGCGCCAGCGGGTGCAGTGTACCAGTTTCCTCTTTGGTGCTAAGGAGGCAAGCGCAGGCGAGGAGTCCCGAGGAATCAAGCAAAGGTTTCCATTCTGGTGCAACGAGACCAAGACCGCCAGGACGACAGAACGGAGGTCATCGCGGAGCCCACTGCAGCGTCACCACCAGAGCCTTTGGCAGGCGAAGACTACTTTTGTCAGGACAGCTTGTACTAGTTGTCTCCCATCAAATTTGGCCGTTGTGGGATCCCTTCCCACCTACATTTGGGAAGAGGACCAAGGCCACTATAAATAGGACTTAGCCACCACCATAGCCAGGAATCTGGAACCGGAGCCATTCCACTCTCACCAGCTCATCGAGCTCAAGAACACCTCACCTCCTGAGGCTGTTCCACCACAGTACTAGTTCATCCTGAGCCCCTCGAGGCAATCAACCACAAAGCTAGAGTAGGTTATTACACCGCAAGGTGGCCCGAACCAAGATAAATCTCTGTGTATCTCGTTCTTTGGGTTCGCTGAGCTAGGCCGTGGGATCCTTGAGCGAAAAGACTGGGTAGAGAGTGTTATTTTGCACCCCAGAGTTCGAACCTCTCAAGGGTCCGCGGAACCCTGAATCCGACACATGTGCTCATGATAATCATATTTTGTATCTTCGGGGCAACACTCTTCTTCTTCCTCTTCACCCTGTTCTTCCACACTGGCCTTGGCCTTCAAAGCAAGGTTCGGCTTATTTACTCGTTGAGAACGCAACACCGTTGTCGGTGTCAAAACCGGCGGATCTCGGGTAGGGGGTCCCGAACTGTGCGTCTAGGCGGATGGTAACAGGAGACAAGGGACACGATGTTTTACCCAGGTTCGGGCCCTCTTGATGGAGGTAGAACCCTACCTCCTGCTCGATTGATATTGATATTGTGGATGTTTACAAGAGTGGATCTACCACGAGATCAAGGAGGCTAAACCCTAGAAGCTAGCCTATGGTATGATTGTAAGGGTTGTTCTGATGTTGTCTATTGTCCCCCTGTCGACTAGCCTGGCCCTGGTTTATATAATGCACCAGAGGCCTAGGATAACAAGAGTCCTAGCCGAATACGCCGGTGGGGGAGGAGTCCTTGTCTTGATCACCAAGTCTTGTGGAATCTTCCTTGTATGCGGCACCTGTCCGGACTGGCCCATGAGTATGCGGCCCTGGGGGTCCTCGGCCCAATCTAACCGATTGGGGGACGACGTGGTGAGTACCCCCTAGTCCAGGACACCGTCAACCGCATTGTCAGCGGTCGTGTCCAAGATCCTCATTGCCACAAACTCATCCAACACTTCACTTGAGGACAAGGCGTGAAAGTCCGACCTTTGATGGATGACGGAGGACTTATGGTAAGGCATCATGGCCTTGAGAAACTTTCGCTTGATCCAATTTTCATCCGTATCCTTGCTCCCATGATCTCGGAGTTAGACCGCGAGAGTGGTTAGTCTTCGGTAAAGCTCTCGAGGTTCTTCATCTTCATTCATTGCAAACTCATCGACTTGATCTTGCGCCACTTCAAAGTTTGAGCATTGAATGCTTGCGCTTCCCTTGTAAATGGAAATAACATGTTGCCATGCTTCCTTGGCAATGGTGAAAGGTCGGAGATGCACAATATCTTCGGGTGGAATAGCTTCTTGGAGAATGAAGAGAGCGGACTCATTGAATTGATGATCCGCGACTTCTCTAGGAGTGAAGTTTCTTGGGTCATGCGAGTATAAACCTTGCTCAATAATTCTCCAAAGATTAGTAGAACTATGATTTAAATGATGTTTAAAGTGATAGACCCAAGAGGCAAAATCCTCATTTTTCACAAGCTTAGGAGGAGAACCAACATGATTCAAATGCGTGGAGGGAACCGGTCCTCCATAAGTGATTGGAGGTTCAACATGGGCAAAGGTGCCATTTCCACTTCTACCACTAGGCAAAGGAACTTGTTCACTAGTAGCTTCCCCCTTGTTGGAGTTAGCATCCGTCACCTTGTTAGTGGGGTCAACCACTTTCAACGGTGTGGTGGATAATTGAAGGCCTTCTAAAAACTTGTTGAACATTCCTTCAACCTCGGTCATCATGGAGGTTTTCAATGTGTCCAAATCCGCATTGAACTCCTCACGAGAGACCGAGGTTCCCCCATCGGCCATAGACGAGAATGGATTCACACCGGAGTGCTCCTCCCCACCGTCTACGATGTCAACCGTACTCTTCGGACGGCAAGTCCTTAATAAAGAGACGAGGCCCTGATACCAATTGAAAGGATCGATGTAGTTGACTAGAGGGGGGTGAATAGGCAACTAACAATTTTTGGCTTTTCTTTACCAAATTAAACTTTGCATCAAAGTAGGTTGTCTAGATATGCAACTAGGTGAGCAACCTATATGATGCAACAACAACAAGCACACAAGCAAGCAAGGGATACAACTAAATATAAGCTTGCACAAGTAAAGGTAAGAGATAACCAAAAGTGGAGCTGGTGGAGATGAGGGTGTGTTACCGAAGTACCTTCCCTTTGAGAGGAAGTACGTCCCCGTTGGAGCGGTGTGGAGGCACAATGCTCCCCAAGAAGCCACTAGGGCCACCATATTCTCCTCACACCCTCACACAATGCGAGATGCCGTGATTCCACTATTGGTGCCCTTGGAGGCAGCGACCGAACCTTTACAAACGAGGTTGGGGCAATCTCCACAACTTAATTAGAGGCTCCCAACGACACCACAAAGCTTCACCACAATGGAATATGGCTCCGCGGTGACCTCAACCGTCTAGGGTGCTCAAACACCCAAGAGTAACAAGATCCGCAAGGGATTAGCGGGGGGAATCAAATTTCTCTTGGTGGAAGTGTAGATCTGGGCCTTCTCAACCAATCTCTAGAAAATCAACAAGTTTGATTGGCTAGGGAGAGAGATCGGGCGAAAATGGAGCTTTGAGCAACAATGGAGCTTGGGGAGGGAAGAGGTGGTCAACTTGGGGAAGAAGACCCCCTTTATATAGTGGGGGGGGGGAAGATCCAACTGTTACCCACTTATTCAGCCCGCGACATGCGGTACTACCGCACAGACCTGCGGTACACCGCAAGGGCTTGCGGTACTACCGCTAGCCGGTGCAGTACAACCGCTCACGCGGCAGAGACCAGACGAGGCCCTGTTGCATATAGCAACGAGCGGTAGAACCACCGGAGCGGTACTACCGCGCGCCCTTGCGGTACTATCGCAATGCAGGGTTCAATCTGGGCTGGGAAGGCACTGACTAATAAAATTACATCCGTGTCTACCTCCGCTGAGTTTCGGTTTGTGCGAAAATCCGGCACGATACTACCGCTAGTAGCGAGCGGTACTACCGCGTAGGGCGCGGAAGTAAAAATTACTTCCGCCCCTACTTCCATGTGTGCCAGCGTTCTGGGCTAGAGGCCACAGTACTACCGCTCGCCAGGAGCGGTACTACCGCACGACGTGGTACTACCGCTACCCTGGGCGGTACTACAGTGGACCTCTGCGGTACTACAGCTCCCTTGAGCAGTACTACCGCTCGCCATAGAACTATAGCACTTGGAGGCCTTCATCTTCGCAAAGACAAGGGAAAACGACCGGTGCTCCAATGAAGCGAAGGAAAGGTGGTGTAAAGGAACATATGTGTACGTGTTGATTCCACCATAACCTTTCCGAAGTGGACCCTCTCTTAATAGTACGGCTTTCCTATGACTCAAATCCACTGAAAAGAAACGTAGAGAAACGCCTTCTTCGATAGGCTCCGAGGGGCACCGAATCGTCTTGTGCCTAGACATGAGATATTTGAAATGCTCAATGTACACGATTAGTCCGCAAATGCATTGTCATCAATCACCAAAACCACACAAGGAGAAATGTGCCCTTACAAAGGTAAACTGCTATCTCTGGGTGAAAGATTGGTGTTCATAAATTTGGTGCTAAGTAATATGGTATTGTATATGATTTCTTTCTTCCAACTACCTAAAGGAGTCTTGCATAACTAGGATTATTTCCGATCAAGATTCTTTTGGCAAGGAGATAGTAAGAAAAAAAAATATCGACTGGCTAAATGGAGTGTGGTTTGCCGTCCCAAAGACCAAGGAGGGCTTAGTATTCATGACCTTGAGGTTAAAAATACCGCCCTCCTCGACAAATGATTGTTTAAGCTGCTGACAGAAAATGGTGTATGGAAAACCCTCCTAAGGAGGAATATATGGGCTCAAAGGTAGTGCCCCAAGTATATTGGAAGCCTGGGGACTCACAGTTTTGGGTTGGTCTAATGGCGATGAAGAAATATTTCTTCCACTATGGGTCCTTGGTTATTAATGAGGGATTGTGAACTAGATTCTGGGAGGATAAGTGGCTAGGTAATGCTACAATTCAAAAGCAATATCCGGCTTTATATAATATTATGCGTGACAAAGGTGATACTATAGCCACAGTTATGGAATCGTTTCTGTCGAATGTGACATTCAGAATAGAATTAATTGGCTCGAGTCTGGAATCAAGGAATGCTCTCTCACTAAGACTATCCATGGTGCAACTATCACAAGGAGCCGATTAATTTCATTGGAAACGGTGGAATCTATGTATAGTGCTTTGATCCAGTCAGAGGTGCCAGTTCATAAGAATAAGAAGATCAGGAAAGATACCGCTTAAGAATAAAATCTTTGTGTGGTATCTTCATCAAGAGTTATTCTACCAAAGATAATCTTATTAAGAGGAATTGGCATGGAAGTACGCAATGTGTGTTTTGTCATCACGATGAGACAATAAAACACTTGTTTTTCCAATGCAAATCGGCTTGTTCTATACGGTCAACCATCCAAGTAGCTTCTGGCTTGTATCCTCAATGTAGTGTAGCTAATATTTTTGGCAACTGGTTACATGGGATAGATTACATGCTTAGAATTCTTCTCAGGGTGGGAGCGCTATAAGGTTTTTAACAATAAAAGTACTTCTCTTATGCAGGTTATCTATAGATGTACCAGTATCCTCTGTTTATGGTCGTCTCTACAACATGTGGAGAATCAATACCTGTTTATAGAGGTGTGTACACGCTTGGAGGCCACGGCGAGGGATACTTTTACCCGACATGGATGGCAGCATGATCTTCGGATTGACCCTCCTACGTCTTAGGCGTTATACAATCTCCATATGATTACGTGTATTTCATTTTTTTTGTTTTTTCTGAAACTTGGACTTGGTTATGGCTGTGTGCATCTCAGTTATGTAGAGGCCGGGTGTAATGCTTAAACCTTTTAAGCAATAAAGCGCCCTTTATCGAAAAAAGATGAGAAGGAGATCGAAGATGTCCAGTCAATCAAGGAGGCCCGCCCACAGAGAGGACCGGATCCGTGGTGAAGATCCATAGAGATGGTGAGGATGAGGTAGTTGAAGCAGAACCGTACCTGATGAGGACCATCATTGACAGAAAAGGGGTCGAGGAAGCATGGTGGGATGGGGAGGACGGGACGAGGGCAGGAGCGCCCCGCAGCCACCTTCAACTGGCGGGCATCATCCTTCGACGACAAGGGGCTAGGTGGCAATGGGTGGCCTCTGGAGTCGCTTAGGCATATCGACGCATGTTGAATTGTCCACACATGCACGGCTCCATGGCGTGCAATCAATTTCCTAGGATGGATCAAAGGACTTGGGTGGTTCGGTGGGTGGGGAAGGGGTGAGTATGAAGTGTGCCCCATTCTTGCATCCCATCTCTCACAAAGTTACGGACCAATTGCTAGGGAGTACGTGTCGTTTCCTTGTTATAATGTCCTTCCCCGGGATTTTTCTATAGGACCATCATTTAATCAATCAAAAATTATCATGTCATCCTATAAATTAATTCACAACTGCAAATATTGCCAAACTCCTGAAAAAAAGAGCACACATGAAACAAGTTGCAAATAAAACAAATAGTACACCTCCGTCTGGAATTACTTACGCTCAAACGAATGTATTTGGCATGAGCGCTAAGTAATTTGGCGGTAGTTGTCAATCCATGAAAGCAATAATTTCAACAAGTGAACCCACTTATGGTCATTATTTCCGGAAGTATAGGGCTATGCAGTGTGGAAATTTTTGTTTACGTATTTCTCTTCAGGTAGGGAACAACAACACCGCAAAGGGTGCAACTGCAAACTAAGTCCAAGAGCTTAAGCGCTCACTTTTGACATCCAGAAGGCTTGGGCATCACAACACCTGTCATAGTCATCGGGGACCTCGTAGGAGCGAGTCAGACGGTCGGCCGTGGTGGTGAGCTCCCCGTTCTCACCGTACTTGGCACAGAACACAGTTAGGCGAAGCATGTAAGATTGAGACTCGTCGTCGCAGGCTCGCACTTCCTCCACGAGGCAGTACCGCAAAGTCATATTGCGCGGTCCATCACCTACCGGCAATAATCTCATCATTCCATAGCTGTTTTAAGATTCGGTAAAAAAACACTTATTTCTTCCTTTTTGCTATACAAACTGAATACCCAGTCTAATACAACTACTGTCCACATCATTTGTCCTTGCATGGCAGGCATTGATGTTACATCTCACACACACGCATACATATGGATTTTCGCTCTTCATTGCAAACAAATCCATGGACTTTTTTTTCACCTTGACCGATTAAAAACATTTATATCTTTTAAAATATAAGTTCGTTTTTGAAATAATTTATATATTTTGAACTCATGGCGCACCTTTAAAAGTAAACTAATTTTGGATATATTTCAAACACATTTAAATTTTAACGTTTCACATTTCGTACGTGAAACAAACCTATTTCACTTGAAAAATGTGTTTTTTTGTGAAACAAGACAGTGGAAGTGAAATATCGGCTTTGATTGTGAAAAAATATGCAACTGAAATGTAAAGTTATGAAACTGATTATTTGAAAATGTGTTACCTTTTATTTTCAAAAGAGTGAAATATGTTATTTCAATGTGCAACTCAAATTGATGTGATTTTTGTGAAACAAACCGATGTAGCTTCTGAATTTTGAACTAGCAACCACAGAAAGTGAAATTCTAATGTATCATTGTGAAATTGATTGTTGGAAAATGTGAAACAATTTATTCCAAAAGAGTGAAATAGTTTATTTGATAAATGTAAAATTGAAATATATTTTTTATGAAACAAGCGAGTGAAAAATGAAATGTAGGCACTAAATTGTGAAATACTAACCACGGAAAGTGAAATTCTAATGTATCATTGTGAAATTGATTATTTGAAAATATGAAATAATTTATTTCAAAAGAGTGAAACGGGTTATTTGAGAAATTTACAATTGAAATAGGTGTTATTTTTTGTGAAACAAGTCAATGGAAAGTGAAATGTTGGTTCTGAATTGTGAAATAGTAAGCACATAAAGTGAATTATAATGTATCGTTATGAAATTGATTTGTTCGAAACAATGAAACAATTTATTTGGAAACAATGAAATAATTATTGAGTAATGTGCAATTGAAATATATGTTTTCTGTGAAACATGCCAGTGAAAAGTGAAAAGTAGGTTTTGAATTGCGAAATGCGCAATTGATATATTATTTTTGTGAAAGAAGACAGTGAAAATTGAAATGTTAGTTCTGAATTGTGCAATAGTAAGAACAGAAGCTAAAATACATTGTTCACATTTTCAAATAATCAGTATCACAATCCTATATTATAATTTCATTTTCTGTACTTATTATTTCATAATGCTGAAATATGTTACTAACTTGTTTCAAAAAATTCAAGTGAAATATGTTAGTTCCACATACGAGATGTGAAATGTTCAAATTTAAATGTGTTTGAAATGTATCCAAGAGCGGTCTAGTTTTAAAGATCTTGGAGTCGAGTTCAAATATATAAATTATTTCAAATATGAAATTATCGTTTAAAAGATAAGAATATTTTTAATTTGCTAAGATGAAATAAAGTGTATGGATTTTTTGCAAGGGAGAGAAAAGAGGCTGATGTATATATGCATGTCCCTGTCTGACATAAGGTATTACTCCGGATCCCCTAGACTGACAAAAGTAGTACTCTGTTGGTGGACCAGCTACTAAAATATCAATATTTCATAAATGGTAGAAACTTTGTATGCAACACAGTACTTAATATATGATACGAGTTGTCACTAATTAATTGGCTGGCCAGTCGCCGATACCTAGCGGAACGACATTTCCTATTTGGCGCCACAGGCGCCAGTTAACGTGCATTTTCCTTAACTGGCACTTGTGGTGTCCGTAAATGGGCCGGCCCATCTAGGCGCGGGATGACATTTTATTTTTGAAAATTCTATGAACTTTTTTGAATATCTATGAACTATATGAAAATTTCAAAAGTTTTGTTTCAGATTGACGAACTTTTTGAATATCGATGAACTTTTTTAAAATTTGATGAACATCTTTTTGAAAATGGATGAACTTTTTTTCAGTTCAAAGAACTTTTTCTAAAAATACCTAAACTTTTGTTGAATTTCTCTGAACTTTTTTCAAATTTAATGAACTTTAAAAAAAAATTAATGAACTATTGCTAAAATGGATGAACTTTTTTTTCAATTTGACTGAACTTTTTTTCAAATTGATGAACTTTTTTAAAAATTTATTAACCTTTTCTAAAGATATGAATTTTTTTCAAATGGATGAACCTTTTTTCTTTAAATCTGTAAACCATTTTTGATTTCGTATTTCTATTTTCGTAACAAAAAAATACAAATAACTGGGGCAGCACGCTAGTGGGCCGGCCCATGCTAGCAGCGCTGCATGCGCCAGATCATTAACGGGCGCCTGCAACGCTGTATAAGAGCTCCCTAGCGGAACGGCACAATTTTACTTTTCGGAGGCACTACTCGTTGCGGCGGCCCACGTAGACGAGCTGGACCTTGTTGCGCCTACGGCCCGGGTCCTCCCGGAAAAGCGTCTCCCCGCCGACCCGCCACTCCGGCAGCTGGCGGCTCGCGCTAGCCGCAGACATGACGCGGCACGCGAACAGGTGGTCGTCCGTGGTTTCACACCCTTCATTATCTGGGGTGTTGGCGTGTTGGAGCCTGACCCAGGCGTCCAAGTCGACGTCGTAGTGCGCGGGGCCAATGAACGGCAACTCCCACTAGTGTAGAACCGGGCTTTAGTCCCGGTCCGTAAAGGCCTTTAGTGCCGGTTCCCTAACCGGCACTAAAGAGTGGGGACTAAAGGTTCTCCCCTTTAGTACCAGTTTGGCACGAACCGGCACTAACGTGCCACACACGTGGCACGAGCCAGTCCCGGGTGCGTGTAGGACATTAGTACCGATTTTTAACACCAACCGGTACTAAATGTTTGGGGGTGTTTCAGTTTTATTTTTTATTTTTCCTTTAATTTTGTGTTTTCAATTTAATTTAGTGATTGTTTTACATTATAATGAGTTGTTAAATCATTAGGTGAAAGTACCGCAGATTAGTTTCGACTGGATGCATGTGGATCCTAGCTAAGTGATCAAGTATATGCCATATCCATATTATACTTGATCACCTAATTAAGTGATCAAGTATAATATGGATATGGCATATACTTGATCACTTAGGTAGGATCCATCTAGCTGAAACTAATATGCGGTTTCTTTCATAGATGATATAATAACTCATCATCATCATCATCATATTAATATAAAAACTCTTGCATCATATCATCAACAACAGTATACTAGCTAGCTAAAAATCATCATAGTTGTCATTACCACTAATTAATCATCATAGTCATTACCGATATCTAATCACCACCAACACTAGCTTAAAGAAGAAACATTCACTTGTACCAGAAGCAAAGATACCATCTAGTTCAACATGGTCATGATATTATAAGCGTTCATAACACCACAAAAGCAAATTACTCTTTGAGATTAAGTTCAGGACGAAGAACACGGACATGAGAGGACAAGTACTAAGAGCATGAACTAGCTAAATCACTCTGCTGCTCTCTCTCAGGTAAAATAGCATAGAACATGTATAGCTCTCCTGATTCATCATACTGGAGCATGCAGATGAACCTATCTCCTAATCATGGGTTGCGCTTCTGATTGCTGTCCCCTAGTACTTCTCTGGGATCGTTAACAATTTTGCTCCAATCTTTCACTATTAAGCATTCATCGCTTTTAGAAATCCTGAATGCACTCACGTGCAATATAGGATATCTTGGCCGTAAGCTAACCATTGACATGCGACCTTCAGTCTCGATCCAGTGAGGCACAACTGTCATCGGGAGTCCCTGTTTAAGAACATCGTATAGTAATTAATATACTTAGCAATGAAAGTTTAGCAAAAAAAATAATGTATGCAAAAGATGCACTGAGGACAAATAGTAAAGATCTTGCCATCTTTCCTAAATAGATGTGATCGTAGTTCAATACGAACACTATTGGTCGCATGTTTTGAGTACTAACATTTCTAAGTGCAGGAAGAAAATTTGTCTTGACAGTATGAAGATCCTCAAGCCATGAAATATAATGACTTATCTCCTCGCAGTTTAGTTCAGCTCCGGGACAGTAGTAGGTCCTGTCTACCAAGGCAGGACATGTTTGCTTGAATGGAAATAAGCTGTCAATAGAAATTAGTTGTCAACTATTTTTGAATAAACAATATCAAAGACATAAGTATGGTTGACAAACTCACATAATGGTAGAACTGGAGGCGTCTGCACATCGACCCAGATGTCTCTATTACCTTCAATATCATCTTCCGGACGAATATCAAAGGTGATAACCATATCAGGCTCAAATGCATGAGCCTTGCATAGTGCTTGCCAAGTTTTGCATTCAAAATAGGTGTATGTGTCTGCATTGTATAATTTGACGTTGAAAGTGTAACCATGCTCGGTCTTCAGGTAAACTCTCTTTACCTCCATAGTTTCCATAGCACTGAAACCTATCTTATCCAAGACAAAAATTCTTGCATGGCAAGGGATGCGCTAGTAGAATAGTGAAAATTTAAAATTATAAGTTGAAGCAAATGAAGGATATATAAGTCATGCTTAATTACGAAAAAGGACTTGTCATTGTGACTTACTGTATCCACTTCGAAGGTCTCATACAGCTTGATGCTGAAGCGCCTATCATCAACAAGGAAATTTCATCGCATACAGCCGCTTTGGTCTTCACAGATTCGCACATAATGAAATATTTTTCGTCAATGCATTTACATTTCCTATGTTCATATAGGTGAAACATTAAGCACTTACTAGTTCTATTAATTCAAATAATTCAACTACTTCTATTAATTCAACTAGTTCTATTAATTCAACTAATTCAACTAAGCATTTACTAAAAATAAACTTGTTCTATTAATTTTCTTACTAAAATAAAGTAGCTAGTTCTATATAGTAATATTTTAATTAGATCATCAAATCACAGATACCTAAATTTTCTTACTAAAAATAAACTAGTTCTATTAATTCAACTAATTCAACTAAGAATTTACTAAAATAAACTAGTTCTATAAATTTTCTTACTAAAATATATAAAGTAGCTATATATAGTAATATTTTAATTAGATCATCAATTCTCATATACCTAAATTTTCTTACTAAAATAAACTAGTTCTACTAATTAAACTAGTTGAACTAAGAATTTACTAAAATAAACTAGTTATATTAATTCAACTAGTTCAAATAATGTCATATACCTAAATTTTCTTACTAATAACTAGTTCTATTAATTTTCTTACTAAAAATAAACTAGTTATATTAATTCAACTAGTTCAAATCTCATATATATATACCTAATTAATATCTAGCTAATTCATCTAACAATTGACATTAATATTTAACAAATTTTCTATCTAATTCATCTAACATTAACATTCTAACATTCTTATCTCGTAATTCATCTAACATTAATCTAAACAACAGAAAATAGAAAATAAGTAAAAAAATATGTGTGTGTGTGTGTCTCTGTGTGTATGTGTGCTGGGGGTAAGTGCAGGCGGCATGAGATGGGGATTTGCACGACGCCAAGGGTCGGCGAAGCGACAGCGCGATCGAGACAATGGCGTAGTCACGGGCGTATGGCGGCGAGACGGCGACAGACGGCGGCGGACGCGGCGGCACACAAGGGTGATGTCTACTACACAACCTTCTTTTTGTAGACGTTATTGGGCCTCCAAGTGCAGAGGTTTGTAGGACAGTAGCAAATTTCCCTCAAGTGGATGACCTAAGGTTTATCAATCCGTGGGAGGCGTAGGATGAAGATGGTCTCTCTCAATCAACCCTGCAACCAAATAACAAAGAGTCTCTTGTGTCCCCAACACACCCAATATAATAGTAAATTGTATAGGTGCACTAGTTCGGCGAAGAGATGGTGATACAAGTGCAATATGGATGGTAGATATAGGTTTTTGTAATCTGAAAATATAAAAACAGCAAGGTAACTAATGATAAAAGTGAGCGCAAACGGTATTGCAATGCTTCGAAACAAGGCCTAGGGTTCATACTTTCACTAGTGCAAGTTCTCTCAACAATAATAACATAATTGGATCATATAACTATCCCTCAACATGCAACAAAGAGTCACTCCAAAGTCACTAATAGCGGAGAACAAACGAAGAGATTATGGTAGGGTACGAAACCACCTCAAAGTTATTCTTTCCAATCAATCCGTTGGGCTATTCCTATAAGTGTCACAAACAGCCCTAGAGTTGGTACTAGAATAACACCAAAAGACACAAATCAACCAAAACCCTAATGTCACCTAGATACTCCAATGTCACCTCAAGTATCCGTGGGTATGATTATACGATATGCATCACACAATCTCAGATTCATCTATTCAACCAACACATAGAACCTCAAAGAGTGCCCCAAAGTTTCTACCTGAGAATCAAGACGAAAACGTGTGCCAACCCCTATGCATAAGTTCATGGGCGGAACCCGCAAGTTGATCACCAAAACATACATCAAGTGAGTCACATGATATCCCATTGTCACCACAGATACGCACAGCAAGACATACATCAAGTGTTCTCAAATCATTAAAGACTCAATCCGATAAGATTACTTCAAGGGGAAAACTCAATCCATTACAAGAGAGTAGAGGGGAAGAAGAAACATAAGATCCAACTATAATAGTGAATCTCACGATACATCAAGATCGTGCCAAATCAAGAACACGAGAGAGAGAGAGAGAGAGAGAGAGAGAGAGAGAGATCAAACACATAGCTCTTGGTACATACCCTCAGCCCGGGGTGAACTACTCCCTCCTCGTCATGGAGAGCGCCGGATGATGAAGATGGCCACGGTGAGGTTCCCCCCTCGGCGAGTCTTGAACAGGGTCCCGAGAGGTTTTTGGTGGGTACAGAAGCTTGCGGTGGCGGAACTCCAGATCTATTCTGTTCTCTGAAGTTTTTAGGGTATATGGGTATATATAGGAGGAAGAAATACGTCAGGGGACCCACGAGGGGCCCACGAGGGTGGAGGGCGCACCCCTACCTCGTGGCTCCCTCGTTTCTTTCCTGACGTGCACTCCAAGTCCATCGGGTAGCTTTCCTTCCAAAAATAACTTCTCCAGAAGGTTTCATTCTGTTTCGACTCCGTTTGATATTCCTTTTCTTCGAAACACTGAAACAAGTGAAAAAACAGGAACTGGCACTGGGCTCTGGGTCAATAGGTTAGTCCCAAAAATAATATTAAAAGTGCATAGTAAATCCCATTAAACATCCAAGATGGATAATATAATAGCATGAATACTTCATAAATAATAGATACGTTGGAGACGTATCAGCATCCCCAAGCTTAATTCTTGCTCGTCCTCGAGTAGGTAAATGATAAAAGAAAGAATTTATGAAGTGTGAATGCTAGCAGGTGCATAAGTTTGATCAATGATAATTTCAATCACCTTTTCTAGCATCATTATATGTCATAATAGTAGCAACTCATAGAACTTTGCATGATCAAGTAACAAACTATTCACATGTTAAAGTATAGAACATAAACTTCCTTGAAAACTAACAAACCGTGTTATTAGTCATCAAACAATTACAATTCATCTTATTTTCAGGAAGAGTCTATGTCAGAGATTTGATTTAGCAAATTTCACATACTCAACTATCTTTTAGTCTTCCATGATTGCTACCACTCAAAGCATATTTTAGAACAAATAGTATTCATCGAACACAGAGAAAGATAGGGGCTTAATGTTTCGCCTCCCAACCTTTTACCTCAAGGGTAATGTCAACAGTAATAATTCATGCTCAAATATATTTGAATGGCCATATATGCCTAGATCTTTCCACCACATGATGCTTGCCAACTAAAGAGTAGGTTGGAATGAGAAGGAATACTACTGACTCTTGCATAAAAGTAAAAGATAGGCCCTTCGCAGAGGGAAGCAGGGATTTGCAGAGGTGCCAGAGCTCGAAGCAAAAACAGAGATGAAATAATTTTGAGAGGTATGCTTTCATTGTCAACATAACGACCAAGAGTTCCCAATATCTTCCATACTACATACATTATAGGCGGTTCCCAAACAGAAAGGTAAAGATTTTTACTCCCCCTCCACCAACAATTATCAATCCATGGCTTGCCCGAAACAACGGGTGCCTCCAACTAACATCAAACCTGGGGGAGTTCTGTTTGCAATTATTTTTGATTTGATTTTGATCTTTTGATCATGGGACTGGGCATCCCAGTTACCAGCCATTTTCTCGTGAATGGTGAGCGGAGTCCACTCATCGTGAGAATAACCCACCTAGCATGGAAGATACTGCTAACCCGTAGTCGCTACATGAGCGATTCGGGCATACAAAACAGATTATTATTTGAAGGTTTAGAGTTTGGCACATGCAAATTTACTTGGAACGGCAGGTAAATACCGCATATAGGTAGATATGGTGGACACTCATGGAAGAAACTTGGTTCAAGGAATTTGGATGCACAAGCAGTATTCCCGCTTAGTACAGATATTTTGGCTAGCAAAGGATTCTAAATAGCAAGCACAACATGTTAGAGGATCCATAACAATATAGCTTATACAAATATACCCAAGCATAACTCATTATGTTGTCTTCCTTGTCCAACTTCAACTAATTTTCTCAGGTTTGAAAATAATTAATGGGGATCACAATCATAGAAGATGTCCAAGATAGTATTATATGTGAAATCTCTCTTCCTTCAATATTCTTTCATGAATTGTTCAAGTGACCAATATAATGTTTGCTAACCTTCAATAAATTTACCACCTCTACTTCTTATATGTGAAGGCATTACTCCCCATGGGAAAGGCATATGAAACATATATAATTTCAGATTTATGACATTCAAATCATTCAACCATTTACTCATAGTATAAAAGTGAAGCACACGAGTAAATGGCAAACTACTCCCAAAAGATATAAGTGAATGTGAAGACTCTCTCTCAATTAAGAATTTCAGATCTTGGTATTTTATTCAAACAGCAAGCAAAGCTAAATAAAATAACATGACACTCCAAGCAAAACACATATCATGTGGTGGATAAAAAATATAGCTCCAAGTAAAGTTACCGATGAACGAAGACGAAAGAGGGGATGCCATCCGGGGCATCCCCAAGCTTAGGCTCTTGGTTGTCCTTGAATATTACCTTGGGGTGCGTTGGGCAACCCCAAGCTTAGGCTCTTGCCACTCCTTATTCCATAGTCCATCGAATCTTTACCCAAAACTTGAAAACTTGACAACACAAAACTTAACAGAAAACTCGTGAGCTCCGTTAGCGAAAGAAAACAAAACACCACTTCAAGGTACTGTAATGAACTCATTCTTTATTTATATTGGTGTTAAACCTACTGTATTCCAACTTCTCTATGGTTTATAAACTATTTTACTAGCCATAGATTCATCAAAATAAGCAAACAACACACGAAAAACAGAATCTGTCAAAAACAGAACAGTCTGTAGTAATATGTAACTAAAGCAAACTTCTGGAACTCAAAAAATTTCTAAAATAAATTGTTCGACCTGAGGAATTTTTATAGTAATCATCTTCAAAAGGAATCAACTAAATAGCACTCTCCAGTAAAAAGTTTTAGCTAATCTCGTGAGCGCTAAAATTTCTGTTTTTTACAGCATAATCATAAAGACTTCACCTAAGTCTTTCCAAAGGTTCTACTTTGCACAAACACTAATTAAAACATAAAACCACATATAAACATAATCTAGATGGATTATTTATTCCTAAAAAGAACCAAAAAGCAAGAAACTAAAATAAAATTGGGTTGCCTCCCAACAAGCGCTATCGTTTAACGCCCCTAGCTAGGCATGATGATTTCAATGATGCTCACATAAAAGATGAGAATTGAAACATAAAGAGAGCATCATGAAGAATATGACTAGCACATTTAAGCCTAACCCACTTCCTATGCATAGGGATTTTTTGAGCAAACAACTTATGGGAACAAGAATCAACTTGCATAGGAAGGTAAAACAAGCATACCTTCAAAACTTTAAGCACATAGAGAGGAAACTTGATATTATTGCAATTCCTACAAGCATATATTCCTCCCTCATAATAATTTTCAGTAGCATCATGAATGAATTCAACAATATAACTAGCACCTAAAGCATTCTTTTCATGATCTACTTGCATAGAAAATTTACTACTCTCCACATAAGCAAAATTCTTCTCATTCAGAATAGTGGGAGTATCATAAGAAACTTGAATACTATAAATTATTTCCACATTAAAAGAGTTCAGAAAAGGTTAATCATAATCATGACAAGTTTTATAAATATAATCATCACTACTTTTTATAGCATAAGTTTCATCACAATAATCATCATAAGTAGCAACTTTGTTCTCATCATAATCGATTGAAACCTCTTCCAAGATAGTGGATACATCACTAAATAGAGTCATGACCTCTCCAAATCCACTTTCATAAATATTATAAGATTCAACATCCTCCAAAATAGTGGGATCATTACTTCCTAAAGTTGACACTCTTCCAAACCCACTTTCATCAATATAATCATCATAGGTAGAAGGCATGCTATCATCATAACAAATTTTCATATCAAAACTTGGGAGGCTAAAAATATCATCATTATTAAACGTAGCTTCCCCAAGATTGGGACAAACATTAATTGCAGCAAATATATTTTCAAAAACATCATCTTCTTCAAACATGGCATCCCCAAGCTTGGGCCTTTTCATATCATAAGCATAATCACTCTCATCATTAATAGTATGGATAGCACCAATAGTATAACAATTATCATGATATTCTTCCAAGAAAGTGCCAAAAAGATTTTTAAGATCATAAGGAGTATCATAATCTTCCCAATCATAATCATCACAACAAGCAATAGGCATAACGAGATCATCATCACGTGTATCATCTTCCATAATTATTTTTGATTCATTTTCATGAGGCATAACAATAATAGGAGCAACCTTATTTGGGAGAGATACCTTTTTACCTCTCTTCCTTTTTATTTTCTTCTTCTTCAGCACATCATGTGTGGGTACAATCCTCTTTTTGGAGCTCCTTATTAATGAGATTGGTTGAATAGAAGGCTCCTCCTCGTTACCTGATTCATCATAAGAAATAATAGGAGGATATTGGGAAGTCTCTTCCCTTTCGTTAGTATTCTCTTCATCTTCTATTTGTTTTCTTTTCTTTATGTAATTGGCAATATAAGGATTTTCAATGCAATTCACTGCACAATACATATAAATCTTCTCAAGATCAAAATCAAGAAATTTATCAAGATTAAATTTTGGAATACCCTCAGTTATACGTTTCATTTCTTCATAACCCAAAAGAAGACTAAGCTCTTTATGATGCTCAAGAGTAATCAAGTTATCACAATTTTTGGACATGACTTGATCATGAAACAAATAGCATTGGAGCTTTAAATTACCATGTTCATTGAAAAGTTCACAAGGGGCGCGATAAATATTGAATCTTTCAGCGCAATCATCTAGCCTCTCTTGCAAAAATTTAGTTTCTAAGTACTTATGCCTCTTGCAATATCTATCTTCCCTATTTGGTGCGTACTCACAAACCCAATGCACTCCACAAAAATTGACATGTTTATAGGAGACATTTTCATCATGACTAGTGCAATCATCATTAGTACTATGGATATTCAAGGAGTTCATACTAACAACATTCCAATCATGCTCATCATTCAAAGATTTAGTGCCAAACATTTTAATGCATTCTTCTTCTAACACTTTGGCACAATTTTCCTTTCCATCATACTCACGAAAGATATTAAAAAGATGAAGCGTATGATGCAAACACAATTCAATTTTTTGTAGTTTACTTTTATAAACTAAACTAGTGCTAAAACAAGAAACAAAAAGATTTGATTGCAAGATCTAAAGATATACCTTCAAGCACTCACCTCCCTGGCAACGGCGCCAGAAACTGCTTGATGTCTACTACACAACCTTCTTCTTGTAGACGTTGTTTGGGCCTCCAAGTGCAGAGGTTTGTAGGACAGTAGCAAATTTCCCTCAAGTGGATGACCTAAGGTTTATCAATCCGTGGGAGGCGTAGGATGAAGATGGTCTCTCTCAAGCAACCCTGCAACCAAATAACAAAGAGTCTCTTGTGTCCCCAACACACCCAATACAATGGTAAATTGTATAGGTGCACTAGTTCGGCGAAGAGATGGTGATACAAGTGCAATATGGATGGTAGATATAGGTTTTTGTAATCTGAAAATATAAAAACAGCAAGGTAACTAATGATAAAAATGAGCGCAAACGGTATTGCAATGCTTCGAAACAAGGCCTAGGGTTCATACTTTCACTAGTGCAAGTTCTCTCAACAATAATAACATAATTGGATCATATAACTATCCCTCAACATACAACAAAGAGTCACTCCAAAGTCACTAATAGCGGAGAACAAATGAAGAGATTATGATAGGGAACAAAACCACCTCAAAGTTATTCTTTCCAATCAATCCGTTGGGCAATTCCTATAAGTTTCACAAATAGCCCTAGAGTTCGTACTAGAATAACACCTTAAGACACAAATCAACCAAAACCCTAATGTCACCTAGATACTCCAATGTCACCTCAAGTATCCGTGGGTATGATTATACGATATGCATCACACAATCTCAGATTCATCTATTCAACCAACACATAGAACCTCAAAGAGTGCCCCAAAGTTTCTACCAGAGAATCAAGACAAAAACGTGTGCCAACCCCTATGCATAAGTTCATGGGCGGAACCCGCAAGTTGATCACCAAAACATACATCAAGTGATTCACTTGATATCCCATTGTCACCACAGATACGCACGGCAAGACATACGTCAAGTGTTCTCAAATCTTTAAAGACTCAATCCGATATGATTACTTCAAGGGGAAAACTCATTCCGTTACAAGAGAGTAGAGGGGAAGAAGAAACATAAGATCCAACTATAATAGCAAAGCTCACGATACACCAAGATCGTGCCAAATAAAGAACACGAGAGAGAGAGAGAGAGAGAGAGAGAGAGAGAGAGATCAAACACATAGCTACTGGTACATACCCTCAGCCCCGAGGGTGAACTACTCCCTCCTCGTCATGGAGAGTGCCGGGCTGATGAAGATGGCCACCGGTGAGGGTTCCCCTCTCCGGCAGGGTGCCGGAACAGGGTCCCGAGAGGTTTTTGGTGGGTACAGAGGCTTGCAGCGGCGGAACTCCAGATCTATTCTGTTCTCCGAAGTTTTTAGGGTATATGGGTATATATATAGGAGGAATAAATACGCCAGGGGAGCCCCGAGGGGCCCACGAGGGTGGAGGGCGTGCCCTAGGGGGGTTGGCGCACCCCCTACCTCGTGGCTCCCTCGTTTCTTTCCTGACGTGCACTCCAACTCCATCGGGCAGCTTTCCTTCCAAAAATAACTTCTCTAGAAGGTTTCATTCCGTTTCGACTCCGTTTGATATTCCTTTTCTTCGAAACACTGAAACAAGTGAAAAAACAGGAACTGGCACTGGGCTCTGGGTCAATAGGTTCGTCCCAAAAATAATATAAAAGTGCATAGTAAAGCCCATTAAACATCCAAGATGGATAATATAATAGCATGAATACTTCATAAATTATAGATACGTTGGAGATGTATCAGCGGGGGCAGCGAGGGCGGCGCGCGATGGGCGACGACGCGGCGGCGGCGGCGATGTCGCGCGAAGAAGTTGGAGAAGAAGTGGTGGTCGATGAAACTGAATTTTTCGTAAGTGCCATATATATAGGAGGGGCCTTTAGTACCGATTGGAGCCACCAACCGGTACTAAAGGCCAATTTTGCCAGGTCAAGCGGCGGGAAATGGCCCCCTTTAGTACCGGTTCATGGCTCCAACCGGTACCAAAGGCCCACCCATTAGTACCAGTTGGAACCACCAACCGGTACTAATGGTTGTCTTATTACCACCATGGTGCACAATGTTTAGTCCCACCTCGCCGAGCGAAGGGCAGCCGCACTGGTTTATAAACCCAGCCGCGGCTTCTCCTTCGAACTCCTCTATATAGCAGGCTTCTGGGCCTAACTATGGCGCGCTGCCCAATGAGCCTGCTGGCCCTTCTGGGCCTGAATTTGCACACCCTAGGTCTGGCAGGCCCACTGGGTAGCGCCCCAACAATTTTTTATATAGTTTTTTTTCTTTTCTGCATTATTTATTTTCTTCTATTTATTTTTTAGTAATTTTTTATATAGTTTTTTCTTTTCTGCTTTATTTATTTTCTTCTATTTATTTTTGAGTAGTTTTTTTGTTGTTGTATTTAGTGTCTTTGTGAATATTTTTGCCGTGATACTCCGAAATGGATTGTCCAGTTTGTACATGAAGTGCGTCCAGTTTTTGTCGTGACCCTCTCTACTCTTTCGCACATGCTATGCGGGTGAAATTATTATACCATGCCAAGTTTCAACATTTTCAGAGTTCATTTTGTAGTGATTTTCAATTTCACAGTCATTTAGCTCTCTAAACAAATCGGTAAATGACTGAAAAACAGCAAATGATGTCAGAACATGTTGGAAATTGATGACATCGCTTTGAATGCTGCATACTGAAGGTAAAAAAAGTCTGGAGTTCAAATAACTTAAAAAACATTGAAGTGCCCGTGTAACAGATGAGTTCTCGTCCGGAACCCTGATACTCCGAAAGAGATTATCCAGTTTGTACACGAAGTGCGTCCAGTTTTTGCCGTGACCCTCTCTACTCTTTCGCACATGCTATGCGGGTGAAATGATGATACCATGCCAAGTATCAACATTTTCAGAGTTCATTTTGTAGTGATTTTCAATTTCACGGTCATTTAGCTCTCTAATCAAATCGGTAAATGACTGAAAAACAGCAAATGATGTCAAAACGTGTTGGAAATTGATGACATCGCTTTGAATTCTGCATACTGAATGCAAAAAAAAGTCTGGAGTTCAAATAAGTGTAAAAACATTGAAGTGCCCGTGTAACAGATGAGTTCTCGTCCGAAACCCTGATACTCCGAAAGAGATTGTCCAGTTTGTACGCAAAGTGTGTCCAGTTTTTGCCGTGACCCTGTCTACTCTTTCGCACATGCTATGCGGGTGAAATGATGATACCATGCCAAGTTTCAACATTTTCAGAGTTCATTTTGTAGTGATTTTCAATTTCACGGTCATTTAGCTCTCTAAGCAAATCGGTAAATGACTGAAAAACAACAAATGATGTCAGAACATGTTGGAAATTGATGATGTCGCTTTGAATGCTGCATACTGAACGCAAAAAAAGTCTGGAGTTCAAATAAGTTTAAAAACATTGAAATGCCCGTAATGAGATGAGTTCTCGTCCAAAACCACATACTCGAAAGAGATTGTCCAGTTTGTACACGAAGTGCGTCCAGTTTTTGCCGTGACCCTCTCTACTATTTCGCACATGCTATGCGGGTGAAATGATTATACCATGCCAAGTTTCAACATTTTCAGAGTTCATTTTGTAGTGATTTTTAATTTCACGGTCATTTAGTTCTCTAAACAAATCGATAAATGACTGAAGAACAGCAAATGATGTCAGAACATGTTGGAAATTGATGACGTCACTTTGAATGCTGCATACTGAACGCAAAAAAAATTCGGAGTTCAAATAAGTTAAAAAAACATTGAAGTGCCCGTGTAACAGATGAGTTCTCATCCGAAACCCTGATACTCCAAAAGAGATTGTCCAGTTTGTACATGAAGTGCGTCCAGTTTTTGCCGTGACCGTGTCTACTCTTTCGCACATGCTATGCGGGTGAAATGATGATACCATGCCTAGTTTCAACATTTTCAGAGTTCATTTTGTAGTGATTTTTAATTTCACGGTCATTTAGCTCTCTAAACAAATCGGAAAATGACTGAAAAACAGCAAATGATGTCAGAATGTGTTGGAAATTGATGACGTCACTTTGAATGCTGCATACTGAACGCAAAAAAAGTCTGGAGTTCAAATAAGTTTAAAAACATTGAAGTGCCCGTAATGATGAGTTCTCGCTGCAAACCACGATACTCAAAAGAGATTGTCCAGTTTGTACACGAAGTGCGTCCAGTTTTTGCCATGACCCTGTCTACTCTTTCGCACATGCTATGCGGGTGAAATGATGATACCATGCCAAGTATCAACATTTTCAGAGTTCATTTTGTAGTGATTTTCAATTTCACGGTCATTTAGCTCTCTAAACAAATCGGTAAATGACTGAAAAACAGCAAATGATGTCAGAGCGTGTTGGAAATTGATGACGTCGCTTTAAATGCTGCATACTGAACGCAAAAAAAGTCTGGAGTTCAAATAAGTTTAAAAAACATTGAAGTGCCCATGTAACAGATGAGTTCTCGTCCGAAACCCTGATACTCCGAAAGAGATTGTCCAGTTTGTACACGAAGTGCGTCCAGTTTTTGCCGTGACCCTCTCTACTCTTTCGCACATGCTATGCGGGTGAAATGATGATACCATGCCAAGTTTCAACATTTTCAGAGTTCATTTTGTAGTGACTTCCAATTTCACGGTCATTTAGCTCTCTAAACAAATCGGTAAATGACTGAAAAACAGCAAATGATGTCAGAACGTGTTGGAGATTGATGATGTCACTTTTAATGCTACATACTGAACACAAAAAAAGTCTGGAGTCCAAATAAGTTTAAGAAACATTGATTATACATGTGAGGGCGTAAACATGTAAAAATATACATCAAAAGTACATTGATTATCAATGATCTTTTTGTGTAGAATCTGAATTGTCAACATGAGTCCTCAACGGTTTAGAACCCGGTGAAGACTCATATTGCGACCATAAATTCTACACATAGAGTTCAATGAAGACCAAGTGCTTGTGATATTTTGAAAATTAACATATTTAAGGTGGTAAAAATCCTGCTAGGGGAGCGAGGTGGGACTAAAAACAGCCTACCACAACCTCTTTACTACCGGTTCATACCACAAAACGGTACTAAAGGGGTTGGCCGGGCCCCTGCCTCTTTAGTACCTATTCGTGGCCTGAACTGGTACTAAAGGTTCATTCCGAACCGGTACTAAAGATCTCCTCCCGCCTAGCCGTTGGAACCGGCACTAATGGACACATTAGTGCCGGCTCATATTCCAACCAGGACTAATGTGGCTCACATTTGACCCTTTTTCTACTAGTGTCCTAGTCGTTGTGGCGCTTCCACTTGCTGCTCCGCGTGCCGTAGGTGAAGGTGCCCCGTCCACCCTCCACCCGCCCGTGGACACGAAGATAGTGCGCCCCCACGGCGTGTGCGGTGATGCTCTAGGTGTCGAACGGGAGCTCAGGCGGCCGCCTGTCGTGCCTGCTCCAGGAGAAAGGCGGGCCGCCAGTTCCACCGCTCGGTGGCAGCGTCATCGGGATGATCATCTGTGGCCGTCAGGCAGTGAAGGCCTCCTGGGAAGCACACCTCGCAGGCGGGGCACCTGAAGTCGTTGTCCAAATGTGATTCGAACGCGTACAGCATGCTCCCGACGGCCACGGCCAAATCGCAACCGCTTATTAGTCCCCTGGGGAGAAGATTTGACGTGGCCAGCTCCGCCGTGTTGGTGTCGTGGATGATGGTCATGCCACCATCAGGCTAGGTTCCATGGTCCATAGCGATGATGATGCTGCATAGGGCGGCGAAATTTAATAATTTTCCGGTCCCTCCACGGACGACTGGCTCAGGGAGGCGCCACGGCGTAGAGCCGGAGTCGCCGTCGTCCATGTCCAGCTTCTGTATTTCGAATCCGTTGTCGCGGTGGTTTTCTAGCAACACGTACAAATGCCGCCTCATCGTGTCCGGCCGATCCCGATCCCTAGCCGAACCTGATCGGTAGGATCTGGCTGGCATGTGCAGGGGAGAAAATTAAGGAATCTATGGTGCCGATCTCTGCCACCAACCTGGCGACGCCGACAGAGATCGGGGGGATGGAGCAGGCGACCTAGACTAGGTGGGCAGGAATACTACATCCGTCGGGATAGATGAATTGCTGGCCGCAGCCGTAGCCATGCGGCCGTCCTCATAGTCGTGCAGGTCGACCTTGGTCGAGAGGAAGAGGCGGCGCGGCCTGAACTCTGGATAGGGGTGTTTCCTATATGACGCTCGTTAGCGTCAAATTCTTGCAGCTACGCTGAGAGCAAGCCACCCGAGGCAACCACTTAGGCCCGCGCACCATCCTCACCGGTTTTGGGAACCATTCTAGTAGGGGTTCACTGAACGGGTTGTTCCTGTTTTATCTTTTTACCGGGCTTTCCGGTTTTCTACTTTTTCGATTTCTTTTTCATTTTTCTGTTCATTTCTTTCTTTACTTTTTTTCCTTTTGTGATTTCATCAATTCAAATTTTCAAAACTTTGTTGAAATTTACAAAAAAATATCAAAGTTCCAAATTTTGATCAAGATTTCAAAAAAAATTCACGGTTTCAAAATGTGTTCACAATTTCAAAACCTGTTCACATTTCTAAAAAAATTAGTTCATGTTTTAAGAAAATTGATCAGAATTGAAAATTTCTTATCAATTTAAAAAATGCTCAAATTTTAGAAAACTCCAGGCTTCCAAAAATTCTTCACGTTTAAAAAAAATTACTTTCTAAAATTTGTCCGCCACTCAAACAAATTGTTCCAAACTGAAAATTTATTCACAAATTCTATAAATTCTCACATTTTTCAAAAAATATTGTTCTCATTTTTCAAATTTTGTTCAGTTTTTAAAATCTGTTCACCATTCAAAAAATGTTTTTGGAATTAAAAATTTGTTCACAAATTTTTTTGTTCATGTTTTTTTAAATATTTTAAAAAAAATTGTTCATGTCTTAAAATTTTGCTTGCAATTTCAAAAAATGTTTACTATTAAAAATTTTGTTCACGTTTCCCATATTTTGCTCACTTTTAAAAATTTTGTTCGCAATTTCCCCATGGTAATGGTTCAGCTTCGCTATTGTTTCTTTGTTGGGGGATCCCTTGTTCGGGGAAAGGGTTCCTTGTCAGGACCCCGATCCTAAGTCACACAGATCTAGCATGTAACACATCATATCACTTTGCGGCCTCACGCACGGTATTCCACGGGTGTCGCCTTACCATGGCCGGGACCGTTTGCGTCTCTTGGCTCACGTATATGATAGTGTCGCTAGCATCCATATGACAGAGAACCCGGGCCGACATGGCTAGTCGTGAACCCAAAGCGGCGCTAACCCATGGGGACAGGCATACATGAATCACATCGAGCATGTCGGTCATCAACGTATGTATTCGGGCTGTAGCACTGGGCTAACAGGACTCCGGTATCCCGGGCTGTAGCGGGCTAGGCAGGACTCCGAATAACAACGCGTGACATTTCCCCGAAGGGACAGACATAGGAACGAAGTGAAACACATGCCGGCCAGTCAAGTGTCCAAGCAGTAGTGCTGGGCTAGCAGGACTCCGGTGAACCGGGCTGTAGCGGACTACTATCGCTCGGAGGCACGAGACTACATTTCCCCATATGAGAGGCTGCCAAGGATAAACAACTAGTTTGTCGGATCCCACACATACCAAGCATTTCAAACATACACACAATATGCTCAATATGTGTAAATACGACGTGGCATCACAACATAACTCTACGACTCAGATATAATACATTAGGCTCCGAAGAGCGAGATATTACAAACATGGGTCTCATGACCCAACACTCAGAGCATACAAGTCAAGCACAAGCGGAAGCTAGTCATGTCTGAGTACAGACAACTATAAATGGAAAAGGCTGAGGAGCGACTATCTACCGAGATCTGCCGAGGCACAAGATCGTAGCTGAGGTAACAAGCTAAGCGTCAAGTCCACGTGGAACTACTAGCGAGGCCGACGTCTCTCGCAAAACATAGAATAAGCAAGCGTGAGTACAATTGTACTCAGCAAGACTTACATCGATCTAACTACATATGCATCATTATCAAAAGGGGTGGTGGAGTTGACTGCAGCAAGCCAGCTTTGACTCGGTGGCTATCCCGAACTACATTGCAAGTAACTCTTTTGAGGTGGCGCACGAGTCCACATATTCACCATATCAATACACCACTATGGACCCGCCCGTCTCCCTCGAGAACGCCATCCATAGCACTCACGCTTATCTTGCGCATTTTAGAGTATCCACTTTCACTTGTCTATGAACTGATATAGGTAACCCGAAGTCCTTCTCCGCGGACACGGCTATTCAATAGGTCATATTAAACCCTGCAGGGTGTACTTCTTCACACACGCTCACCACTTACCGCCGTTTACGACATGTACTCGGCAACCTTCAAGCGGAAGCCCAACGTGGGTGTCGGCCACGGCCTACCTAAACACTCAAGTCCCTAGTCCAGGTTTATCGCCTATTCGGGTTCCATCCGCAGGAGTCCGCCGAGGTTTCCCATACAGCCCGAACGATGTGTGCAGGGTTCCCGAGATACCAAACGGCACTTTCGGTACACGAACCACGGTGCCTACCGCAACACAACCCACCCCTAAGGTCAGCGTTGCGTGCGGCCCAAACATGCTACAAACACGAAACTACTTGCAACTCCCTTGACCGAGGACAAGGGTGGTCAAGAAGCCGAGAGGGTCCATTGGTTTCGGGCCCAATGCGTGGTAGTAGCTAGTTCATGGATCACAAACACGAACTCAGTTCTCGAGGGCGGCTGCAATGAGACAACCCACCATGTACTCCTACATGGCCTCTCACCGCTACCTTTACCAAATCGTGTTCACACACTTAGCTCACACACAATAGGACATGTTCATAACAATTCCAATTCATTCCCGATGAATCAGACCGACTCAACTCTAAGCAGAGCAGGCATGACAAACAAGCATAAATGAGTAGGCACAACATGGTCTCAAACAACTCCTACTCATGCTAGTGGGTTTCATCTAATTACTGTGGAATGACAGGTCATGCAAAGGATCAAGGGGTTCAGCTACCGCAGCAAGTAACAGTTGAATCGTTGTTGTCCTAATGCAATAAAATAGAGCAGGAGCGAGAGAGTGGGATTATATCGGAATGAACAAGGGGGTTTTGCTTGCCTGGCACTTCTGAAGATAATAGTTCTTCATCGGTGTCATCGAATAATCATCGTCGGTACATCGTCTACCGGGAGGGGACAATTACCGGCAAACAAGAGAGAGCACAATCAATGCAATGCACATATATGATGCATGATCATGTTAAGGTACTGAATTCACCTAATGCAATAATAATCCAAGTTAGTTGGAGTGGAATTCAAACAAGGTTGAATTCCAACTCAAAATGCTATTTCCTAAATTACCCTAATCATGATTCATCCTATTCAGTGATGTTAACTTGTTCAAACATGCATGATCATGGCATAAACAGATTCTTCATATTTTTCTGATCATTTTTCATATATAAATTATTTCCATCCGAGTTACGGTTGAATTTATATGATTTCTAGAAGTTTAGAGTATTTTCTAAAATTTACTGAATTAAATTAAATCCATAAAAGGGTATTACTGCGTCAGCCTGACGTCAGTGTGACGTCAGCGGTCAACTGGGCGCCTCAGGTCAAACCTGACGTGTGGGGGCCACACGTCAGTGACTAGCTAAACTAACCTAGTTAATTAGCACTAACCTAGGTTAGTTAAATTAGTTTAAACCTAACTAAATTAGTTAGCCGGGCGGGGCCCGCATGTCAGTGACCCAGGGGGGTCAAACCCCTGGTCAACCGGGGCTAATCCACGGCGTCTAGCCGCCGCAACGATCGAGGCGGCGGAGGCTCGGGAATCGCCCACAGAGGCACGATTCGAGCTGCGGCTAGGCGCGTCGGAGTGCCCTCGCCGGCGCGTCGTTAGGTGGGGCTAGCCGGCCTGTGGTGGCCGGAGGCGGCAGCTCTGAGCTTCGGCGCGGAGGCCGGAGCTCGGCTAAGGCGGCCACGGTGTTGCGGCTCGTAGGGGAGTGAGCGGAGGTGCTAGGCAGCACCTAGAGGGCAGCGGAGCTGTCGGAGCTGCTAGGCGAGGCAGAGGCGCTCGGGGGCACAGGCTCGCCCGGCCATGGCGGACGGCGGCTTGGTGCCATGGGCGCGCGGCTCTGGCGCGTGAGACGAGGGAGATGAGGGAAAAGAAGAGGAGCTCACGAGGAGGCGGGGGTGGCCTCGGCGTGCTCGGGGAGGGGCTGGTGACGACGGGAGGTCGCCGCGATCTCGGTGGCCCGAGGAGGAAGAAGATGGCGGTGGCGGAGCAGGCCTCCGGTGGCGCTTGGAGCGGTGAGGAGGAGGAGTAGGCCGAGGCGGAGCTTGGGGACACCTCGGGAGGTGAGGCGGTGGCTGTGGCATGCGTGAACGCGGCACGGCCGTGTTCGGTGGCGTCGTGGGGAGAGGGGGCAGAGGAGGGAGAAGGGTCCAGGGAGAGAGGAGAGGGGCCAGGGGGGTCGGGGAGGCACGTAGCGTCGCCGTGGCGTTCGGGGGACTCGTCCAGTAGCGTCGACGCAGCAGGCGGGCAAGCTGCTGCGTGGCCTTGTGCGCGCGCTGTGTGGCGTCGCGCCTGCCCCTCCTCTGGCAGAGGAGGAAGGCGACAGGGAGGAGGCGGTGGTGGGCTGGGCCGCTGGAGTGGGCCAGCGTGGGGAGGGGGAGAAGAGAGGCTGGGCCGGTGGGTGGGCTAGACAGGTGGGCCAGGTAAGTGGCCTGGGCCTCTTCTCTCTCTCTTTATTATTTCTGTTTTCTATTTTGCAGTTTGTTTTTGATCCAGTTTTTTTTAAAAAACCCAAATCAATTTTATAAATCCTGAAAATATTCACGGGCACTTTCTGAATTATTTCTATGGCCCACAAATACTTCCAACATTATTTGAGCATTTAAATTATTTATAGTGTTTAAATGCCCAAAGTCAAATGGTTTAAGATTTAATTCAAAAATCCAGGAATGACCTATAAGATCTGTTCATCATTTTTGGAAGAGGCTTTCACCTTTATCCATTAATCATGAACATTTTCACAGGGCATTTTGGGATTATTGAAAATGATTTTATTTGAACCTATTAGAATTCAATTGGTGCTAGGGTTTCAACAATCCCCATTTCAATTTTTATGGAAATTAACATGATGACATGAATGCCTTAATGCAACTAATGTCAAGCAATTCTAGGGCTGTGACATTCCTGGCCCCGAAACCGATATTTTTCTCTTTTGTTTTCTACCGGTTTCCTTTTCTCTACCTTATTTATTTATTTTTCATTTTTGTGCTTTTGCTTCCTTTTTTTCCTTTTATGCTTCTTTTTCTTTTTTGAGTTACCATAATTTGTAAATTTAAAAAATTGTTCGGAAATTCATAATTTTGTTAATTTTTTCCGAAAAATGTCCGAAATTCCAACTTTTGTTCATTATTTAAAAAATTGTACATCATTTTCTAAGATTATTTGCAAGTTCAGGAAAATGTTCACAATTTCAAAAATCTAGTTCATGTTTTCTAAAATTATTCGTGTTTTCCAAATATAATTCACTTTTTATACAAATTCTTCACAATTCATAAAAATTGTTCATAATTTTAAAAATGTTCATAATTTCTAAAATCTTATTCACATTTATAATATTTTTCACTTTTAAAATTTTGTTCACCATTCAAATGAATTGTTTGGAATTCAATATTTGTTCACAAATTCAAAAAATATTCACGTTTAAAAAGTGTTCACATTTATAAAAAATGTTCACCACTAAAAACATTGTTCATGAATTGAAATTTGTTCATAATTTTGAAAAATAGTCACCTTATTGAATTTTTTGTTCATTTTTTCTTAAAAAGTGCAATTTCAAAAAAGTTTACGTTTTTTATTTTTTCCCATGTTTTCCAAATATTGTTCGCATTAATTGAATTTGTTCACTTTTAAAAAAATGTTCTCAATTTCAAAAAATGACACTTCTTAAAATTTGTGCAATATATGCGTTAAGTTTTGAAGAAAAATGTTCCTCGTAAAAGAGTGAGTGGGTGGGCAATGCAACTCGACGAGATTACATAATCTTTGTCATGGGGTCAAAGGAAAGAAACGTTGTAACTAGTTCTAGAGTTTCGTACTGCGACTGATACAGAAGCCTCTACATGAGATATTAAGACTTCGGTCGAACTTACAGCTAAACCACGTAGGATAGGTAAAACTCATGCAGACCTCTACGGTATGCAACCGAGATATTGTTGTTAGACAAACAATGAAACTATAAATACAAAAAGAACATTGATGGGCCCTGACTCTGGAATTAGCTATTAGCTATACGCCAAAGTAATCCGAGATAGTATCCATATTCATGATTCAAGTTTAGAACTTAATGAATTCTCCGAAAGAGTTAGAGTCTGATACTCCCCCCATCCCAAAATAAGTGTCTCAACTATGTACTAACTTTATTGCAAAGTTGTACTAAAGTTGAGACACCTATTTTGGGATGGAGGGAGTATAAAGCAATGGATCTATAAATCGACGAAGATAAAAATGTTTTATAAAGCTTGACTTGTTGCAAATAGTTTATTATAAATTCAAGGATTCAACTATGACAAGATTATCTCATTGTAGCGATGCTTAAAGTCAGTTCGGATTAAACTAGCAATTATTACATATTTTCAATTATGAGTGGATGCTAGTAAGTGTGCTAACTTCAGAGATCCAAGAGTGGACTGAAGCAATCATAATGGAGTTGAAATCTTCGTTCTGATGAAATGGTCAAAATTGGATTTTGTTAGGGAACCGAAGATGCTTGCGTTTACAAGAAAGTAAGTGGGAGCACTATAATATCTCTAAACATTGTGTGTGCATAACACATTGTTGATTGGAAACATTATAAATTTTTGACACGAATTAGGACTTCATTCAAAATAGTTTTTTGATGAAGTACTTGGGCAAGATTGCCTTAGTGTTAGGCATAATAATTTATGGAGATAGTACTGCCTAATAAGGCTTAGACAAAATACATATTGATAAGATACTAAAGTGGTTTGATATGGAAAACACCAAGAAGAGTTTCTTCCCAAGATCACATGGAAAGAGTTTTAAGCAAGACTCAGTATCCTCGAATACTGATAAGCGAAATATATGTTTGAGATTCATTCACATTTGTGTATGAATTAATCTGTATATTCCATGGTATGTAATATAACCAGATATGTCCAATACTCCAAATAAGTTGCGAGTTAGTTACCAAAGAGATAAATGTGTTGATTATAGGATAACGGTGAAAATGTCGTCAAGTACTAATGTAGGAATGATGACATGTTTCTCCCATACGGAGAAAAATGAAGAGACCGTTGTAAGAAGATACATCGATGCAGTCTTCATCAGTACTCCAAGAATATTTTTTTATTTCAATTAAGGGTTCATATGTAATACATTAATAGGTGGTGCAATAAATGGAATTGTTCCAAACTAGTTAATGCAACAAAACAAAAATCTAAGTATGTTGTTTCTTCAGAAGCGACAATGGGGGTGATGTATCAAATATTTCATTTATGAATTTGATATGGTTTCAAGATGGCTTGTGCCAATGGACCACTATTGTAAAATAGTGGCTCTATGTCATAGTCTAAAGAATTAAGGTCCTACTAGTGATTTAAATTTATACAAAGCCAGTTCCACATAAATTATCAATTTTTTGAAAACGTGAAGACACACGGATATGGAAAAGCTACACACAAACTAGAACTAGTCAGATATGTTGGACGAAGTCCATACCACAAGCGAAGCATAATTTACACCAATGTGCCATAGGTGTATAGTGCATTAGCATTGACTAGATTATCGACTCTAGTACAAGTGGGAGACTATTTGAAATATGACCTAGAGGCAATAATATTTGAGTATTATTTATTTCCAAGTCTAGAATTAATGTTTTATATTCTATGCTATAACCATTATGGTTCTCGAATATGTGATTCAGAGGAAAACTCATGAGCATGTGTAGAGTTATAAACGGTAACCAGATTCCTAGTCTTGCCTCTAGGACTAGCTCAAAGTGTTGATTAATGATTCTGTTTTCCTGACATGGGCATGACCATAATGCCAACAACATTTGAGAGCACGATGTTGGAAGAACACCCGTGTTGAATTGACCCAAGTTTCTTGCTATACTTAGAGATTATACTATTTGAAGTCTATAGTCCATAACACGAGAACTAACGACTGTATGATTCCTTAGACCATGAGAGTATCAAGTCACTCCATACCGGACGGTGCACTTTGGGGTTATTCCAACGTCATCTGTAACAGGGTGATCATAACGACAACTTACGGGATCATCGGAAACGTATGACGTGGGACTAGATCGCTCGAGACTGGGATTTGCTCCTCCGACGATGGAGAGATATTCTTAGAGACCTCTCGGTGTGACGACATCCATCATCGTCTGGACAGATACAATGTGAATTGATCATGGGATGCCGGAACACGAGAATGAGAAAAGAGAACAAAATCGATAACAAAGAAGACTGGTATGGTGGGCATGTGTTGATCTCATGGCGATACCGATATATCTCACCTCGGGTTTTATAACGTATCGCAAAGCAAAAGGAATAACATGCGATAACCAAAAGCTCGCTCGAATATCATTTGTGTGACTATAGGGGTCAATATGGATGTCCTCAGTTCTACTATTGATCATTGAACGAAAGGTGTTTTCGTTCATGTATATATTTCACCAAACCTGCAGGGTCACACTCTTAAGGGATTACGATTTGTTGAGTTCTATAGGAGTTAGGAATATGAGGAAATATTATCAGGAAATTTTCATGAATAAAAAGATTGTTTCAAGAGAAACCAGAAGCGTTTCGGAGTTACCCAAAGTGTTTCAAAGAAAACTGGGTTAAACCGAGAAGGTGGAAAAGTTTCGGGGGACCTAAATATAATTGTTCTAGATGCCATGGACAGCCTAAATAGGCTAAAGTCTATTAGGAGGCAGCCACATGGGCCTAGAAGGTCCAAAGGGGTGGCGCCCCCTAATAGCTTGTTGGACAAGTTAGGTAGAGCGCTGGGAGTTGGAAGGGGACTCCTCCTCCTAGCGTGACGCCCCAAGGGAGGGGTTTCCCCTTCTCCAAGTTAGTCAAGCCCCTCCCTTGACCTATACGTATGTGAGAGGGGCACCCCTTTGAGGCACAACAGTTCTCTTCGGTTGGAGGTGCCCCCCTCTAGTTCTCTTTCTCTAGTTCTAGTCTTGATCTAGTTCTAGTTTTCTCAAGTTCCTCATAATAGAGAAGCCCTATGAGGTTCTCTAGTCCCTCCTCTAGTTCTCCAACTATGCCAAGCTCTGGACGGGGAAGCACCGCCAGATCATGAAGCCCGTACGCATGCAATCCATAGAGTAATCATGCTTTCGATCTTTTATTCGAGGGATCATTCATGGGACGACTCGAGGGATTCATGAATGATCTATGCCAAATCTTCTTCCTCTGCAACTCAAATTTGGCAATGATCCGATGTAACCTTGTATGCATCTTCATAGTGATCCTGAGATCTTAGGTCAAATGTTTTTATTTTCTACTACGTTTCTAGCTAGGGTAGGATCAAGAGCACACAACATTCAAGAATAATCTAGCTAGGGTTTTCACCGACTCACATCGTCGTTGTCGTAGCCAAGAGCTTGTAACACAAGAAACATATCACCCCTACGATCTTCCTTATCGCCGATGAGAGCTCGAGCACTATAAACAGAAAGCACTGTTACCTCTCGAGGGAGGGCCCGAACTTGGGTAAGATGCTTGCCGCTTGAGCTACCTTCTCCATCCGCCGCTCGCATCCCTCAGAAAAAATCTGCCATCTCTCGACGACATCAGTCTCAGAACACCGACAATATTGTTCAAGGATGCAACTACAAGTTGAATGGACATGAGTATGACCAAGGCTACTATCTAGAAGATGACATCTAATCCGCAAAGTAAGAAACATAAACATTTTGCAAAGGCGAAAAAAGCAGTGAGAAAGGACATTATGTTTTAAACATTTGGAAAAGACGCGTAAGAAGCAGTGAGAAAGGACATTAGGTTTTAAGCACTTGGAAAAGATTCATAAGAAGCAGTGAGAAATGACCAGAACTATCAAGCCCTGCCGACACACAAACTAAATTCAAAATTTCTTGGGGCATAAGAAGACCAAACCTCCCGTGATTAGTGGCATGAAGATCTCACTGAGCATCGACGACAGCTAGTTAGGCGATAGTGTGTTACATTTCTTTAATTCATTATTTTTTTACTTGAACAATTTGTGTCATTTGGATGATTTGTTGTATTCGGATCAATTCTTTGTAGTTTATAGTTGTTTCAGTCCATACGAGTAAATTGCACAAAACCACCACTTTGAAGACTTGGTTTGCAGAAAACACTACGCTACATTTTTTGGCAGAAAACACCACCTCCGCGGTAATCTTTATTCAAAAACAACTCATCGGCGGATTGGAGTGTTTTAAGTATGTTTATGACTGGGTCCAGATTTTGCTGACGTGGCGCAACGGCTCTACCAAAACGGTGTCAGACTGGACATGGGCCCCACCTGTCAGCTGGATCTTCTTCTCCAATTCTCCTCTATTTCTCTCATCGAAAAGTCAACTCCCTTTCTCGATCCCCTTTCCCATGGTGGAACCCAGGTGTGCCGCCACCCAGCCGATCCCGACCACCATCACACAGCCAGACTATGTCATCATAGCCGGCGTCGCCGATGAGCCCAACATTGAACATCCCCTCCAGCTTCTCTCCCATCCCTCTACTCCTACCGGCAGCCCGGATTGACCCTGTGTCGCAGTCGCGCAACCCACAACCCAAAGAACGAGCGCCATGGACGTGATGTCTACTACGCAACTTTATTCTTGTAGACACGTGTTGGGCCTCCAAGCGTAGAGTTTTGTAGGATAATAGCAATTTTCCCTCAAGTGGGTGACCTAAGGTTTATCAATCCGTGAGAGGTGTAGGATGAAGATGGTCTCTCTCAAACGACCCTGCAACCAAATACAAGAAATCTCTTGTGTCCCCAACACACCCAATACAATGGCAAATTGTATAGGTGCTCTAGTTCGGCGAAGAGATGGTGATAAAAGTGTAATATTGATGGTAGAAATATATTTTTATAATCTGAATAAATAAAAACAGAAAGGTAGCAAATAGTAAACGGGCACAAAAACGGTATTGCAATGCTTGAAAACAAGGCCTAGGGTCCGTACTTTCACTAATGCAACCTGTCAACAATGCTAACATAGTTGGATCATATGATTATCCCTCAAAGTGCAATAAAGAATCACTCCCGAGTTCCTATTAGCAGAGAACAAAAGATAGAAATTGTTTGTAGGGTATGAAACCACCTCAAAGCTATCCTTTCTGATCGATCTATCCTAGAGTTTGTACTAAAATAACGCAAGCTATTCTTTCCGATCGATCTAATCAAGAGTTCGTACTAAAATAACACCAAAGCAAATTCATATTCATAATACTCAATCCACACAAAGGACTACAAAGAGACCCCAAAGTTTCTACCGGAGAAAAGATAATAAAAACATGCATCAACCCCTATGCATAGATTACCCCAATGTCACCTCGGAAATCCGCGAGTTGAGTGCCAAAACATATATCAAGTAATCAATACGATACCCCATTGTCACCTCAAGTATTCATACCGCAAGACATACATCATGTGTTCTCATATCTGAATATTCAATCCGACAAGACAAAACTTCAAAAGGTAAAGATTCAATACATCACAACAAGAGTATAGAGGAGAAACATCATATGATCCATCTATATTAACAAAGCCCATGATACAGATCACGAGAGAGAGAGAGAGAGATAGAGAGAGAGAGATTAAACACATAGCTACTGGTACAAACCCTCAACACCGAGGGTGGACTACTCCCTCCTCATTGTGGTGGTCGCCGGGATGATGAAGATGGCCACCGGAGATGATTCCCCCCTCTAGCAGGGTGTCGGAAAGGGTCTATATTGGTTTTCGGTGGCTAAAGAGCCTTGCGGCGGCGGAACTTCTGATCTAGGTTAACCCTGAAGGGTTTTGGAATATTTGTGAATTTATAGGGTAAAGAGGGGGCACGGGAGGCCACCGAGGTGGGCACAATCCATCTAGGCACGCCTGGGCCCACTATTAGTCTTCTGGTCCATAAAAAATCTCCGTGAAGTTTCGTTGCATTTGGACTCCGTTTGGTATTGATTTCCTACGATGTAAAAAAACAAGCAAAAAACAGCAACTGGCACTAGGCACTAGTTCAATAGGTTAGTCCCAAAAAGTGATATAAAGTTGATATAAAATGATTGCAAAACATCCAAGAATGACAAAATAACATCATGAATACTTCATAAATTATAGATACGTTGGAGACGTATCAGCATCCCCAAGCTTAATTCCTACTCGTCCTCGAGTAGGTAAATGATAAAAGAAATAATTTATGAAGTGTGAATGCTAGCAAAGTGCATAAGTTTGATCAATGAAAATTTCAATCACTTTTCCTAGCATCATAACAACAACTCTATCTTATAAAACTTATCATGTTATAGTAGCAACCAATTCACATGTTAAGGTTCAAACAATGAACTCTCTTGAAACTCAACAACCTATGTTCTTAGTCACGAAGCAATTGCAATTCAACTTACTCAACAGAGTTTAAGTAAGAGATCCACATACTCAACCATCATATAGTCTTCTATGATTGCTAACACTCACCGCATACACATGAGCAAAATGTTTCAACTGGACACATAGAAAGATAGGGGCTTATTGTTTTGCCTCCCAACGTATTCACCTCAAGGGCGATGTCAACAATAATAACTCATGCTACCGATATTCAACTGGACATATCTACCTAGATCTTTCCTCACCACATGATGCTTGCCAAAAAAGAAAAAGAAAATGGAATAGATAGAAAAACTTTGACTCTTTGCGTAAAAGTAAATACTGAAAAGTAAAAGATAGGCCCTTCGCAGAGGGAAGCAAAGGTTGCCATGCGCTTATTTGTTTGTATGCTCAACCCGTTAGTGGAATGTCACGTTATATTGCCCCTTATGACAGCAACCTTTATTATGCAGCCTGTCGCTTTTATTGCTTTGCCATCACAAGTTCGTACAACGCTCAATTTTCTCTTACACTAAATGATCTCACACTTTTAGAAGCAATTTGTATTGCCTTATTGCACCGATGACAACTTACTTGAAGGATCTTGCTCAATCCTTAGGTAGGAATGGTGGACTCTTGAAAATAAGATTTGGATTAAAGGGTTTTTGGATGCACAAGTAGTATCTCTACTTGGTGCGGAATTTTTGGCTAGCAAAGATTGGGGGCAAGCACCACATGTTGAAGGATCTATGACAATATAACTTCTATGTGAATATGAACAAACATAAATCATTACGTTGTCTTGCTTGTCCAACGTCAACAATTTTGGCATATACTCCCTCCGTTCCTTTATATAAGGTGTATTTGTTTTTTCAAAAGTCAAACGAGTACACGTTTGACCAAGTTTTTAGAAAAACATATCAGTATCCACAATATGAAATTTATATCATCTGATTGAGCATGAAATGTAATTTCATATTTTATCTATTAGGTATTGCAGATATTTCTATGTTGTTCTATAATCTTGGTCAAACTTTCAAATGGTTGACTTGCACGGAAATCAATACACCTTATATTCTGGAACGGAGGGAGTAATATTTTGATGGGGGCTCACAATCACAAAAGTTTTCCAGGATAGTGTATTTGCATGTGAAAGTTCTCTTCCTTATACTAGCTATTAGTGAATTGCTTGTATGACAAATATTGTGATTGTCAAGCCTCAAAAGATTTCACTTTCTAAAGCCAATGTGAAACTACCACAAGGCATGATAAGATATCAACTTCATGACATTCAATTTATTCAACAACTTACTCATACGATATAAGTGAAGCACTAGAGCAATTGCACAGAAAAGACTTTCGTTGACGGGACGTGAATGCCACTTACTTATCCTCCCTGGCAACTATTTGAGGGCTCTGTTTTATTTAATAACTTTCAGATCTAAGTACTTTATTAAAACAGCAAGCAATACAAAATAAAATGACATTCCAAGAGTAGAACACATCATGTGAAGAAGAAAAAAACTTAGGCTCAACCGATACTAACCGATAATTTTTGAAGAAGAAAGGTGGGATGCCTATGGGGGCATCCCCAAGCTTATATGCTTGAGACTTCTTGAAATATTATCTTGGGGTGCCTTGGGCATCCCCAAGCTTGAGCTTTTGCGTCTCCTTAATTCCTCCCATATCACGGTTTTCCTAAATCTCAAAAGCTTCATCCACACAAAACTCAACAAGAACTCATGAGATAAGTTAGTATAAACCAATGCAAAAACCTTATCATTCTCTACTGTAGCAAATCACTAAAATTATTATTCAACATTGCACACTAAATGCCTCTGCATATTTAATACTCCTATCCTCAAATAGAATTATTAAACAAGCAAACATATGCAAACAATGCAAACATAACAGCAATCTGCCAAAACAGTACAGTCTGTAAAGAATGCAATAGTATCAATACTTCTTAAACTCCAAATATTATGAAAATTTTACCACACTGTAGAAAATTTATCAGAGCTTAGTTTGCAAATAGTTTCAGCATTTTATCACATTCTGACTTTTCTAGGGAATTTTTTCAACAGCGGTAAACTTTCTGTTTTCAAACAGCAACATGTAGACTTGCAAAATAAGCATGGCAAAGGCAATCATTGCCACTTTTATTGAAATAAAAGGTGAAAACATTATTCTAAATAACAGCAAGAAAATTCTTAACAAAATAAATAGACGCTCCAAGCAAAACACATATCATGTGACGAATGAAAACATAGCTCCAAGTGAGGTTACCGATAATGTTGGAGACGAAAGAGGGGATGCCTTCCGGGGTATCCCCAAGCTTAGTTGCTTGGATCTTCCTTGGATATTAACTTGGGGTGCCTTGGGCATCCCCAAGCTTAGGGTATTGTCACTCCTTATTCTTCTCATATCGATATCTCACCCAAAACTTGAAAACTTCAATCACACAAAACTTAACGGAACTTCGTGAGATAGGTTAGTATGATAAAGAGCAAACCATTTCACTTTTGGTACTGTCAAAGACAAGATTAATAATTGTTCTCACACAATGACTGCTGTAGCGTATCATTTCCACAATTTATATTGAGCAATATAAGCCATAGAAACTAGAAAAGAAGCAAAGTATGCATTGGAAACAGAATCTGTCTGTCGGTGTCAAAACCGGCGGATCTCGGGTAGGGGGTCCCGAACTGTGCGTCTAGGCGGATGGTAATAGGAGACAAGGGACACGATGTTTTACCCAGGTTCGGGCCATCTCGATGGAGGTAAAATCCTACTCCTACTTGATTAATATTGATGATATGGGTAGTACAAGAGTAGATCTACCACGAGATCAGAGAGGCTAAACCCTAGAAGCTAGCCTATGGTATGATTGTTGTTCGTCCAATGGACTAAAACCCTCCGGTTTATATAGACACCGAATAGGGTTAGGGTTACACAGGGTCGGTTACAATGGTAGGAGATCTACATATCCGTATCGCCAAGCTTGCCTTCCACGCCAAGGAAAGTCCCATCCGGACACGAGACGAAGTCTTCAATCTTGTATCTTCATAGTCCAGGAGTCCGGCCAAAGGTCATAGTCCGGCTATCCGGACACCCCCTAATCCAGGACTCCCTCAGTAGCCCCTGAACCAGGCTTCAATGACGACGAGTCCGGCGCGCATATTGTCTTCGGCATTGCAAGGCGGGTTCCTCCTCCGAATACTTCATAGAAGATTTTGAACACAAGGATAGTGTTCGGCTCTGCAAAACAAGTTCCACATACCACCGTAGAGAGAATAACATTTACACAAGTTCAATCTGCTGACGTATTCCGTGGCGTGACATCACACCAAGGCCAAGCCTTTATTCGAATTGTTTTCACTGTCCCACCTCAGCGCGTTTAGCGAGGCGGTTTCCTTGGCACGTCTTGTCAAAGCAGAGATCGTGTCCCCTTATTCCGGGATTCTCATCAATACGGGTGTGGGTAACCCAACCGCGCCATTGATTATGGCGCTTGGGAGATAAGCGAGTTTTATCAGGCCGGTGGGGACGCATAGCTTTGTCCGTCCATATAAGGGGATAAGGATCCACTTTTTCACACACGCCTTCTTCCTTCTTTGCTTATCCATTTTCGCGCACTCGAGCTCCAGCGCCCAAGTCCGCACATCGCACCTCAACCTTCTCCAACTATGTCCGGAGCGGGAGGCAAGTGGATGGCCTCCTCCGTCACGGAGGGGCACATCAAAAAGCTGCGGAAGGCCGGATACTTGTCCAACGACATCACGCATAGGCTCCCCAACAAGGGGCAGCTCATCCCCACCCCCAGGCCCCATGAGAGGGTGGTGTTCCTCCCCCACTTCCTCCGTGGACTAGGGTTTCCACTTCACCCATTCGTCCGGGGGGCTCATGTTCTACTACGGCCTAGATTTCCATGATCTGGCCCCGAATTTCATCCTCAACATCTCGGCGTTTATCGTCGTGTGCGAGGCCTTCCTCTGCGTCCAGCCCCACTTCGGCTTATGGCTGAAGACCTTCAATGTCAAGCCGAAGGTAGTGGGCGGCCGCCAAGCAGAGTGCGGAGGTGCCATGGTGGGAAAGATGGCCAACGTCCTATGGCTCGAGGGCTTCTTTGTGGAGACCATAAAGGGGTGGCAATCGGGGTGGTTCTACATCACCGAGCCGCGCGACTCTCAATGGGCGGCGGCCCCCGAATTCCGATCTGGCTTCCCTACACGGCTCACCTCATGGAAAGAGACGGGCCTGACATGGGGTAATTCGGAAGAGCTGGCCGGACTCCAAACCTGCGTCTGAAACCTGGTGGACAAGAATCTCAAGCTTGTCAACGTAATCCAGGTGATGCTCATCCGTCGGATTCTCCCATGCCAACAACGGGCCTTCAACTTGTGGGAGTTTGATCCGGCACATCACCGAACTTTGAGCCGGCTCTTCGACACTACGTACGAAGATGCCTGGAAGGTGCTGTTCAAGGGTGCCGAAGCTCCCGCATCCGCTGCCGAAGATCGCGGATTCAGCTCGCAGCATCAAGCCAGCGAGGTAAGTTATTTTACCCTTTACGGGACTCTTTTTTCATAGTTTGACTCTATGCGGGATCAAAAACTCCCTCACCTTTGACAGATGGTGAAGACGTCTCGACAGATCGATTGTTCGGCTCCCTTGCCAGAAGACCCAGCGGACGCCCGATTAACGGGGCTGCTGGTTCCGGCACCTCACGTGGTGCCGGAAAAGAAGGCCAAGAAGAAGGCCACGGGAACTCGAAGGAGCTCCGGCTCCAGGTGCTGTCGGACTCATCGTCCAATGACGCCGAGGCGGACTCCTCCCGCGAAGACGAGGAGGAGGAAAAAGAGGCCTCTCCCCCAGCGGGGGGAGAGAAGAAAAGGAAGGCCGCCCCAACTGGGGAGGCTGAAGGGTCCAAGAAGGGAAGGACCCTTCCTCCGGACTACACCGCCAATGCCGACGACGGCGAAGAGGGGTGGGCTCCAAGGACCAAGCCCCTGGCGAAATCGTAAGTGTCCGGACACCAAAATAACTCATGGCGTTCCATTTGTCGCACATCATCTTATAACGCCGAACATAACCATGCAGCCCGCCCAAGGATGCGCTCGACGATTCGTCGAGCGGCTCCCTGGATTCGTCGGAGGTGAATAGCACCTCACTTCCAACCGCCTCGTCTCCTCCCGCCGCGGATGACGCCGGGGTGGAGTCCCAAAAGGGGCCCAGCCAGGAGGAGGTGGCTATGGAGGCGCCGCAAGGAGACCTCCCGGAATCCGGGCTCAAAGGGGATAAAACCCCGAAGGGCTTCAAGTCCGCCTGTCTGCGGACTCCGCATCGAACCTTCAGTGGTTCCGTAGTCCGACAGGCGACCCCTTCGTAAGAAGGGCAAGACTGCGACACCGGTGACCTCCGTCCAACCGGAGGCACCGGATGATTTGATGGAGGCGCTTAACGGCGCTTCCATCGACGAGGAGCACCGCACTGTTATGAGTGTGGTGATCCAGAAGGTTCAGTCCGCCAAGAGCGGGCTGACTGAAGCCTGTGCCAGCCTTCTAACAGGCTTTGAGGTATGTATTTTAAGATATGTAAAAATATTACCGCACCCCTGATGCTCAGTTTGGTGTTCGGAAAGAAAAAGCCGAACTGAGGATCTAAAAAGATATACGCAGGCGTCTAACATAAGTATGTCAATATGGGAATGCAGGCTGCACTGCTGACCTCTGCCGCACTGACTGCGGAGGTTGGTGCATTGAAGCAGAGCCTCGAGCAGTCCGAGAACGAGCTCGGACTTGCCAAAAAGCAGCTCGAGGACAAGGAAGGTAAATAATACCTTATGGGAGTATTTAAAAGATGTGTTTGCAAAAAATGACAGGAATAACGTGAATATTGCAGGTTCCAGAACGAGGTGGCGACCCTGAAGGAAGCGTTGTCCAAGGCCGAACGCAATGCGGCCGCGGAGCGCACCGAGAGAGAGAAGCAGGAGGCGCGGGTGGCAGAGGTGCGGCAAGAGCTCCAGGCTCTCGTGGAAAAACACGAGAGTTTGGAGCGTGACTCAAAGACTCGAGAGTCCGAGCTCACCTCGGATCTTGAGAGCGCCAAGGCCGCTAAGGCCGAAGCCCAAAAAGCCCTCCATGAAATTGAGGCGATGAAGAAGATAGCGGCGGGTAAGGCATTCTATATGCAAAGCAAGCATGTGAAAGTGAATTATCTGTTACTTACCCAAATCCGGAGCTCTCCAGGACCATTCGCCGATCTGCCCTGCAGTGTTTCTGATGCTGCCGCATTCTACCGAGCCGAAGAGGGAAGCTCGACGGAGAAGGTGTTCTGGTCTCAGTATGCTGAGACCGGACACCCGGTGCCCTTAAGCGACCAGCTGAAGCAGCTGGTCGAGCTGCATAAGGTGGCCGAACAGGCCATGAAGGGCCTCATAGTTCGGCTGTGGCCTAAGGAAGCCATGCTTGGGAGCTACTTCAGGCTAGTGAGGCGGTTGGTGGACGCCTGTCCATGGGTTGAAGTCATCAAGCGCTCCGTCTGCATCGAAGGTGCCCAGGGCCCTTGCCCTTGCTATGGTGCACTGGGGCAAGATGGACGTTGAGAAGCTTGTGACGGACGGACCACCACCAAAGAAGGAGCATCGCAAGCCCGAAATGTATTATGAGGCCGTCCTGAAGGGTGCCTGCCTTATAGCGGATGAATGCTCCAAAGATATAATTTTTTAGTAGACTCGCATTTGTTATCCTGTACGCTGAAAACTTGTTCATATGCGCTAAGCAACACTTTTGAATTTAAAATATTACCTTATGTGCAGCAAGTAATCAAATTTGAGAGATGGCGAGTCGTCGGCTTCAGCCCCATGCCACGAGTGTTGGGGTGTTCGAGATAAACTTGAGCGCTCTTGTTCCCATTCTTGGGTCCTTCGAGGGAGGCGCTCAACACAATGAACAAGGCAACCGGACTATAATGCTTGAACACTCTCACTTAGCCATAGAATTCTATAATTTTAAATTTCGGCGAAGCCCCTAGTATTCGGAAGACCGAGTTCGAGGTGCTATCCACGCCTAGGCCGGACAATGCAGACTCCTCGCTCTAAGAAGCATAAGTCTTTAGGGACTCAAAAACCTCTCGAACGGCGACCGGCTCTCGCCCAATCATGATGGTCAGTTTTAGCTTTCTCCACTGAGGTGCTTAACCCAGCTCAACCGGGGCACAATCGCAGTGGTTCTCCCAGCGCTACCTTAGCCGATATAACGGAACATAAGGTACCAAAACATGGGAGCCGGGCAAACCCAAATATTGACCCAAGACATGATTCGGAGCCGATGCATATAATGCTATAAGTTTGGGGTGCCGCACTTCTGAAAGTGTTCGGACTTATCACACCATATTGTGGGGTACTTAAGCCCCTGGTGTATTGCCCGTACCAAAGTGTACGGTTGCACAATGTCATAAATGAACATATATATAGAAAAAGGTGAATTCAATAATAGGCAAAAAGCTATGTGTTGTTTATTCAAAAGGGCTGCAGTAAGAGCAGAACGATACAAATAGTGCGATAAGCAAGGGACGGGACTTTTTAACATGTCCCCCTCCAGGGGTAAGCTGCGGGATGGTGTGTAAAACAGATATATTGCTTGTAATAGAGACCACCTGGACACTCGACGTAGCTTTCTGCTTCCCTGGCTGTTGCATAGTGTGTTCGGCGATTCTAATGCCGGACAGGGCTTCGTGAGAACGGAGTCCTGAAAGTAAAAAGAAAGAAGAAAAAAATGACACAATCGGGAGCCCCTGGTGCGGTTGAGCCGCATTCTGGGCATGTCGTGGTCGTGCCCCTTCCCCTATGCCCATGGTATTTCCAGAGCGTAATTATGTACGCGTAGTACTGGTTTCGCAATTTCGCGAGGGCTCGGGCTTGGGCCGCATTGCTATGCATGCTCGGAACGTGCAGCGCGGTCTTGTTGTAGGTTACTCGGGCGCTTGACGGTGTCCGGACGCTTAATAGCCGGACTCGAGAATTGCCTTAAGAGGCTGCTTTGTACTTCCGCCATGAGGGCGCCAGATGCTCCTCCGTCCGGAGAGAGCGTTCGTGTTTCCATTGACCGTAATGACTCCTCGAGGCCTAGCATCTTGAGCTTGAGATATGCGTGTCGGCACCGCATTGAACTTTGCAAATGCGGTTCGTCCGAGAAGTGCGTGATAGCCGCTGCGGAATGGGACTATGTCAAAGATTAACTCCTCGCTTCGGAAGTTATCCGGGGATCCGAAGACCACTTAGAGTGTAACTGAGCCTGTACAGTTGGCCTCTACACCTGGTATGACACCTTTAAAGGTCATCTTTGTGGGTTTAATCCTTGATGGGTCTATGCCCATTTTGTGCACTGTATCCTCATAAAGCAGGTTCAGGCTGCTGCTGCCGTCCATTAGGACTCTAGTGAGGTGAAATCCATGAATGATTGGGTCTAGAACCAATGCGGCGAATCCGCCATGGCGGATGCTAGTGGGGTGGTCCCTTCGATCAAAAGTGATCGGGCAGGAAGACCATGGGTTGAACTTTGGGGCGACTGGCTCCATCGCATTGTAACATCCCAAAATTCTAAATTTTGGAATGTTATAATAAATAGATAGATTTGATTGATTGTTTGATTGATTGAGTGAAATTCAAAAAAAAAATTGAAAGATAAATGAGAGGGAATAAAAGGACTTTCCCAAACTTTCATTTTCTTTTCTGATCTTCATGAATTCAAATTCCTTTCAAATACAAAACCCTTGAGCGAAGATGATATGACTTCTTCCATTTAATTAAATGAAAGGGTATTTGAAAATATTTGAATTTCATTTGGAAATATTTCGATTCATAAACTTCATGCAACTCAATGATTTTCATGAGAGAAGATAAATGACTTCTTCAAATTATATGAAATATGAGTAGGGAGTTTCAAAGAATTAAATTCATAGTTCTTTTGAATTTATTTTCAATTTGGAGTTATTGAGTTTTATTCAAATTATTTTTCTCCAAAATAAAATATACAAAAATTAGGGTAACATGACTCCTACATCGAAAAATTGGAGAGAAATAAATTTGAATTCATTTTGGTATTTTTAAAATGATTTTCGTTGGATTTTATTAGAGCAGCAGCATTGTTTGATTTATCTGAATTTGTGTGGATTTTATTTGACTCTAGAAAAATGTTCATGTTGTAGAAAATCTTTTTCTGAAAATTTTGATATATTATATGCCTATATAATATATTTGTTCTATTTTGTTTTTATTCGTCTGAGAAAACGTTTTATTAAAAAACTTCCTCCACTTGAATCGGGCGGCCCAGCTCTCGCCAAAGCCAAGGCCCAGCCAGCGAAGTCGCTTGCCCGACTCGGACTCGAAGCGGAGACCGCCGCCGCCACGACAGCGCCGCCGCCCGCCGTGTCCTTCCGGACTCCGCCCCGCGCCGCCTCTCCTTTGCCCCTCCTCCACGCCACCGCTTTCCCTCCGCCTTTAAAAGGCAAGGACGCCGTCGCCCGGATCTCCCTCCTCTCCCCTCGCCTCGCGCCACGCCGTCGGCGAGATCTGCCAACAACCACCGCCAAGCCGCCTGCGTCGGAGCCGCCACCACCGCCACCTTCTACTCCGCCTCACCAAGGCCGCCGCCTCTCGCCGCGCCAGCACCGAGTCGCCGCCCCAATCCAAGTCGCCGCCCCGATCCAAGTCGCCGCCGCCGCCGTCTCGCCGGAGATCCGCCGCTGTCGAACCGAATCGGTAAACCGCTCGGTCTGGTTTATTTTCTTCTTAGGGTTTAGTTTTTTTCCAAGTTTTCTCTGAAAACCCGGTTTCTTTTAGTTTAGTTATTTTGCGAATGTTCATTAGATTAGGTTCAGCAGTGAACAGTTTCATTCATTAGCATTCGGCAGCGATCGTTCGCTCGATAGAGTTTCCTTTTTTTTTAATTTTTGGCCAGGGACCCGTCTGTGAATATTTTATTTACGGATTAGCCCCTGGACTTCAAACGACAAAAACTTTTTACTCGTTAGTCCAAATCCAGTGAAACAAATGCCCACTTCTTTGTTATGATCTCCCCTATCCAGATAATCAACTTAAACATGTTTTTAAAAGTTTTAAAATTTGAATTTAAGCAGATTTGTTTTTGAACTTCATTTGTTCATAACTCGACTTGTATAACTCCGATTTAGTTGATTCTTTTTGCAAATCGAAGCTCTTGACCTAAACTTTCTGATAAAGCCAAATTCACATAGTTTTGGTAATGTTAGAAATTGTTTTATTCTGCAAGAGTCATTTGATTTGGTTTTGATGTTTTCTGAATTCTTTTCTTCGTTCTCTCCGATCTTTTGAGTGATTGCTTATGTGTGGTTACTATTGCTTGCTTATGATAGATTGACCGGAGTGTGACGAGTAGATCTATCAAGAGTTTTGAGTGTGAATCATCTTCATCAACATTGCAGGCAAGTTCACACTTTGATCATATCCCTTTTCATACCCAGTTTTTATGCATTAGTTTCAACCCTCAAACATTGCATGAGTAGGATTGAGAACATGTGGGTATCGGGAAGTAGTTGATGAGGTAGGAACCTATTGCCCTGCATTCAAACCTTGGGAGTTACTATTACATTGCTTATATTGCTATGCTATGCTCGTAGACGTGGATTGGGTTTTGAGAGTATTCATGACAGTTGTGAGATTGTTAATTAATGGTTTACTTAAGGTGGCAACTTAAACACACATCCTGGGTGGATTGAGGTACTGGTTATTCCAGATTGCTGTCTAGGCACCGGGTAGACCAGGATTGCCTGTTTTTTATGGACCGCCACCCAGCTCAAAGGGATCATGAGATTATTCATACTAGAAACTTCCGTGTGCAGCCACAAGCCATTATGGGCTCGGCATAGTTGATTAAGTCGTGCGAACTCTTACAGGGTAGACTAGCGATGTAGGGAAAGTAGGTGTACCGGTCTATCCATAGTAAGGTGCTAGCGCTTCGAAAGACTATGTCTCACCATCCGCTTTCTCAAACAACATGTAGTGCGAGAAATCCAACGGAGGCGATCGAGTCTTGTGGGGAAAAGTGCGCAAACCTCTGCAGAGTGTATAAACTAATCATGGTTAGCCGTGTCCCGGTTATGGACATCTTGAGTATCTAGTACTTGGATTTTCCTGTGAATCTCATTATGTTACTTTAAATAATTTTGTTGGGTTAATGATGATATTTTTAACAAGGTTGGAAAAAGCGGTAGGCGTAAGCGAGGCGGTTGGCCTTCGCCTAGTGCCTAGGCGGTGCCTAAGCGCCCTAGACGCAGCCTAGGCGGTAATATAGTTTTTACTTGTAGTGTATTTGTGATTATTATATGGGTGTTGATATTAGTTTAGGGCATATTAATAAGTTAATTGCCGTCTACTGCCATTGGAATATATCTAGTTTGGCATAATGCGGCAAGATGTGGAATGATTTGTTGCTTGGGTAGGCAATTCCTTGCTTGCCCCGCCTAGACCTCCATTTATGCCCTAGGCGAGGCGTTTGGCCATTGCCTAGCGCCTAGGCGTGCCTAAGCGACTCCTAGGCACTGCCTTTTCCAACAGAGATTTTTAATTGGGATTGAGAATGCTGTCAACCATTCTCAATGTTTAACAACCACCATGATAGTTAAATAAAATTTATTCCTTTGTAGTAGGGAAAAATTGGCTTTACGCAAAACCTTATAACCATAGAGCTTTTCCACCAGCCATAAATGCATGTAGTGATAGACATTATTCATCGTTGCTCTATAGTGTGAATTTGCCAGTGCATTCAATGTACTGACCCTTTGTGGCTGCAACGTTTCATGTTGCAGGATATCTTACGACGAGTAAGTGATACGTTAGTGTTACGATTTCTACACTCAACTTTGCCGTTGGTGTTGATGGGAATCCACAACCATGTTACTTCCGCTATTTGGATTGAGGTAATAGTATTTACGTTACTTTATACATGTGATTTACCTCTGTTATAAATCCTCGAGTCTCGTGTGTGTCAAAGATACGATCCGTGGATGACACTTCACCACAGAGACTTGATCCATTCGGTCGATTCGCTACAAGATGGTATCAGAGCACATGTTGACTGTAGGACGTGACCCTAGAAACTGACAAGCCCATAGGAAAGATTTTTCTCTACAACTTCATTTTCAAAAAGATCTTTTACCTCTCTTCTCTTCTGAGCTTATTCAAATATTCCCTTTTAGTGAGACCATACCCCTTTTCCCTTTTGACCACTCGAAGATTCGACCGATGAGACCACTCCAAGGAGACAAGATATCGGACAACTAAGACCACTTCGGAATGAAGAGAATTTTACCGAGCATTATAATGATGGAAACTACAACGGCGAAGACTCTGAAGACTAGGAGAATTTGAAGGCTCTTAAGAATTCTCAGATTTTTATGACCTAGGAAGGCTACCCTTATGGAACTTGGCAGACTATGGAAGTTGTCAATACCCGAGATCAAGGTGTATCGGAGAAATACTGGAACATGGAGCATTAGAATTCAAAGTTTTATCAAGAAAACCCGAAGACAGGAGATATCAACTATGGAATGATAGCTCATGAAAATAATAAGAGCAGAAACATGGATATTCATGATGTTATTGTTCGCTTATGCTATTTTCACCGTGCTGAGTTAAGCATGCATTCCCTCGGAAGGATTGGATGGTAGAAGGCTGATGGAGCACCTATCAACAAGAGGTGAAGTTTTAACCTTAGCTGATGTAACACCAGGATCTGGAGCATTACATCAAGGATTTTAAGATGGACTTGCGGAAGCTATATTCGACAAAGAAGTATTTCGTGAAGAAACTCAGACCCGTGGTTGAAGTAGCCAAGTGGAGAAGCAAAACCCCGAGGTACCAGAGATTCGTCATGAACTGAAGGACAGTAGGATCATGGTCCATGTCGAGGTTGATGAAACCCAGAAGTTTGGAATGCAACTCCAGAAATATTAAAGGACGCCACGAGAGATTTCGCGTCAACAGATATGATCTAGCAAAATAATTTTAGAAGGACAAGCATGATCGGAAGAAGCCATCGGAGACATGAACAAGACTTGAAGAGTTTGACGACATTGACCTTTAGAAGACCAAACCCCAGTTATATACCTATATTAGATGCGACGATTGTGAGCTGTCATTTTGTTTGATGTTTTTTTTCTGATAGCCACAAATAAAATCTGTATTTTCAAAACTTTTGTTTGCTTTGTGTGCATCCCTCTCGATCTCTCTTATCTCACCCCATAACCCATGGACCCAATAGATGATGAATGGAGATGAGCTCATATTTTCGGGACCAATGAGTCAATTGGAGACGGACCGATGGATTCAGAACATGGAGGATCACATGGAGAATAACCCTATAGACGGAAAGGATATGGCCCAACATGCTCTTCAATGCTTTGAAAGAGGTGCTGCTACTTGGTGGAGGATGTACCAAACCATCAATGGATGGCAAGGAGTAACCACTTGGAAAGAATTTAAGTTGACTTTGTCAAAGTCTAGGTTTGTGTCCCAGAAATTGGAGCCTTATGGAAATGATATGAAGAAACCTTGTGCATGCAAGCTCTGTGGAGAAATAGGACACACCCATAAAGAACACAAGGATGAATGCCCAAATTGTGAAGGAAGTCATCCAGCTGAAGAATGCCCAACTAGGCAGATCACTTGTTTCTTGTGTGAACGGACTACCCACTACGCTGCTCAGTGTCACATTTACCCCATGGTACAAAGAACCATCCAGCATAAGAAAGAAGCAATGAAAGGAGCCCTAATGGAATTTTTAAAAGAACCTGTGATGAAGGAAGAGGTGGAGGACACACCCAAAGAAGAACCAATTAAACCCTGCACCAAGTCCTGCTATTCATGTGGAGAAGAAGGGCACATCTCCCAGAATTGTTTGAATGGGGATTTAGTAGAATTCCCGATAGAGGAAGTAGAGTATGACCCACAGGAAATAGAAGCCCTGATTGGAACGGAAAAGTCCAGGAAGAGAAGTAGATTGGACACCAGGAACAACCCAATTTCTACAAAGAAAGACCTGAGTCATATCACATGTTTCAGGTGCAAAAATTCAGGACACTACTTCAATGATTGCCCAAGAGGGAAGATGAGGACCCCATGAGGCTATATAATCACAAGGAAACCTCGATATTTGTCAGAAGTAATATGTTTCCGTTGTGATGAAGCAGGGCACTTTGCCAGGGATTGTCCCAAAGAGAAGGAGGCTTGTAATAAGTAGTTGAGTTTGCAAGAAAGGAATATAGTAGTAGTGGTAGTAGTAGTGAGAACAATTCTGTTATATTGAAGTGTTGAGTTGAGGCATGTAATGGAAAACAGGAGATTGTAATAATTTGAGAATAAATAAAGTTAGTAGTGTTGGTACTGATTTGGATTTTATGAGTTGTTACTCTATGAGGAAAGATGTTGACCATTTTCGAGGATATGAGAAATATGGTCTATGGAAGATTGGAGCATTTTAAGGGTGGTAGTACCCTGTGAGGACACTTGACCCTTTGAAAGGATAATGATGTTCCATGAAGTGGAGTATGGACTTCATAAGTATAAGTTTTTATCTCGGTATGTGGGATATCCCACGAGGATGAAGAGATGAATTAATATTGGATATAAAGGAGGTATGATGATGGAAATATGGATCAATGGAAATTCAATGATGAGTCTGAGTAACCATGTCCTAGTTTGATGCCAATAGAAGGAAGGAAGACAATACAATTGGATGGATTTTAACTATGCTAGGAAGCTGGAAGTTGGATGCTGGAATAACGATCAGTTGCCCCAAGGATGAGTTCAAGATTTACAAGTGATGAGATGGGCCATAACCCATAGGCCCCAGGACCTGCCAAGAAGCAAGCACACTCTTGCTGAAGGAAAAAAACCTGGAAGAAGTTACGATTTTATCGATAGATGATCTTATAGGAGTAACGCAAAACCTGAGAGTTGTGAAGGAACGATAGATGTTTTTCTGGCTTACAGAATCAATGGATTTATCCGAACTTGGTTCGTCGACAAGAGAAATTCTGCAATGCTTGTGAGGATGACCGAGTGTTAGAATGCGAGATTAGCTAAACCATGTACAAGGTAATGATTTGGGTGCGGGATGGATTGATCACCATACCGACTTACTCTTATTATTCGCGTTGCTATATGGGATGGTAAATCTGAGTGACTTACCTATAGTAGAGAGACGACGATCAAAACCTTGTTTAAAACTTAGAATGGTATAGGTATTTTTTCCCTTGTACATGGCAGTTGTTGCCAACCGTAGGTTATATGGTGAGGTTCAACCCAGACCCATTTCCTGCAGGACAAACCCTAAATTGTTGACCACCATGAGATATGATAGTTGTTTAGTATTGGCGCCAGACCTGTCAGCTAAGAAGACCCAGTCTCAGAAGAACCATATCAAGATGAAAGGACAGAAGAAATTGAGGAAAAGGTTATGCCACTACGGAAGAGCCCAGAGAAGGAATTATCCTTAAGATCTGAGAAGACCGACACTGTCAGTAATAAGGATGGAGTATATGAGTTTTGATGGAACCGTAACCATGCTTCTAAGGGTGGTAGCACCCGAGACCCCGGAGATGAACGTTGAATTTTGAAGACCCCCAAACCCTAACCTATTTCTTTCTAGCCTCTCCGAATCTCGAGGACGAGATTCATTTTAAGGGTGGTAGGTTTGTAACATCCCAAAATTCTAAATTTTGGAATGTTATAATAAATAGATAGATTTGATTGATTGAGTGAAATTCGAAAAAAAATTGAAAGATAAATGAGAGGGAATAAAAGGACTTTCCCAAACTTTCATTTTCTTTTCTGATCTTCATGAATTCAAATTCCTTTCAAATACAAAACCCTTGAGCGAAGATGAGATGACTTCTTCCATTTAATTAAATGAAAGGGTATTTGAAAATATTTGAATTTCATTTGGAAATATTTCGATTCATAAACTTCATGCAACTCAATGATTTTCATGAGAGAAGATAAAATGACTTCTTCAAATTATATGAAATATGAGTTGGGAGTTTCAAAGAATTAAATTCATAGTTCTTTTGAATTTATTTTCAATTTGGAGTTATTGAGTTTTATTCAAATTATTTTCTCCAAAAATAAAATATACAGAAATTAGGGTAACATGGTTCCCTACATCAGAAAGTTGGAGAGAAATAAATTTGAATTCATTTTGGTATTTTTAAAATGATTTTCGTTGGATTTTATTAGAGCATCAACATTGTTTGATTTATCTGAATTTGTGTGGATTTTATTTGACTCTAGAAAAATGTTCATGCTGTAGAAAATCTTTTTCTGAAAATTTTGATATATTATATGCCTATATAATATATTTGTTCTATTCTGTTTTTATTCGTCTCAGAAAACGTTTTATTAAAAAAAAAACTTCCCTCCGCCGAACTAGGCTGGCCCAGCTCCTGCCAGGCCAAGGCCCAGCCCAGCCGAGTCGCTCACCCCCGACCTCGGACTCCCGAGCGGGAGACTGCCGCCACCACGACAGCGTCGCCGCCGCCGTGTCCTTTCCGGACTCCGCCTCCCGCGCCGCCTCTCCTCTGCCCCCTCCTCCACGTCACCGCCTCCCCCTCCGCCTTTAAAAGGCGAGGACGCCGTCGCCCGGATCTTCCTCCTCTCCCCTTGCCTCGCGCCACGCCGCCGCCGGCGAGATCCGCCTCAACCACCGCCGCCGCACGCGTCAGCCGGAGCCGCCACCACCGCCACCTTCGACCTCGCCGCCAGGCCAAGCGCGCCTCTCCACCCATCTCCGCCAGCCCCGAGTCACCGCCCGATCCAAGTCGCCCGCCGCCGCCTCGCCGAGATCCGCTGTTGTCGAATCAACTGTAAACCGCTCGGTCCGGTTTATTTTCTTTTTAGGGTTTAGTTTTTTTCCAGGTTTTCTCTGAAAACCCGGTTTTTCTTTTAGTTTAGTTATTTTGCGAATGTTCATTAGATTAGGTTCAGCAGTGAACAGTTTTATTCATTAGCGTTCGGCAGCGAACGTTCGCTTGGTAGAGTTTCCTTTTTTTAAATTTTCAGCCAGGGACCCGTCTGTGAATATTTTATTTACGGATTAGCCCCTGGACTTCAAATGACCACAACTTTTTACTCGTTAGTCCCAATCCAATGAAACCAACGCCCACTTCTTTGTTATGATCTCCCCTATCAAGATAACCAACTTAAACATGTTTTAAAAAGTTTTAAAATTTGAATTTAAGTAGATTTGTATTTGAACTTCATTTGTTCATAACTCGACTTGTATAACTCCGATTTAGTTGATTCTTTTTGCATATCGAAGCTCTTGACCTAAACTTTCTGATAAGGCCAAATTCACATAGTTTTGGTACTGTTAGAAATTGTTTTATGCTGCAAGAGTTATTTGATTTGGTTTTGATGTTTTCTGAATTGTTTTCTTCGTTCTCTCCAATCTTTTGAGTGATTGCTTATGTGTGGTTACTATTGTTTGCTTACGATAGACTGACCGGAGTGTGACGAGTAGATCTATCAAGAGTTTTGAGTGTGAATCATCTTCATCAATATTGCAGGCAAGTTCACACTTTGATCATATCCCTTTTCATACCCAGTTTTTATGCATTAGTTTCAACCCTCAAACATTGCATGAGTAGGATTGATAACATGTGGGTATCGGGAAGTAGTTGATGAGGTAGGAACCTATTGCCCTGCATTCAAACCTTGGGAGTTACTATTATGTTGCTTATATTCCTATGCTATGCTCGTAGACGTGGATTGGGTTTTGAGAGTATTCATGACAGTTGTGAGATTGTTAATTAATGGTTTACTTAAGGTGGCAACTTAAACACACATCTGGGTGGATTGAGGTACCTGGTTATTCCAGGATTGCCTGTCTAGGCACCTGGGTAGACCAGGATTGCCTGTTTTTTATGGACCGCCACCCAAGCTCAAAGGGATCATGAGATTATTCATACTAGAAACTTCCGTGTGCAGCCACAAGCCATTATGGGCTCTGGCATAGTTGATTAAGTCGTGCGAACTCTTACAGGGTAGACTAGCAGATGTAGGGGAAAGTAGGTGTACCGGTCTATCCATAGTAAGGTGCTAGCGCTTCTGAAAGACTATGTCTCGGTCATCCGTTTCTCAAACAACATGTAGTGCGAGAAATCCAACGGAGGCGATCGAGTCTTGTGGGGAAAGTGCGCAAACCTCTGCAGAGTGTATAAACTAATCATGGTTAGCCGTGTCCCGGTTATGGACATCTTGAGTATCTAGTACTTGGATTTTCCTGTGAATCTCATCATGTTACTTTAAATAATTTTGTTGGGTTAATGATGATATTTTTAATTGGGATTGAGAATGCTGTTAACCATTCTCAATGTTTAACAACCACCATGATAGTTAAATAAAATTTATTCCTTTGTAGTAGGGAAAAATTGGCTTTACGCAAAACCTTATAACCATAGAGCTTTTCCACCAGCCGTAAATGCATGTAGTGATAGCCATTATTCATCGTTGCTCTACAGTGTGAATTTGCCAGTGCATTCAATGTACTGACCCTTTGTGGCTGCAACGTCTCATGTTGCAGGATATCTTACGATGAGTAAGTGATACGTTAGGGTTACGGTTTCTACACTCAACTTTGCCGTTGGTGTTGATGGGAATCCACAACCTTGTTACTTCCGCTATTTGGATTGAGGTAATAGTATTTACGTTACTTTATACATGTGATTTACCTCTGTTATAAATCCTTGAGTACTGTGTGTGTCAGCATACCGATCCAGGGATGACACTTAAGCACAGAGACTTGATCCATTCGGGTCAGGTCGCTACACGCATATATGTCCCTTAGTGCACGCTTCCACTCCCTTTTGGGTATGTGGGTTGCGTATATCATGTTCACCGTCCGCACTTGCGGGGGGAAGCCCTTCTGTCCTCTATTGTTCGGGCGGCGGGCTACTCCTCGTCATCACTATGCAGCCCCTTGTCATTGTTTTCGCATTTAACTTGCCTGCTGCTTGAATACCCAACAATCCTGTTGGTGTGATTGGCTGGCTTTTGGGGTGCCATGTATCCGCACGAGCAATCGAGTATTCGGTCCAAATTGACGGGCCCGAGTATTTCTTTTAAATGGCTTTTTCCGCGACCGGTTTAGAGCCTCTGAATCCGCATTGACCGCCAGATCTTCAGATTATCACCGTTAGTGCGGCGCTTGTGCTTGTTGCGACGCGACCGCCATCGATGTCCTTGGTATCCGAATTACCGGGCTCTTGGTCATGTTGTTACTGCGAGCTAGCGATTGTCCTCTCCCGCAAAAGCGGGTCATGAGTGTTGTGAGGGCTGCCATTGATTTCGCTTTTCCTGTCCTAGGTGCCGGCAAGCCACTCGTCACGGATGTTGTGTTTGAAGGCTGCAAGGGCCTCGCATCCGGACAATCGACGATTTGATTTTTCTTGGTTAGGAACTGTGTCCGTAATTGTCCGCCGATTCCTCTGGCTGCTGAATTATGTGGCTTAGGTCATCGGCGTCTGGTGGTCGCACATATGTGCCCTGGAAATTCTCGAGGAATGCGGCTTCCAGGTCTTCCCAACAACCAATTGACTCTGCTGGCAAGCTGTTAAGCCAATGCCGGGCTGGTCCTTTAAGCTTGAGTGGGAGGTATTTGATGGCGTGTAGATCATCACCGCGGGCCATGTGGATGTGAAGGAGATAGTCCTCGATCCAAACCACAGGATCTGTTGTGCCATCGTATGATTCAATGTTTACGGGTTTGAAACCCTCAGGGATTTGATGATCCATTACTTACTTCATCTGTGAAGCATAGTGGGTGTGCGGCACCTCTGTATTGGGCTATATCACGACGCAACTCAAATGAGCTTTGTCTACTGTGTTCGTCCTGGCCAGAATTGCCATATCCGGCGTGACGGTGATCGTCGCGTGTCATGGGGCGCCCACGCGATCCATAGATCAATCTTGTCTGCCTTGCCTTGTCCTACAATATATCTCGCAGGTCTGGCGCATTTCCCCGCGCCTTTGTATTTTTTGAGCGGCGCCGGGGTGCGGCTTGAGTTGAGGGCCGAGAGGCCTCTCTGTCGCGGCCACGAGGTGGCCGGTCAGCCATATCATGCACTAGTGATGTAGGTTTGGGTGCTTCCTCCTCTAATCGGGGTAGCAGCCTGCGTCTTGGGTAGCTCTTGGAGGAGCGCTCGAGTTCATACTCTTCGGCCGCAAGGACTTCGGTCCATCTGTCAGCTAGCAAATCCTGGTCAGCTCTAAGCTGTTGCTGCTTTTTCTTGAGGCTGCTTGCCGTGGCCATGAGCCTGCATTTGAAACGCTCTTGTTCGACGGGATCCTCGGGCACGACGAATTCGTCGTCGTCGAGGCTTGCCTCATCTTCGGAGGGAGGCATGTAATTATCGTCCTCTACCTCTTTTTCGCCGCTCTCTCATGAGGGCTGGCTTCTCCATCCTCCCGCGCTGAATCTTGCTGGAGGGGTTGTCTTCGCACCGTCCGGGTGTTATTGTCTCCGTGCGGAATCACCATTTTTGCTGTGCGGATTTAGAGCGGCGCCGCTGACGCCGGTGCTTAGGCTGTTTCTTGGAGGGGTCATCCTCCGCTGTTCCATCGCCATTCCCATCTTTTGGGATGTCCACCATGTATATGTCGTATGACGAGGTGGCCTTCCAGTGCCCTGTGGGCGCTGGTTCTTGGTCGTCTCCTGCATCGTCGTCCATACCGTCGATTTCTTCGGAATCGAAGTCGAGCATGTCGGTTAAATCATCGATAGTGACTACGAAGTGGGTGGTGGGTGGGCTTTGATTTTCTTCATCGTCCGCATCCCAACCTTCCTGACCATAATCCGGCCAGGGCTCTCCTGATAAAGAGAGAGACTTTAGTGAATTCAGAATGTCGCCAAAGGGCGAGTGCTGAAAGATGTCCGTGGCAGTGAATTCCATGACCGGCGCCCAATCGGATTCGATTGGCAGGGGCACGGAAGGCTCGGAGTCCGGAGAGGAGTCCGACACCTTGGAGTTACGAGCTTCGCAAAGGACGGGGTAGGTGTACGGCTCAATCGCCGTAGAGATCGCAGCCCCGAGGCGGTGTCTAGCCACCCGTCCTCGATCGGCGGATCGGCTCCGAGCTAAAGGTCGGAGCGGACTCGTGCGGCCTCCAGACACTGCTCGCGGCAGAGCTAGATCATGCCCTCGTGATGCGGCAGTAGCGCTTGGCTGTGGCTCGAACCCGTCAAGATCAAGTCTCCGCGGATATCAGCCGTGTAGTTCAAACTTCCAAATCTGACCTGATGGTCATGGGCGAAGCTTTCAATCTGCTCCAGATGGCTGCTTAATTGGCCCGCATGCGAGCCGCCCGAATCTGAAGATCTGTCCGGGAGAAAAGTCTCACCACAGAGCGCATCGTTGTTGATGATCGGAGGCGGGCCTAAAGATGACGACACGAGGAACTCTCAATGAAAGCACCAATGTCGGTGTCAAAACCGCGGATCTCGGTAGGGGTCCCGAACTGTGCGTCTAGGCGGATGGTAACAGGAGACAAGGGACACGATGTTTTTACCCAGGTTCGGGCCCTCTCGATGGAGGTAAAACCCTACTCCTGCTTGATCAATATTGATGATATGGGTAGTACAAGAGTAGATCTACCACGAGATCAGAGAGGCTAAACCCTAGAAGCTAGCCTATGGTATGATTGTTGTTCGCCCTATGGACTAAAACCCTCCGGTTTATATAGACACCGAATAGGGTTAGGGTTACACAGAGTCGGTTACAATGGTGGGAGATCTACATATCCGTATCGCCAAGCTTGCCTTCCACGCCAAGGAAAGTCCCATCCGGACACGGGACGAAGTCTTCAATCTTGTATCTTCATAGTCCAGGAGTCCGGCCAAAGGTCATAGTCCGGCTATCCGGACACCCCCTAATCTAGGACTCCCTCACTGTAAAAAACAGAACAGTCTATAGTAATCTGTACTCAAACCATACTTCTGCTACTCAAAAAATTATGAAAAAATTAGGACCACATGAGCAATTTGTATATTAAACTTATGCATAAATAATCAACTCAAAATCACTCTTATGTTAAAAATGAGACTTATTTTCGTGAGCGCAAAAGTTTCTGTTTTTCAGCAAGATCAAAGCAACTATCACCCAACATGATCCTAAAGGCTTTACTTGGCACTTTATTGAAACAAAAGCAATAAAACATGATCAATAAAGTAGCGTAATCATGTGAACACACAAAAACAATAGGTAAAAGTGTTGGGTTGTCTCCCAACAAGCGCTTTTCTTTAATGCCTTTTAGCTAGGCATGATGATTTCAATGATGCCCGCATAAAAGATAAGAATTGAAACATAAAGAGAGCATCATGAGTCATAAGTTCCTCTCTCGTAATAATTTTCAGTAGCATCATTAATATATTCATCAATATATCCATTACATAAAGCATTCTTTTCATGATACACAAGCATAGAAAATTTATTACTCTCCACATAAGCAATTTTATTCTCATTCATAATAGTGGGAGTATCATAGGAAACTCGAATACTATAAATAGTTCCCACATTAAAAGAGTAATGTTCAGTAAAAGGATATTCAAAATTATGACAATAATTATCACTACTTTTTATAACATAAGTATCATCACAATAATCATCATAAGTTGCAACTTTGTTCTCATCATAGATAGGAGGCATGCAACCATCATAGAAAGTTGGATCATTCAAAGTACGGGGACTAAAAAGATCATCTTCATTAAACATAGCATTCCCAAACTTGGGACAAACATTAATTGCAGCAAATAAATTCTCAAACATGTCATTCTCATCAAGCATAGCATCCCCAAGCTTGTGGCTTGGCATATCATAAGCATAATCACTCTCATCATTAATAGTATGAATAGCACCAACGGTATAATAATTGCTATCATCATAATTTCCCAAGTTGGTGCCAAAAAGATTTCCAAGATTATAAGAAGTATCATTATCTTCTCAATCATAATCATCACAACAAGCAATAGGCATAACAAAATCATCATCAAGTGCATCATCTTCACAATTATTTTTGATTCATTTTCATGAGGCACAACAATAATAGGAGCAACATTATTTGGGAGAGATACCTTTTTACCTCTATTTTTCTTCTTTTCTTCTTCGTCACCACATCATGTGTGGGTTTATTTAATATTTTCAAGCTTCTTATTGATGAGATTGGTTGGATAGGAAGCTCCTCCTCGTTACCTGATTCATCATAATAAACACTAGGAGGGTATTGGGAAATATTTTCCCTTTCATTAGTACTCTCTTCATATTCTATTTGCTTTCTTGACTTTAGATAGTTGGCAATATAAGGATTCTCAATGCAATTTACCGCACAAAACATATAAATTTCCTCTAGATCAAAATCAAGAAATCTCTCGAGATTAAATTTTGGAATACCCTTAGTTATACGTTTCATTTCTTCATACCCCAAAAGAAGACTAAGCTCTTTATGATGCTCAAGGGTAATCAAGTTATCACAATTTTTGGACACGATTTGATCATGAAAGAATTTGCATTGGAGATTTCAATGACCATGTTCATTGCAAAGTTCACAAGGATGGCAAAAAAATTAAATCTTTCAGCACAATCATCTAGCCTCTCTTGCAACTTTTCCGTTTCTAAATATTTATGCTTCTTACAAAATCTATCTTCCCTTTTTGGTGTGGAATTGCACTCCCAATTCACTCCACAAAAAGTGACATGCTTATAAGAAACATTTTTGTCATGACTTGTGCAATCATCATTAGCATTTTGGATATTCAAAGAATTCATACTAACAACATTGCAATCATGCTCATCATTCAAATATTTCATGCCAAGCATTTTATTGACTTTTTCTTCTAACAATTGAACACAATTTTTTGAACCATCATTTTCAAGAAAAATATTATAAAGATGATCAATAATATGATGCAACCTAAATTCCATTTTTATGTAGTTTTCTTCTATAGACCAAACTAGTGATAAACAAGAAACTAAAAGATTAAATTGCAAGATCTAAAGATATACCTTCAAGCACTCACCTCCCCGACAACGGTGCCAGAAAAGAGCTTGATGTCTACTATGCAACTTTATTCTTGTAGACACGTGTTGGGCCTCCAAGCGTAGAGTTTTGTAGGATAGTAGAAATTTTCCCCCAAGTGATGAACTAAGGTTTATCAATCTGTGAGAGGTGTAGGATGAAGATGGTCTCTCTCAAACGACCCTGCAACCAAATACAAGAAATCTCTTGTGTCCCCAACATACCCAATTGAAAGTGCAACTATCCCTAGGTGGTTTTGGTAATTTCTAACAACATATAGCTCATTGAGCTAATGCTCTTTCAAGATTAATATTTCAGGAAAGCTCAATGATTGGCATGGCATGGATGAGAAAAGTGGACCCCTCAAAATGCTAAGGACAAAAGGATTGGCTCAAGCTCAAAGCTCAAGACTCTACATTTTCTATTTTAGTGATCCAAGATCACATTGAGTCTATAGGAAAAGCCAATACTATCAAGGAGGGATGAGGTGTTGCTTAATGAGGCTCTTGCTCAAAATGCTTAGTGATATGCTCCAAAGCCCTCAACTACTTTCTCACATCCACATATGACCTAAACCAAAAGTCAAACTCGGCCCCACCGATTCTTTCTATCTGGCGCCATCGAGTTAAGATGTCATAGCCATTGCCACAAACCCTAGGCAAATCGGTCTCGCCGATAGGGATCTCGGTCTCACCGAGATGGGATTGTAATCTCTTTGTTTCCCTTCGTAATGTTCCAATCTCACCGACATGAGCGATCGGTCCCACCAAGATTGCAATGTAAACTCTCTGTTTCCTCTTCGTAACATTTCGGTCTCACCAAAATGAGCAAATCGGTCCCACCGAGTTTACCTGACCAACTCTCTGGTTAGCTTATTACCAAAATCGGCCTCACCGAGTTTGTGTAATCGGTCTCACCGAGATTACGATATGCCCTAACCCTAACCATATCGGTCCTACCGAGTTGCATGTCGGTCCCACCGAAAATCCTAACGGTCACTAGATTTGTTGAATCGGTCCGACCGAGTTTACCAATTCAGTCCCACCGAGATTGGCAAGTTGTGTGTAGCGGTTAGATTTTGTGTGGAGGCTATATATACCCCTCCACCTCCTCTTCATTCGTGGAGAGAGCCATCAGAACGAACCTACACTTCCAACTTACCTTTTCTGAGAGAGAACCACCTACACTTGTGTTGAGGCCAAGATATTCCGTTCCTACCACATGAATCTTGATCTCTAGCCTTCCCCAAGTTGCTTTCCACTCAAATCTTCTTTCCACCAAATCCATATCCTGTGAGAGAGAGTTGAGTGTTGGGGAGACTATCATTTGAAGCACAAGAGCAAGGAGTTCATCATCAACACACCATTTGTTACTTCTTGGAGAGTGGTGTCTCCTAGATTGGCTAGGTGTCACTTGGGAGCCTCCGACAAGATTGTGGAGTTGAACCAAGGAGTTTGTAAGGGCAAGGAGATCGCCTACTTCGTGAAGATCAACCGCTAGTGAGGCAAGTCCTTCGTGGGCGACGACCATGGTGGGATAGGCAAGGTTGCTTCTTCGTGGACCCTTCGTGGGTGGAGCCCTTCGTGGACTCGCGCAGCCATTACCCTTCGTGGGTTGAAGTCTCCATCAAAGTGGATGTACGATAGCACCACCTATCGGAACCATGACAAAAACATCCGTGTCTCCTATTGCGTTTGAATCCTTCAAACCCTTCCTTTTACATTCTTGCAAGTTGCATGCTTTACTTTCCGCTGCTCATATACTCTTTGCATGCTTGCTTGAATTGTGGTAAGATTGCTTGACTTGTCCAAAGTTGCTAAAATCTGCCAAGTACTAAAATTGGGAAAAGGCTAGATTTTTACTTGGTCAAGTAGTATAATCACCCCCCCCCCTCTAGACATACTTTCGATCCTACACCAATACAATGGTAAATTGTATAGGTGCACTAGTTCGGCGAAGAGATGGTGATAAAAGTGTAATATCGATGGTAGAAATATATTTTTATAATCTGAATAAATAAAAACATCAAGGTAGAAAATGGTGAACGAGCACAAAACGGTATTGCAATGCTTGAAAACAAGGCCTAGGGTCCATACTTTCACTAGTGCAACCTCTCAGCAATGTTAAAATAGTTAGATCATATGATTATCCCTCAAAGTGCAACAAAGAATCACTCTCGAGTTCCTATTAGCGGAGAACAAAAGATAGAAATTGTTTGTAGGGTACGCAACCACCTCAAAGCTATTCTTTCCGATCGATCTATCCTAGAGTTCATACTAAAATAACGCAAGCTATTCTTTCCGATCGATCTAATCAAGAGTTCGTACTAAAATAACACCAAAGCAATTCGTATTCATAATACTCAATCCACACAAAGGACTACAAAGAGACCCCAAAGTTTCTATCGAAAAAAATATAATAAAAATGTGCATCAAACCCTATGCATAGATTACCCCAATGTCAACTCAGGAATCCACAAATTGAGTGCCAAAACATATATCAAGTGAATCAATACGATACCCCATTGTCACCTCAAGTATTCATACCGCAAGACATACATCATGTGTTCTCATATCCGAATATTCAATCCGACAAGACAAAACATAAAAGGGTAAAGATTCAATTCATCACAACAAGATTATAGAGGGGAGAAACATCATATGATCCATCTATATTAACAAAGCTCATGATATAGATCACGAGAGAGAGAGAGAGAGAGAGAGAGAGAGATTAAACACATAGCTACTGATACAAACCCTCAGCCCCGAGGGTGGACTACTCCCTCCTCATCGTGGTGGCCACCGGGATGATGAAGATGGCCACCGGAGATGATTCCCCCCTCTGGCAGGGTGTCGGAAAGGGTCTAGATTGGTTTTCGGTGGCTACAGAGCCTTGCGGCAGCGAAACTTCTGATCTAGGTTAACCCCGAAGGGTTTTGGAATATTTGTGAATTTATAGGGTAAAGTCAGGGTGCGGGAGGGCACCGAGGTGGGCGCGCCCTGGTGGGTTGTGCCCCCCTCGGGACACCCCCAGGTGCTTCTTTGGCCCACTGTTGGTCTTCTGGTCCATAAAAAATCTCCATGAAGTTTCGTTGCATTTGGACTCCGTTTGGTATTGATTTCCTGCGATGTAAAAAACAAGCAAAAAACAGCAACTGGCACTGGGCACTGGGTCAATTGGTTAGTCCCAAAAAATGATATAAAGTTGCTATAAAATGATTGTAAAACATCTAAGAATGATAAAATAACAACATGAATACTTCATAAATTATAGATACGTTGGAGATGTATCAGGATGCCGCTGCTTCGTCGGCGAGCCCAGACTGCCCTCTGACTTCTCTCCCCTCCCTCTAATCGTCCCGCTCGCCCGGATGGGCCCTGAGTCGCAGCTGTCGGTGTCAAAACCGGCGGATCTCGGGTAGTGGGTCCCGAACTGTGCGTCTAGGATTGATGGTAACATGAGACGGGAGACACGATGTTTACCCAGGTTTGGGCCCTCTCTATGGAGGTAATACCCTACTTCCTGCTTGATTGATCTTGATGAATATGAGTGTTATAAGAGTTGATCTACCACGAGATCATAATGACTAAACCCTAGAAGTCTAGCCTATGTGAATATGGTAATGAATGTCCTATCCGGACTACGCTCTCCGGTTTATATAGACACCATAGAGATCTAGGGTTACACGGAGTCGGTTACATCAGAGGGAATCTACATAGTCGGTCGCCAAGCTTGCCCTCCACGCCAAGTAAAGTCCAATCTGGACACGGGTATAGTCTTCGGTCTTCATGTGTTCACAGCCCATCAGTCCGGCCCACTAGATAACAGGTCGGATGCCCGAGGACCCCTTAATCCAGGACTCTCTCAGTAGCCCCCGAACCAGGCTTCAACGACGAGGTGTTCAGCGCACAAATTATCTTCGGCATTGCAAGGTGGGTTCCTTTTCCAAGTAGTATATTCGGCCATTGATCCAATATCACTCCCCTCGGCTTTTCTGCGCTAATAACTTCGTCTTCCACGTGTCAAGCAAATGCAAAGAGTCAGGGTATTTTTGCGAATAACACCCCGTCCACGCAAGGAAGAGCGCCTATTTAAAGATACTGGATCTTAGATCTAGGCTACATTGCGCCGAGAAAATCCCCGGAGACTGCCAGGAGAAACCATTCCATCATGGCTAGCATTCCCAGCTCCTCCTCCCGCTCCAGCCCTAAGAGAAGCGAGTGCGAGAAGTGCTCTGTGACTCATAGTCAACTAGCAAAGTTGCAAACGCAGGGATTTCTTCCTCCCGCGGATCTGGTCCCTGTTCGTGCAGGACCGGCCTCCTTCAATGGTGTGACTCAGGCGGAGGACTTCCCCAATCCATCCGGGGGGAGCGAGTGTGCTTCGTCCCCTATCTGCTAAGAGGCGTCGGATTTCCAGTCCATCCATTCCTATGAGGGCTTCTGGAATATTATGGCCTCCAGCTGCACAACTTCACTCCCGCCTCTATCCTGCACATCACAGGTTACGTCGCTCTATGCGAGTTATTTCTGGGTGTTGAAACCCACTTTGAACTGTAGAGAAAATTGCTCTGTCTTGTCCCGCGTAACCATGAGGGTTCAATATTTGAAGTGGGCGGAGCCGAAGTGTGGCGCATCGCCGATACCGGATACCTGTCCGGCACACCAAGGAGGGCATCAAAAGAGAGGCCTTCAGAATGGTTCTACATCGAGGACGTTGCACTTCCCGACCCAGTTCAAAAGGGTCTCCCTGAATTTGCAAGCGTTCCGCTAAAGAAACGCCACAGTTGGCGTCCCCGGAGCCTTGAAGAGGATGACAGTGTGGAGGTTCGTCAGCTCCTGGGCAAGATAAAGACGCTCGCTCAGTCCGGATTAACAATTGTTGAGGTAATGGCGACCTCCATAGTGTGAGGGGTTCAGCCGCTTCAGTATAGAGGGCTCCCAATGTGGCACTACAACGGGGAGGACGACGCCTCCCGCTGTGGTCGGAAAGGTCCGCACACCCCCCGCCCTAGCCAAGATATTGGCCGGGCTGTTCAAGGGGAGGAAGAGGAATTTCTTTGCATCAATCGCAGGGATGGATATTCTATGTACAATCCTCCCAGTTGGGTAAGCCCCAGTCCTTCTGCTTTACTTATTCCGCTTCCTGGATTACCTTTGATAAATTTCTAATCCGCTTATAACAGCATTGGCGAAAAATCACCGAGGGGTTTTACAGGCCCGCCCCACAGCCTGAGAACCACAACTGGGAGTTGGATCCCGGGTTTGAAGAAGACCCGTATATATTCGTGGTACTCGCAGAAGGGGTGTTTTACCAGGCGAGCTACGATGGCACGGAAGTGGCCATTATCGCCGATTACCCTGGTCTTCTTCCTGCTTCCCACGGAAGTTATCAAGAAAAAGTCTCGCTCGAAAGAGCTTCCTCGCACTGCCTCACCCATCGCACTGCATCATGCTCCACATGGGAGGCGTTCAGCGTGTCATGCTACTCCGGGGGCGGCTCCAAAGAGGGCGACTCCAGCGCCGAGCAAGGCCTCTAAAAGGAAGGTCGGTGAAGACACGACCGGTCCCTCGTCAAAGAGGTAAGGATTTGAAGGTATACTTTAGTAGTCACATCCAACTGCAACTTATACGTTTGTCTGGTACCAGGAAAAAGGTTCACCGGACTACGTCTGAGGGTCCGGCCGGCCATACTCCCGGCGCCCAGGATTTAAACCCCATCAGAGAGACAGGAGCAGATATGGGAACAATGTCGGATTGTCCTTCGGCCGAGGGTTCGGAGAATATGTCTGTTACCAACTCGGAAGTGGTGAGCGCCATGAATCATCGGCGCTGCAGGGCTATTTTACGAGACCCTGAGTTCTTGGAAGAGGCATCCAATGCCTTCAGCTCGGCTGATGCGTACATCCAAGGTGCTCAAAACGGGCTTAGTAGAGCCACAAAGCAGCATTTAACAGATGTGCGGGTAAGTTTTGTTTGTCCGAATAGGATGGCCATATGCCAGTAGCCCCTAGGACTGAAAGCAGTTGGTACAACTGATTTAAGGACCATTGTATGACCAGGTTCTTACAGAGAAGAACAACCTTCTAACCCAAGAGCTGGAACAATGTCGGGCGTAGCTAAATGCTGCTACCGCCGAACTGGAAAAGTCCAAAAAGGCGTCGCCTGGTAATATTCCCCTCCATTAAGAAAATATAATCATATGCCATTAATGCTAACAGTCCTGCCTATATCATGACATGATTGTCAGAGGAACTTTAAAGAGGCGCTGGAAGTCGCGCAAGCGAATGAACAAGAAGCCAAGAGGCTACATGCTGCGGGCGAACGTGTGCTGAAGCAGGCCATTGTTGAGAAAAACCAGCTCCAGGATTGCAAAACCCAGCTAGGCGAAGAGCTGAAGGATGTGCGGGCCCAGCTAGCCGATTCCGTGAAGGAGAACAAGAAGCTGCGGGGTGGCATATTCAGTATGTGTCTGAACTATTGTTAAAGTAGTTCGGAGATAGATGGAACTGATATAATTATGATTGCAGGTATATTGACGGGCCGTCCTGAAGAGGAGGTGTCCCGATCATCGAGTGATCTGCTGCAAAGGCTATCGCAAGTGCACGAATAGGCACGACTGGCAATGCGGAGTGTTGCCAAGGCCCTGTGGCCATCCGCCTCCCCTCCTGGAAGTGTGGAGGAGCTTGTAGAGTTGTTCAAAGGAGCGCGGCGGCGTATCCAACTGTGGAAGATATCGGCCAGTCGAGAGGGTGCGCGAGAAGCTTGGGCCATGGTGAAAACTCGGTATACCAAGCTTGATCCTAATCACATGGCTCGGGTCGGACCACTAGGGTTGAATGGGTAAGAAATTCCCGTTAGTTTAGTGAATGACCAAGTAGGGGTGGCCGCCAAATATTCCCAACAGGATTGTAAGTTAGACCGCCTGTTGGACGATATAGAGAAGGAAGTGTTTGAGTCCAAGTGACTATGTACTTTCCTTATTACCCTATGTAATTCTAGCTGAATTGTATAGCATTTTTCATGGCAGACCTTTTCGCTTCAACCTCCAGACTCAATGGTGCGGAGTGTTTTCGAATACCCTCGTGGTCGAATAGACCGGGGTATGCTTGGAAAACTAGGCGTAGGGGTCATAGTTGCTTGAACAGACAAGTGGTATCCGGCTAGTTATGTTATTTTACATTGAGATTGTAAGAAACATCTTCCAGGGAGAATAGTTCCGTTAAGGGTTCCTTTCCCTGGGTGTGCATCCGTTAGTAGACATGTCCGAATTGTGATGTGAAAATCACAGTGTGTATAGCTTCTGGGGGTTCACAATAGAGTGAGTGCAAAGAGTATTTTTCATCCACCTACCGAACATTCCCTTAAGAATGCTAGCTCTTGGCTTCACCTAGTATGAGGTACACATCCGGATGACCCGGCAGTAACAATCGCAGAGGTGCTCCCTTTACCGCCTAGCCGAACAATCGGGAACGTAGGGGTAAGCACAGGAGCCAGGCAACCCAGCTTGGCCCAAACTTAAGTCATATTGATGCATATAATGGTGAAGAAAAGACATACGGGAAAAACGCATATGTATGATGAGCTTGATGCTCGGAAAATAATATTAACAAGCTTCTGTTCAAGAAGCCCCCAGGTATAATGGACGTACATATGTAAAGATGTGTATGTCAGTGGTGTTCGGTGGAGCCGTATGAGAGCTTTAAAGCGAAAAATAAAGGTGGAAAAGAGAGAAAAAGTAATGGAAACTACAGAGGATAAGGGGACGACAAAGAATTCAGCGCTAGGCATAAAACCTTTGGAGTCTGACCGCGTTCCAGGGGTTCGGCTCTAGGCGATTGTCTGATGCATCACGAAGACGGTACGCTCCGCCAGTAAGGACTTCGTCGATTATGAAGGGACCCTCCCATTTGGGCTTGAGTTTGTCCTTTTTCTTCTCCATCAAGCGTAAAACAAGTTCGCCAACGTTGTAAGTCTTGGCCCGTACTTCTCTGCTTTGATATCTTCGAGCCTGCTGTTGATAAAATGCTGAACGGGCTTTGGCGACGTCGCACTCCTCCTCCAGGGCGTCTAGGCTGTCCTGCCGATCCAACTCGACCTCTTTCTCTTCGTACATACGCACTCGAGGTGAGTCATGTATAATATCGTAGGGCAATACGGCCTCTGCACCATACACCATGAAGGAAGATGTGTATCCGGTAGTACGGTTGGGCGTGGTCCGCAGCCCCCAGAGTACGGAGTCGAGCTCCTCGACCCAGTGCTTCTCTGATTCTTTCAAAGACCGCACCAGCCTGGGTTTGATGCCGCTCATAATAAGACAATTGGCTCGCTCGACTTGACCGTTTGTTTGCGGGTGGTAGACAGAGGCGTAATCGAGCTTAATGCCCAGATTAGCACACCAGGTTTTCACCTCATTGAAATTGGAACCGTTATCAGTGATGATGCTGTGCGGGACACCATAACGGTGCACCACATCGGATATAAATGCAATCACCGGTCCGGATTCGGCCGTTTTAACTGGTTTAGCCTCTATCCACTTGGTGAATTTGTCCACCATGACCAGCAGATCTTTTTTCTTATGGCTTCCCCCTTTAAGGGGTCCAACCATGTCCAAGCCCCAGACCGCAAAGGGCCATGTAATGGGGATTGTTTGTAGGGCGGTTGGGGGCATGTGGCTTTGGTTGGCGAAGAGTTGGCATCCAACGCAGCGCTGGATGAGGTCCTGTGCGTCTGCTCGAGCCGTGGGCCAATAAAATCCTGTCCGGAAGGCCTTGTTGACAAGTTGCCCGGGTTGCGGCGCGGTGCCCACCGAGACCGGCGTGAATTTCTGCCAAGAGTTGTCGCCCCTCCTCCTCGGAGATGCACCTTTGAAGGACTCCGGTAGTGCTTTTCTTGTAGAGCTCTCCTTCGTGAACTTTATAGGCCTTCGAACGCCAGACAATGCGGCGAGCCTCGTTCTGATCATCTGGGAGCTCCTTCCTATGAAAGTAGGCCAAGAATGGTTCGGTCCATGGGGCAATTACTGGCATGATGAGGTGGGCCGAGGGTGTTATTTCGGTGGCTGAGCCTCCCATGATATACGCGTGTTCGTTATCTATGTTTGTGTTCGGAGCGGGACTGTCGTTGCTATCCCCCCTGCCACACCACAGATGGCTTAAAGAGCCTTTTGAGGAAGATGTTAGGTGGGACGGGGTCGCGCTTAGCACCGATGCGAGCGAGGACGTCTCCCGCGTGATTACTTTCGCGGGCGACATGATGAAATTCGAGCCCCTCAAGCCGAGCCGACATCTTTAAGACGGCATTGCGATAAGCTGCCATCTTTGGATCTTTGGTGTCAAAGTCTCCATTAATTTGGGATATTGCGAGGTTTGAGTCCCCGCGCACCTCCAGGCATTGTATGCCCATCGATACGGCCATCCTAAGGCCATGTAGCAAGGCCTTGTATTCGGCTGCGCTGTTTGAGTCTGTGTATAATATTTGGAGTACGTACTGGACGATATCTCCTGTGGGGGACGTTAATACGACGCCCACCCTGCCAACATTTTGGAGCCATCGAAGTGCATAACCCAGTTGGAATACGCGTCGTATTCTTTAGGGAGTTCGGCCTCTGTCCATTCGGTGATGAAGTCAGCCAGTACTTGGGATTTGATGGCTCGACGTGGTTTGTACGTGATGTCGAATGGCAGGAGCTCAACGGCCCATTTGGCAATCTGGCCCGTTGCATCCCGGTTGTTGATTATATCATTGAGGGGCACTTCGGAAGCCACCGTGATCGAGCACTCCTGAAAGTAGTGTTGCAATTTTTGAGATGCCATGAAGACTGCATATGCTATCTTTTGATAGTGAGGGTACCGGGATTTGCATGGTGTGAGGATGGTGGATACGTAGTGCACCAGCTTTTGGAGCGGAAATTTGTGTCCGTCCTGTTCTCGCTCGACGACGAGCACGGCGCTCACCACCTGGTGTGTTGCCGATATATATAGGAGCATTGGTTCACGACGCTTACGCGCGGCGAGATTGGGTTACTTGCCAAAAGGGCTTTTATTTCTTCCACCGTTGTAGCGCGTCATCCCACTGGTTATCGATGCGCCGTAGAAGGCGATAAAGGGGCAGCGCCTTTTCCCCCAACCTGGAGATAAAACGGCTTAAAGCTGCCACGCACCCGGCGAGTTTTTGGACCTGTTTAAGTTCGGTTGCGTGGCCAATTATGACAGAGCTCGGATTTTGGCTGAATTTGCCTCAATTCCTCTATTGGAAACGATGAAGCCCAGTAGTTTACCGGCGGGGACGCCGAAGACGCATTTTTCCGGGTTAAGCTTGATGTCGTATGCGCGGAGGTTGTCGAATGTGAGATGCAGGTCATCTATTAGTGTTTCGACGTGTCTAGTTTTGATGACGACGTCGTCCACATAGGCCTCCACTGTCTTGCCGATCTGTTTCTCGTGGCATGTTTGGATCATGCGCTGGTAGGTGGCGTCGGTGTTCTTGAGCCCGAAAGGCATGGTGTTGAATCAAAACAACCCGTATGGTGTAATGAATGCTATTGCGGCTTGATTGGACTCCTTCATTTTGATTTGATGGTATCCGGAATATGCATCAAGGAAGCAGAACGAGTCGTGTCCTGCGGTAGCGTCAATGATTTGATCAATGCGAGGAAGGGGGAAGGGATCCTTAGGGCAAGCCTTGTTAAGGTCTTTGAAATCGACACATAGGCGCCAGGATTTATCCTTCTTTGGCACCATTACCAAGTTTGCCAGTCAGTCCGGATATTTAATATATTTGATGAATCTGGCCTCAATGAGTTTGGCTAGATCTTCCACCATAGATTGTCGTTTGGGTTCGGAAAAGCGCCGCAGTGTTTGTTTGACCGGCTTATATCCCTTTAGTATGTTGAGGCTGTGTTCGGCCAACTCGCGTGGGATTCCTGGCATATCTGAGGGGTGCCAGGCGAATATATCCCAGTTTTCGGGTAAGAAGCCTCGCAGTGTTGCGTCGACTGTGGGGCTAAGTTGCACTCCGATAGAGGCTGTCTTCTTCAGGTTTGTTGGGTGGACCTGAAATTTGACTGTTTCTTCTGCTGGCTTGAAGGAAGTAGATTTGGGTCATTTGTCCAGGATAACATCTTCTCTATCCATTGTGGAGCATAGGGCGGTTAGTTCTTCAGCTGCAATGGCCTCAGATAATGCCTCGAGGGCCAAGGATGCGGTTTTGTTCTCGGCGCGGAGTGCTATATCCGAATCGCTGACGAGGGTGATTATTCCATTAGGCCCGGGAATTTTTAGCTTCACATACCCATAATGAGGTATGGCTTGAAAGCGCATGAAGGCCTCTCGCCCTAACAGGGCGTGGTATCCACTGTTGAAAGGGGCCACCTGGAAAGTTATTTCTTCGGACCGATAATTCTCCGGTGTGCCGAATACTACATTAAGTGTAATTTTTCGCGCACACCGCACTTCCCGACTGGGAATGATACCCCGGAAGGTCGTGCTGCTTTTCTTGATGCGGCTTCTGTCTATTTCCATATTGTGGAGCATGTCCTCGTAAATGAGGTTTAGTCCACTGCCGCCGTCCATGAGGACTTTCTCAAGTCGAAAACCGTCCATGATGGGACTGAGGACTAATGCAGCTGGCGCTCGGACTGTTCTGTATTTGGGTTCGTCACTGGCATTAAAGGTTATGGCCGTGTCATTCCAAGGGTCAGTTGCCGCAACCTGGCAAACTTCGGCGAGATCACGCAGTGCCCTTTTATGCTTATTGTTTGAAGCGAATGTCTCGAAGTCTGTCAATACTCTAGTGCCATCGTTTGCTGGAGGGTGTTGTTCTGGGGTGTCCTTGATAAGGATATCCTCGCCACTCTTGGCTACCTGCCGAAGTATCCAACATGCTCTAAGGCTGTGGGTTGCCGCGGTATCCGGCGTCGTGTGTATTTTGCATGTGCCATTGAGCCATCCCTCCTGAACGGTGCCGTGCAGCATGATGGGTTTATGTTTTTTGACTGTTCGGCTGGGCGCACCGCGGGGGTGCGTCCTTTTCGCCCGTAGGATGAGTTGGGTTGGCGCCGAAGGTTCCCAACGAGCTGCCTGAATTTTCCAGGCGCTTTCCAACGCGCTGTACTTTTTTAATATTTGTTAAGTCAGCGAAATTTAGTATGCGGAGGCGATTGATGGCATTTAGGATACCTTCGTCCGCGCAGTTGTTGCAGAATGCTGCTATCGCGACTTCATCACGACAATCTTTTACCTTATCTTTGACAAGGAGGAATCTGGCCCAGAAGTGGTGAGGCTGTTGTTTGATGCTCATGAGAGCGTCTATGTCCAGGTGGGTGGGTGGAACGAAATCCAAACCCTGACCTGATTTTGGATCCGAAGTTTGAAGATCTACCGGCCCTGGCAGTTCGGGCTCCGGGATATCGACTGATTTTTAGGCTCATTGTCCAACTCCATGTTCGGGGGATGGAACATGCCTTTCTGCCGGAGAATATCCGGCCCTTCAAGATCGGAGATCCGAACATAGTTCGTCTTCAATATAGTAGAAGAGTTGTTCGCCCTCGACTACCGCTATCCGTGGGTGATCGGCGGAGTTTTAATTTCTCTCTGGTCGGGTTTAAGCCCAACCCGATCATAGTCTGTAGCGACCCCCAAGGCGGCCATGTGATCCAGGAGTTCCTTGAATGATGATAACTCCGTTGGATCCATCCGGGCGGAGTATTCGGGATCAACACAGAGTCGATTTTAGATGACTTGAGAGGTCATCGTCGGCTTAAGGGCCGACCCGGCGGTCATGACGAAGCCGCCCAGCCGGAGGGTTTGGCCTGGGGCCAGGGTTCCTCCGAAGATGATATTATCCTTGAGAATAAGGCGAGCCATCAACCCTCTTGGCGACAGCACAGTGGAACTCTCAATGAAAGCACCAATGTCGGTGTCAAAACCGGCGGATCTCGGGTAGGGGGTCCCGAACTGTGCGTCTAGGATCGATGGTAACAGGAGACGGGGGACACGATATTTACCCAGGTTTGGGCCCTCTTTATGGAGGTAATACCCTACTTCCTGCTTGATTGATCTTGATGAATATGAGTGTTACAAGAGTTGATCTACCACGAGATCGTAATGACTAAACCCTAGAAGTCTAGCCTATGTGAATATGGTAATGAATGTCCTATCTGGACTACACTCTCCGGTTTATATAGACACTGGAGTGATCTAGGGTTACACGGAGTCGGTTACATCAGAGGGAATCTACATAGTCGGTCGCCAAGCTTGCCCTCCACGCCAAGTAAAGTCCAATCCGGACACGGGTATAGTCTTCGGTCTTCATGTCTTCACAGCCCATCAGTCCAGCCCACTGGATAACAGGCCGGATGCCCGAGGACCCCTTAATCCAGGACTCCCTCAGCAGCTGCCCGAAACAAGTGCCAAGGACGTCGCCGCCTCACCGGTGCGGCTACGCTGCCCGCAATGACCATCTCTGCCCATGAAGAAGAGCTCGTTGTGGTCCATGCCGCCCTCGACGTGGGAAGCTGTCACCTCACCGGCGTGGCCACACCACCCGCGACGACCATATCTGCCGCAAAGAAGAGCTCCTCGGTTGCGGTGGCCACGCCGCCCGCGATGACCAACTCTGCCTGCTGAGAAGAGCTCTTTGTTGGGGCCATGTCGCCGGCGCGGCCACGCCGCCCGCAAGAAGAGCTCTTCATTGGGGCCGCAAAGCCGACGTGACCATGCAGCCCGCTGCTACCTCTTGAGCATGCATTGGTTTTCCCTTGAAGAGGAAAGGGTGATGCAGCAAAGTAGCGTAAGTATTTCCCTCAGTTTTTGAGAACCAAGGTATCAATCCAGTAGGAGGTTACAGGCAAGTCGCCTAGTACGTGCACAAACAAATAAGAACCTTGCAACCAACGCGATAAAGGGGTTGTCAATCCCTTCATGGGCACTTGCAAAAGTGAGATCTGATAAAGATAATAAGATAAATATTTTTGGTATTTTTGCTGTATAGATTGAAAATTAAAGATTGCAAAATAAAATAAATAGTAAACTAAAATTGTAGATCAGAAACTTATATGATGGAAAATAGACCCGGGGGGCATAGGTTTCACTAGTGGCTTCTCTCAAGATAGTAAATTCTACGGTGGGTGCACAAATTACTGTCGAGCAATTGATAGAAAAGCGCGTAGTTATGAGAATATCTAGGCATGATCATGTATATAGGCATCACGTCCGTGACAAGTAGACCGAAATGATTCTGCATCTACTACAATTACTCCACACATCGACCGCTATCCAGCATGCATCTAGAGTATAAAGTTCATAAGAACAGAGTAACGCATTAGGCAAGATGACATGATGTAGAGGGATAAACTCAAGCAATCTGATATAAACCCCATCTTTTTATCCTCGATGGCAACAATACAATACGTGCCTTGTGATACGTCTCCAACGTATCTATAATTTTTGATTGCTCCATGCTATATTATCTACTGTTTTGGACCATATTGGGCTTTATTTTCCACTTTTATATTACTTTTGGGACTAACCTATTAACTGGAGGCCCAGCCCAGGTTTGTTGTTTTTTGCCTATTTCAGTGTTTCGAAGAAACGGAATATCAAACGGAGTCCAAACGAAATGAAACCTTCGGGAACGTGATTTTCTCACCGAATATGATCCAGGAGACTTGGACCCTCCATCAAGAAAGAAAGGAGGCGGCCACGAGGGTGGAGGGCGCCCCCCGCCTCATGGGCCACGATTCTTCCTCCTATATATACCTCGCACCCCAAACGATCGACACGGAGCCAAAAACCTAATTCCACCGCCGCAACCTTCTCGTACTCCACGAGATCCCATCTTGGGGCCTTTTAGGAGCTCACTGGAAGGGAATCCACCATGGAGGGCTTCTACATCATCACCATAGCCCCTCCGATGAAGTGTGAGTAGTTTACCTCAGACCTTCGGGTCCATAGTTAGTAGCTAGATGGCTTCTTCTCTCTTTTGGATCTCAATACAATGTTCTCCCCCTCTCTCGTGGAGATCTATTTGATGTAATCTTCTTTTTGCGGTGTGTTTGTTGATACCGATGAATTGTGGGTTTATGATCAAGATTATCTATGAGCAATATTTGAATCTTCTCTGAATTCTTTTATGTATGATTGGTTATCTTTGCAAGTCTCTTCGAAGTACCAGTTTGGTTTGGCCTACTAGATTGGTTTTTCTTGCAATAGGAGAAGTGCTTAGCTTTGGGTTCAATCTTGCGGTGTCCTTTCCCAGTGACAGTAGGGGCAGCAAGGCACGTATTGTATTGTTGCCGTCGAGGATAACAAGATGGGGTTTTTATCATATTGCATGAATTTATCCCTCTACATCATGTCATCTTGCTTAAGGCATTACTCTTTTTTCATTAACTTAATACTCTAGATGCATGCTGGATAGCGGTCGATGAGTGGAGTAATAGTAGTAGATGCAGGAAGGAGTCGGTCTACTTGTCTCGGACGTGATGCCTATATACATGATAATACCTAGATACTCTCATAACTATGCTCAATTCACAAATTGCTCAACAAAGAATTGCTCACCCACCGTAAAATACTTATGCTCTTGAGAGAAGCCACTAGTGAAACCTATGGCCCCCGGGCCTATTCTCATCATATCAATCTTCCATCACTTTATTATTGCTTTGCTTTTTACTTTGCCTTTTATTTTATCTTGCATCTTTATATAAAAAATACCAAAAATATTATCTATCATATCTATCAGATCTCACTCTCGTAAGTGACCGTGAAGGGATTGACAACCCTATTCGCGTTGGTTGCAAGGAATTATTTGCTTTGTGTAGGTACGAGGGACTCGCGCGTAGCCTCCTACTGGATTGATACCTTGGTTCTCAAAAACTGAGGGAAATACTTATGCTACTTTACTGCATCATCCTCTCCTCTTCAGGGAAATCCAACGCAGTGCTCAAGAGGTAGCACCTTGCTGCCCCTGCTGTCACTGGGAAAGGACACTGCAAGATTGAACCCAAAGCTAAGCACTTCTCCCATTGCAAGAAAGATCAATCTAGTAGGCTAAACCAAACTGATAACTCGAAGAGACTTGCAAAGATATCAAATCATGCATATAAGAATTCAGAGAAGAACCAAATATTGTTCATAGATAATCTTGATCATAAACCCACAATTCATCGGAGCTCGACAAACACACCGCAAAAAGTATTACATCGAATAGATCTCCAAGAGAATTGAGGAGAACTTTGTATTGAGATCCAAAGAGAGAGAAGAAGCCCTCTAGCTAATAACTATGGACCCAAAGGTCTGTGGTAAACTACTCACACATCATCGGAGAGGCTATGGTGTTGATTTAGAAGCCCTCTGTGATCGATTCACCCTCCGGCGGAGCACCGAAAAAGGCCCCAAGATGGGATCTCACGGGTACATAAGGTTGCGGTGATGGAAATAGGGTTTCGTGGTGCCCCTGGATGTTTTCGGGGTATATGAGTATATATAGGCGAAAGAAGTAGGTCGGTGGAGCTATGAGGGGCCCACGAGGGTGGGGGCGCGCCTACCCCCCCTGGGCGCACCCTCCTATCTCGTGGCTGCCTCGTTGCTTCCTTGACATCCACTCCAAGTCTCCTAGATTGCGCTTGTTCCAAAAACGATCCTCGCGAAGGTTTCATTCCGTTTGGATTCCGTTTGATATTCCTTTTTCTGCGAAACACTGAAATAGGCAAAAAAACAGCAATTTGCACTGGGCCTTTGGTTAGTAGGTTAGTCCCAAAAATAATATAAAAGTGCATAATAAAGCCCATTAAACATCCAAAACAGATAATATAATAGCATGGAACAATCAAAAATTATAGATACGTTGCACACGATCACCCGTGAAGAAGAGCTCGTCCATGGAGCTGATTACTTTTATATTTTGATGTAAGCGTCTCCGTGTAAAATCCCCCATCTAACGCTGTTTCGACAGAGCCGTTACGCCACATCGGCAAAATCTTGACCCACCTCTCATAAACATACTTAAAACACTCTAATCCGCCGATCAGTGATTTTTGCAAAACAATTACCGTAGAGGTGGTGCTTTCTGCCAAAAAATTGCAGCGTAGTGTTTTCTGCAACTTAACCTTTAAAGTGGTGGTTTTGTGCAATTTACTCCATCCATACCAAATTAGACTAGTAGGGTAGATAGAAGAAAATAGAAAAAAAAACATTATGAGATATAGCGACTTCATGTTTGCCCACAGGCTCCATAGCGTTAAGAAAAATGAAGCATCATTCAAAATCGTTTGGGAGGTTGTACATAATGATAATTACCTTGCTAAAGTTGCTCCGATGTCATCTGAAATCCACTAACATTCCCTCGTCATCAAAAAAGAAAAAACCCAAAGCAGTACCAGACCATTCGCACTCAAATCATATCAGCCTAAGCCGAGTGAATAGCATAAAACTACCACTTTTCGCGTTAGGATTCCAAAAAACCACAAGATTTTTGTTTGTGACTAATACCTACCACTTTTCGCGTCTATTGTCTCAAAAACCCCAAATTGCCAGTTGCTAGCGTTTTAAACCATTTTCTGATGGTCCGGGCCTGCCTGTCAGGCCATGTCAGCACCGCATTTGATGGCGAGGATGTTAACGACCGTTACTCTGACCCGTGCGGTCGGACTGCGCCCGCTCGCTGCCCTTTCTCTCTATGTCGGCAGCTCACTCTCGCTCCTCCTTTCCCCCCATGCTCTCTATCTCTCTCTGTCTCTCCCGACGATGGCGGCGGCGAAGAAGAAGGACAACGGCGAGCCTTTGGGCCTTGGGGCAACCGCAGACGGCGAGGGAGGTGCTCACTCCGAGGTCAACAAGTGGCTAGGCAGCGCAAGTTTCCCGACCCAGCGCTCGCCTGGGCCACCGACGTAGGAGGTCCAGATCTCGCCGGTGTTCCACACGGCCAGGGCAGTGGCCAGATGCATCCACGCGGATCCAGAAGGTGGGCACCAGTGGAGCTCCTCACTTGGTGGCATGGAGTAAGTTATGAATTGTTTTTAATACCTTTCTTAGTATATTTATGAACTAGGGTTAGGATCTGTTTCATAGACTATTCACGAATTAGTTTCCTTGGTAGATTATTATGTATACATTGCAAGCAATATATGAATTAGGGTTTAGGGTTTGATATGTGCAGGTTTGGATTTGTTCATTGAAACTATTTAAATATGTTGTGGAAGTAAAACTGTTGCATACTACTGAACTTCAAAATCTGAAGAAATCTGAATGTTTCTTTCGTTTTTTGCTTATAGTTTGGATGCTGAAGTATGGGAACTGAGGCTGCATTTTCAGGGTAAAGACAACATAGAAAGGAAGTTTTCCTTATCAGAAATGAATTACATGTTATTGTTAGCACTGATTGAACTTGAGGGGTATGGGTTCGATGCCTATTTGTCATATGTTAAGGATGAGGGTAAGGGGCTGGAGGGGATTGAGGTTTTGGACAGTGATGAAAAGGTGGAGTAGATGCTAGAATTTTTTGCTGAGAAGAAAGTACTGAACATAATAGTGAGAGAGGCTAGTGATCCAAATCCAAGAGATGCAAACATGGACCACACCTTGCTTGAAGAGCAGATTCCAATTAGTCAAGTTGGTGAGCCCATTGTTTATAGTGTTTCCCAATAAGGTGTCCTTTTCCCTGCCTAAAATTCTTCACGGCCTCTAGTTGTGCCTGTTGAACCATATCTTAACACACAACAAAGCTGTAATTTGAACAAGGGAAAAGAGGAACTGGAAAATGAAAATATTGAAGCAGAAGAGCATGATGAAGATGAGTTGGAAAAATCCTCTTCAGATTTTGAGTTCTACAGGGGTTATTATAGAGGGAAGAAAATTTCATACAAGTCTTGGGCTAGGGGAGAAGATGAAGGTGGTGAAGGAACAAGTCAACACTATAGGGAAGAGGAAGAGATGGCTGAGCAGTATTTTGGGGCTGCTTCTGAAGCCTTAGAGTTTTGGCAGGAGGAAAATGCTTCTGAAGAAGATGATTCAAAAGAAGCTTCAGATCATGTGCAAAGCGTGGCACAGAAATTGAAACCTGTGAGAAAACAAGGCCCAACAAGCAGAGCACACAATGAGCCAGATCACATAAAGTTTGAAGATTTTGTGCTGGAAGCTGACGAGTACTGCTTTCCAGGTGATGAAGGCATTTCTGATGAAGAAGATGATGCACCTAGATTGCCTTGTGGCAGGAAGAGAAAATTGAAGAAGAAGAAGAAGTAGAGAATATGGTATGATTCCTCTAGGCCTGATGCACATGAACGGTTTAGGATTCATTTGTGGTTTCTAAATGTGGTAGTGTTCAGAGAAGCATTGTGAAACTACCATGTTAGGATACTGAGGAACTTTGAGTACCATAGGAATGATCCAAGTAGGATCATAGCTTGGTGCTCAAATAGAAAGCATGGTTGTGAGTTTTATATTACTGCTTCTAAGATTGCCCATGAGGCAACCTTTAGCATCAAGAAGATGAATCTTGATCACACCTGTGGAGCAAGTGGAGGAAACACAAAGGATACCATGAAGTGGGTTGCAAAGGCTGTTGAGGATACTGTAAGATCCAATCCTGGTGCAGGTGTTGAGACTATACTAAGTTATACAAAAAAGAAATTTGGAGTACATATTCCAAAAAAATTTGCCTACAGGGCAAGGAGGAAAGCAGTTGATGTTGTGCAAGGGGATCACAAGATACAGTACTACAGATTAAGAGACTATCTGCAGTGTGTTCTCGACACAAACCCTGGTAGTAGGTGTGTTGTCACAACAAAGGAATTTGAACTCAACCCAGCACCTACCTGAAGGTTTCATTACATGTTTTACTGTTTGTTTGCTTGTAAGGAGGGGTTCCTAAATGGCCGCAGGCCTTTCATAGGTAAAACTTGTCTGTATACTGCTTAAATAGTAATTTCATAACAATTGCTGCTTATTAATGGCTTAAAATGCAGGGCTTGATGGATGCTTCATCAAACTAAGCATTGGGTAGCAAATCCTAGCAGCAACAGGGAGGGATGGCAACAACAACATTTTCCCTATTGCATTTGGTGTTGTTGACAAGGAAGAGACAGATAGTTGGACTTGGTTTCTTACGCAGTTGAGGACAGTAATTGGTAGTGGCAACAAGTTTGGAACCTACACAATTATGTCGGGCAGGCAAAAGGTACTACTACTTCATGATTTCACTGCTTTTTCTTGCACTACGTAATGCTTTCACTACTTACTTCACTAGTTATTAATACAAAATCACCTAGCAACTAACTCCATTAGTAAAAAGGGTTTTCTCATTGGAATCAATGATGTATTTCCTGATTCCCCTCAAAGATTTTGTTTAAGACACATATATGCCAACTTCCAATCAGCTAGGTTTAGAGGGGACGAATTGAAAAAAAACATCTAGACTAGGCTGCATGTTCTTTCACAAAGCATGGGCATGATCTGGGCATGGAAGCCTTGAAGAAAGAGAGTGAGGAGGCATGGAAGTAGTTGTCAAACATACCAGTCCATACTTGGGCCAGGCATAGAATGGATACTATTTGCAAGACAGGCCTTGTTAAAAACAATCTTGGTGAAGTTTTCAACAAGATGATTCTGGATGTTAGGAACAAGCCCATCAGGACAATACTTGAAGGAATAAGGACGAAACTCATGATCAAGTTTTAGAATATTAAGGGGAAGACAGAGACATGTAGGTGGGATATCACACCCACATACCCTAAGATATTGGAGGAGGCCAAAAAGTGGGCAAAATACTATGATGCATACATGGTTGGACCAAGCATTTGGCAAGTAACAAGTAGTTCAGAAAGGACCTACAGTGTAAACCTAAACAACCACACTTGTGACTGTAGGAGGTGGGATATGACAGCTATTCCATGTAGTCATGTTGTAGCAGCAATGCAGAAGGTGAAGCTGTCGGCATTCTGTGAACCAGGGTACCTAGACTTGCCTGCCTGCGGCCTAGGGCATGGCTCCATCGGCGGCCTGATATGGCCCATCTATGACACCAACAAGACAAGACCTTCGTGAGGGGCCAAGCCTCACGAGGCGGACGACGCCAAGACCTCCTGAGCGAGCGGCCTCCCAGGGCTGCTCCTGAGGAGCGGAGATTTCTATGCAGGTGCCCAACCTCATGAGGTTGGGGTGTCGCAAGCCATGACGACCAAGGCCAGGCGGGCGCCAGCGGGTGCAGAGGAGCCAGTTTCCTCTCTAGCGCCAAAGAGGCAAGCGCAGGCGCGGAGTCCCGAGGAGTTAGCCAAAGGTTTTCATTCCCGTGCAACGAGACCAAGACCGCCAGGACGGTAGGACGGATGTCACCATCGAGCCCACCACAGCTTCACGACCATAGGCTTTGCAGGCGAAGACCACCTTTCGTTAGGATAATATGTACTACATGTCCCCTTTCAAATTGGCCACTGTGGGATCCCTTCCCGCCTTCGTTTTGGGGGAAGAGGACCAAGGCCACTATAAAGATAGGTTAGCCACCACCAAGAGGGGGATTCGGTCCATCCACACCTCACCGACTCACACCCATGCCAGAGCAGACCTCGTGAGGTTTTTGTTCCCTTGTACTAGTTCATCCTCAGCCCCTCGTGAGGCAAATCCACCACAAAGCAGGAGTACGGTCTTACACCGCAAGGTGGCCCGAACCTGGGTAAACTGTCGTGTCCATCTTCTTCCTTGTTCATCGAGCTAGGCCGTGGGGGTGACGAACTATTGGCTGGAGAGGTTGAGTTCTTCGCACATGCCCTAGAGTTCGAACCTTTCTTGGGTCTGCGGAGCCCTGAATTCGACATTTGGCACGCCAAGTGGGGCGAGTCGAAGCCTCTCTCTTCCGCCATTTCCTCTGTCGTTGTTTCGTCGTTCCTATGGACAACGCTCGCCGTGTCTGTGCCGAGCGCCAGGCCGCTCGGGTCGCCCAGACGGCACCTGTGGGCAATAGAGTCCCTCGCCGCTCTGCCTCCCCGGTGGCTAACGCCGCCACCGACCCTGCTGCCCGCAAACAGCAGCACTCATCGCTGCCACTGTCCGTGTACCGCGATGGCCGCACCGCGACTCCATCACCCACTCTGGCCACAACATCGTCTTCTCATGCTCGTAGCAGGCCGGTGAACGCGCAGGCTACGCTGCTCGTGGTGCGCGAGCTTCTGTGCTACCGCCCAGCTAATGACCTCTACGACAACTGGCTCGCCCGCATCGCCGAGCTTGTCAATGCCGCTGGTGAGGCCCCTGCGCCATCCCGTTCGCCTCGTCCTCCGCCGTCCCTGGTGGGCGACGTGGCTCATGGCGCGCCTCCTCCCCCTCCTCTGCACGGCGTGGACCCCGAGCCGAGGCGTGAGGCACCCCAGCACAACCCGCCGCACAGGGCGCTGGCGCGCGATGAAGAAAGCTTCCAGGTGGTGCAGCGGCCCCAAGGAGAGGCGTGTGTGCTTCCAGCACCGCCACGTCAAGACCGTGTGCAGCTAGAGGCAGCGGCATGCGGGCATCAAGATCAGGCTCCTCCCGTGCGGCTGGCCCCTCTCTACGAACTGAGCATCGAGGCGGCGAACGACAACAAGAAGGTCATGGCGAACTGGTTCCCCATGGACCTCAAGGATGGCGCACGCTCATGGCTCCTGAACCTTCCGGTGGGGTCGATCTCTTCCTGGGACTAGCTCCACGAGCGCTTCATCGCCAACTTCCAGGGCACTCACGACCGCGCTCCTGCGGCGCATCAAGCAGCAGCCAGGCGAAACCTTGCACAAGTACATACAATGCTTCACCAACGTTCGCCTCAAGATCCCGAAGGTGTCGGACGAGGCCATCATTTCGGTGTTCTCTGAGGGCGTCCGGGATGTCAAGATGAAGGAGGAGCTCGCCATACACGAGGACTTGTGCTCGGCTCTGGAGATGTTCAACATGGCCGCCAGGTGCGCGAGGGCAGAGGAAGGTCACCTCTCCCTCCTGGAGCTCCCCGAGGACGATCCTGGAGAAAAGAAGGCCAAGGCTAAGGACGTGAAGCGCAAGGGCCCCGCTGTGCTCGTAGCTGAACCTAAGATGAAGCGCGGCTGCGACCAGGCCGAATCCTCCAAGGGCAGCCACCCGTTCTATGTCTTCCACAACATCCACAGCCACAACACCAACAACTACCAGGAGCTCAGGGCAATCCATGACGGGCGCATCGGCCGCCGTCCCGAGCGCAACGACCATGGCTACGGCCGCGGAGGAGGCCGCGATGGGGGCCGCTGGGACAACCGCGACCCCCGCCAGGACTGGCGCGATCAGCCTCGTGTGGACCGCTGGTAGGTCCAGCCTCGCGACGGCCCCCGGCGTGACCAGCCCCGCGAGGACTGTCCTCAAGTCAACGCCGGCCTTCCTCTACTGCCACCGCCACCAAGAAGGAATGAAGACCACCGCCAAGACGATGGGGCCAGGGGCTTCCAAGAGCCTCGCGCCATTGCCTACATCCTGGGTGGCGCTCAGGCTCCCGCCTCTCATCTCATCTTCAAGCAGTCCGCTCATGAGGTGAACGCGGCCCTCCCCAAGCTCGAGGCGACGCGTCCCCTCAGGTGGTCCAAGTATGCCATCACCTTCGACTCTACAGACTAGCTCAAGTGTTCAGCCACCGCTGGTGCACTCCCGATGCTCTGCTCACCGACCATCAGCAACGTCCTCGTCACCAAGACACTCATCGACGATGGCGCAGGGCTCAATGTCCACTCCGTCGAGACATTTGAGATGCTCCAGGTGCCGTACGACCAGCTCCTCCTCACCAAGCCTTTCTCAGGGGTGACCGATGGCTCCACCGTTCCCATAGGGCAGATTCGTCTCCCTGGCACCATTGGCAAGCGTGACAATTACCACACCGAGCTCATCAACTTCGACGTTGCCCTTGTTTGCCTCCCATACAATGCCATCCTAGGGTATCCGTCCCTAGCCAAGTTCATGGTGGCGACTCACCATGGCTACAATGTCCTCAAGATGCCAGGAAGTGGCGGCATCATCATAGTCGCCTGCGACGAGAAGGATGTGGTGTGCTCCCTCGAGCGCGCTTACCAGGACGCAGCGATCGAGAACTCCGATGGCAAGGGTGCCACCCTGCCCTCCTGAGGCCACCCCCAAGAAGAAGAAGCAGCTCCTTCCCAAGGGACGTCAGGGGGCTGGGGCGCCCAACGACCGTGCCTCAGGCCCCGCACCCATGACCGGGGCACCTTTCCCTCTTGCATAGGAAGGCTCACCGGGCGCCCCTCTCAGGACAGGCTCGGGGGCTCTCGTCCGGAGAGCCTCTGATCTGACCAACGTCACAAGAGAGGCGCTCGTTCACCACGTGGGGGCGTGGTTCAATGCGCTCCTCTGTGAGCAAGGCGCAAGGCGCGAGGCGCCAGGCGCTCAGGAGTTCATCACCAAGGCGATCGAGGAGCTTCAGGAGGCACGAGCCATGCGTGGCGAGCATCGCCCCGCATCATCTAGTGCAGCTGTCGCCCATGACATGGCACTACTGCAGGATGCTGCTAACGCGACACTACGATCAGAGACCCTTTGACGAAACTGTGTGTGATTTATTAATCGCAAACAGGGATGTAAAAAAATGTCAATAAAGATGTAAAACATTTGTGATGACGGAGACATCAAACATGGTTCAGATTTTAGTTACGTGTGTGATGCGGGGCATACGGTTGATCCTGAAGAACTGTTTGCGATGAGGCAGAACAACAGAAATGGGTAGCCATATCAATGTGTGTGCGATATACGACATACAGTTCACTCCGATGAACTGTGTGCTATTAGGGAATGCAACAGAAACGTTCAGCCAGATCAAGGTGTGTGTGATATACGGCATACGATTCACTCGGACTAACTGTTTTCGATTAGGGAAGAGAACAGAAACGGTTCAACTTAACAAGATGTGTGTGATATGCGGCATTTGCGATGAGCCAAAAGAACACAAACGATTCGTGTAAACAAGATGTGTGTGATACGCAGCAAACAGCCCACTCGGATGAATTGTTTGCGATGAGAAATTATAATATAGACGGTTACTATAGTTAGTTCATGTGCGATTTTGTTCGTACAAAAAACTTTGAAAAATGCAAACTAGTTGCTTGTGTTGGCTAGGAGTATCGCACACGATGCGTCTGCGAGTACTCGTGTGCGATGATTAGTAAGTTACACATATGTTTCCTTATGTTAAGACGTGTGTGAAAAATAACACATGGCACCGCATACGGTATTCGGGTTGTGTGTGTGCTCCACTTAGTCTTCCCGCGCTCCAGCGAATGCTTCCCGCACTCCACATGGGTGAATTGTAAAATCCACGCCTCTTCCCTCATCGGTTTCCCGCCACTAGCTAATGGCTTGCTGCATATAACCCAAGCGGCAACGCACTGTCGCAACACTCTGCGCAGATCTAGTCCTCACCCATCTACCATTAGTTATTCCAAGCATGCCAGGCAACGACCAAAGCTTTGACGTCGACCCCTACCTGTGTTACATCTTCGGCGAGAAGAACGAGCCGGAACAGGTCGGGGAGCAAGAGCTTCATCGGCCGTTGCAGGCACCATGGCCCATCGACAGCGATATCGGCGTGATAGCCCTTGGGCGCACAATCGACATATTGCAGAGGAGGTGTGATGAGTAGTTTCATCCACCATACAAAAGATCCAGAGCTGCTCGGCGGCATGATCGATGACCCACCTGAAGAGTCGCCGTCACCAGTGCTCATCGAGAGCCTGATGCCCCGCAAGGAATGGGCAGAGGACCTCTGTGATTCAATCAAGACACAGGCAGCCCGCGGCTTCATCATTGCCTGCGACGGCTGTGTCATCCTCGATCCCGATGATGTGGTGGCCAGGCTCGAGCGTATCCTTGGCGGAGTTGACGTCCCCGACGAAGTAGAACATCGCCAACATGATATCTTGAGGATGCAGGTGATGGACCGAATTTGCTACCAGGCTAGAGACATGGAAATGGAGCGGTTCTGCGGAGATATCATGCACGCGATTGCACGCTGCCAAGCTCTTCTGGAAGAGGCCCAACAGCCACAAGAGCCTCCCAGCGCCAGCAGCTCTGTAGGCGGAGGCGGGTCGGGACACTTGGAATGAACGGCCGCAAGGGTGCTATGCTGATTATGGAGTCCGAGAAGACCGTCGTTGGAAGGCCACCGGCTCAGCCTTTTAGCCTATATTTTATTATAATTGTATGCATATGTAGGTCGTGAGTGTTTTGGAGCTTGTCGCATGTGACATTTTAAATTATCCTAAATATGTAAGGCAATTATTAACCGTTGCCATTGTAAATTTGCCTCAACTGCGAGCACAGCGCGCAGGGACACAAGAGCGGAGCGCGCCGCGGCCGCCTCAATGGCAAGCAAAACGCGCAGACGAACGCGAGCGGAGCACGTCGCGGCCGCCTCAACAGCGAGCAACCACGTGGTCAACCTTCTGGCACCCCGTGGGAGATGCGATGACGCATCCATAGGACACGATGGTGATATCTTGACCGTGTGTGATAGTGGGCAGACACGTACACATACATCCGAGAACGCGGGCCCATGTTTCGGGCTTCCGGTGCATGACATATGGTTGATCCAAAAGAACTGTTTGCGATGAGCCAGAACAACAGAAACGAGCTTTGTAGGCCCAGAACCATCAATAAATTGTGACTTTGTTTCTCGTCACATTGTAGATTACAATACGTAATTGCAAATCTGTCCACACCTATCAAACTAATATGTGTTCACACTTAGCACCGGGCTATAAAAACTACCCACTCGAAAATTACGTCATAGTTCCTCTCCTCATCACCCACAAAACTGGTCTTTCCTGTCAAGTCGTTCCTCCATGACCGATAGGAGGAGTTTCGGGTGGACATATAACCAGGAAGCAAAGATTAAGGCCGTGGAAGCACTAGAGAGGTCCCACCGCAAAGTGGCAACCACAGCAGAGATGTCCCGGCGCACCGTGGAGTCCTCGAATGAGCTCTCACGGGCACCCGAGGGCTCTCACAAGCGCACTCGCCGCATCGGCGATCGTGACGAGCTGGAGTTGCTGAAGTCCTTGGCCGGCGACGACGACATTCTCGCTGGCCTCATTAAGCAGCTGGAGCTGGTCGACGGCTTGATGAAGCTGCTCGAGATCAACGATGCCTCAGTTGAAAAGGCGACCGGCTTCGTCGAGCAACTCATGGGTGACAATGCGAAGCTCCTCAAGGCGCTCGCCGAGAAGGAGGAGGGGGCCACCGGCTGGAAGATGCTGCATGAGCAGAGCAATGCCTCGGGGATGACGCTGACAGCGGTCGTCGAGGAACTGATGGGTGACTTGAGGAAGCTCCGGATCGAGCACGAGCAGGAGGTGGAGGAATCCGTGGTTGCTTTCAAGCAAAGTCGTGAGGAATTGAAGAAGGAGCTGGAGGATGTCGTCGCCCGACGATCCATCGACGAGTAGAGACAGTAGCGAGCCAGATCGTTGTTTGTGATTTCCTTCTTCTCTTGCCCTGGTGTCTTCCGGGCTTTGCCGCATGTGGCATTTTAAATTATCCGGAATATGTAAGACAATTATTATCTGCGCCATTGTAAATTTGTCGTCGTATTATTCGTTGCCATTTTATTTGTCATTGTATTATCCGTTGCCCTATGTGGCAATTTAAATTAGGCCGGAATATGAGTTGAAAACACGAACAAAGCAAATGCTGCCATGCGATCACAAGCAAACACCCTCCGTCTAGGTGCTTTAATTAACCCATTAATGGAGAAGTTGTGAGCGAGGCGGGCGGCGACTGGTGGATGGAGGTCAAAGAGCTCGCTTCCCGGTGAGCATGGGCGGCCTTGCTGCTCGCACGTTTCCCGTCGACCCTGTGAGGTGGACAGGATGCACGCGTCCCGTCGAGCCTACGCGGCGGACTGCTCGCACGCATCCCGTCGAGCCTGCATGGCAGACTTCTCGCGCTCGTCCCGTCTAATAAGACAGCTGCACGCACGCTACCGAGTATGGTTAAATTTTGACACGGTTCATATAATACAACCGTTTGTGATATTAACGTGTCAGCTATTTGTTTCAAAAGGATTTCGTTGGCTATTAATGTGTGCACCTTGTCTCAAATTGGATGATTTTTTTACCACGACATATATGTGCCATGTCATGAAATCATGCCAAGTTTCATGTTTTTTGGGTGAGTTTTCAATTTACTGGGATTTAAAAACCAATATTCTCAATGTTTCAGGACGACGAGAAGTTTGTAATTCATTCACATTCCTTAAATGAGACCTAAACATGCACCCAATGACACATGTATGATTTCCCACCCATTTTGCTTCACTGGAGCATGTGCTTGTAGTTCAATTTTGAATTATGGACTACATTAAATGCCTAGAAAACTTAATCAATATATACAATGGCCAAATGAACCCTGAACAGTTTCAAATTGCAGCACGACACTCCTGCTATTCTATGTTGCCTGTAGAAAACACAGTTCAAGGCGAGAAGAGGTAGCGATTATCATTTCGCCCACAAGAGGGGCATGTTTCTCTACCGGAACCACGAGGGTTGCGAGAAGCTTTGGTTTTTAAGAGGCTTGTAATATAGCTTCACCCAAATTGGACAATTATATGTGCCATGTAGTGACACCATGCCAAGTTTTGTGATTTCCTCGTGAGTGTTGGATTTACAGAGATTTAAAAATTGAGATTCGCAATGTTTGTGGCCAAGCCAGGACGGCGAGACGGCTGAATTCATTCCCATTTGTTCCATGTGACCTAAACATGCACCTCAAGGACACATGTACATTTTTTCTAGCCATTTTGGTGCACTCGAGCATGTATTGTAGTTTGGATTTGAGTTATAGACATTAAATGCCTAGAAAACTCAATTAATGAATAAAGAATGTCAAACGCACCCTGAATAAATTCAAAGTTCAGTGTGAATCTCCCATTGTTCCATGTTGCATGTAGAATAAAATACAAGGCTAGAAGAGGGAGAGATTATCGTTTCGCCCACAAGGGGACACGTTTCCCTATCGAAACCACGAGGGTTCTTGCGATAGGCTCCGGTTTGTAAGAGGTTTGTAATAAAGCTTGGCCCAAATTGGCAATGTTTTTACCACAACATATATGTGCCATGACGTGACACCATGCCACCTTTGATGACTTTTTGGTGAGTTTTGGGTTTATGGGGATTTAAAACCCGAGATTCCAAATGTTTGAGGACGAGCCAGGATGCTAATACGGTTGTAATTCATTCCCATTCCTGGCATGGGACCTAAACATGCACCCAAGGACACATGTATAATTTTTCTAGCCATTTTGGTGAACTGGAGCATGTATTTGTAGTGCAGATTTGAATTATGGACATTAAATGCCTAGGAAACTCAATTAGTGCATAAAAAGGCCAAACGAACCCTGAATAAGTTTAAATTTCAGCACGAATATCCTCTCGTTCCATGTTGCCCGTAGAAGAAAATACAAGGTGAAAAGAGGCAGTGATTACGTTTCGCCCACAAGGGGAACACGTTTCCCTATCAGAACCACGGGGCTTCTTTGAGAGAAGCTCCGGTTTGTAATAAAGCTTGGCCCAAATTGGACAATGTTTTTACCATGGCATATATGTGCCATAACGTGACACCATGCCAACTTTCATGACTTTTTGGTGAGTTTAGGATATACGGGGATTTAAAAACCGAGATTCCAAATGTTTGAGGACGAGCTAGGATGCCGGTACGGTTCGTTCCCATTCCTGGTATGGGACCTAAACATTCACCCAAGGACACATGTATAATTTTTCTAGAAATTTTGGTGAACTGGAGCATGTATTTGAAGTTCATATTTGAATTATTGACATTAAATGCCTAGGAGTCTCAATTAGTGTATAAAAAGGCCAAATGAACCCTGAATAAGTTTAAATTTCAGCACGGATATCCTGTCGTTCCATGTTGCCCGTAGGAGAAAATACAAGGCGAAAACAGGTAGTGATTACATTTTGCCCACAAGGGAAACACATTTCCCTATCAGAACCACGAGGCTTCTTTGAGAGAAGCTCTGGTTTGTAATAAAGCTTGGCCCAAATTGGACAATGTTTTTACCACAACATATATGTGCCATGACGTGACACCATGCCAACTTTCATGAATTTCTGGTGAGTTTAGTATTTACGGGGATTTAAAAACCGAGATTCCAAATGTTTGAAGATGAGCCAGGACGCCGGTACGGTTGTAATTCATTTCCATTCCTGGCATGGGACCTAAACATGCACCCAAGGACCCATGTATAATTTTTCTAGCCATTTTGGTGAACTGGAGCATGTATTTGAAGTTCAGATTTGAATTATGGACATTAAATGCATAGGAAACTCAATTAATGTATAAAAAGGCCAAATGAACCCTGAATAAGTTTAAATTTCAGCACGGATATCTTATCGTTCCATGTTGCCCGTAGAAGAAAATACAAGGCGAAAAGAGGCAGTGATTATCATTTCGCCCACAAGGGGGACACTTTTCCCTATCAGAACCACGAGGCTTCTTTGAGAGAAGCTTCGGTTTGTAAGAGGCTTGTAATAAAACTTGCGCCAAAATGGACGAATAAAATGTTGGGAAACGTAGCATGCAATTTCAAAAAAATTCCTACGCTCACGCAAGATCTATCTAGGAGATGCATAGCAACGAGAGGGGGAGAGTGTGTCCACGTACCCTCGTAGACCGAAAGCGGAAGCGTTTGACAACGTGGTTGATGTAGTCGAACTTCTTCTCGTTCCGGCCGATCAAGCACCAAACACAAGACACCTCCGAGTTCTGCACACGTTTAGCTCGATGATGTCCCTCGAACTCTTGATCCAGCAAAGTGTCGAGGGAGAGTTCCGTCAGCACGACGGCGTGGTGACAGTGATGGTGAAGTGATCCGCGCAGGGCTTCGCCTAAGCACTACGTGAATATGACCGAAGGCGTAAACTATGTAGGGGGGCACCGCACACGGCTAGGAATCAATGTTGTGTGTTCTAGCGGCCCCCATATATATATATATATATATATATATATATATATATATATATATATATATATATATATATATATATATATATATATATATATATAGGACAAATGTTTCCTACAAGCAAGGGTAGTTACCACCACTTGCTTTTGTATGTTGTATGTAGTATCTATCAAACCAAGAGTATGTACGTGTAGTATGTAGTATATAACAATGATTAGGTAGTATATATACTAATTTTTAGGTAGTATGTACCATGTTTTGAGTATGTTTATTTTTACGCATAAATATGTACGTATTTCACAAATATAACAAAAACTATGAGCTCATATGCAATTTTTTATGTAACTTGCTTTGAAATATCTTAGATATATTATATGAACATATTTAAAATAATAAAATAGTATATATAGTACCACATGGTAGTATATGAGATATGTGAGGTAACTACCACCGGTGGTAGGATGGATTTTCCTATATATATATATATATATATATATATATATATATATATATATATATATATATATATATATATATATATATATATATATATATATATATATATGTATGTATGTATATATAGGTTGGAGGGAGGAGAGGTAGCCAAGGGGCGCCTTAAGTAGGAGGAATCTTACTTGGGTGCCTCCCAATTCGCCTCCCCTTCCATATTCATCCGGAGGGGAAGGAAGGAGGAGGAATGAGAGAAGGAAGGGGGAGGCCAAAACCCTCCCCTTACTTTCTCTCTTCTCCTCTTTCCTTCCCCCTTATTTTGGCCTACATGGGGCGCACCAACCCCCTAGGGGCTGGTCTGTCCTCTTCTTGGCCCATTAGGCCCATTGCCGGGGGGATGCCCAGAACCCCTTCCAACGACCAGATATGTACCCGGTACCCCCGGAACACTTCCGGTGTCCGAATACTATCGTCCTAAATATGAATCTTTAGCTCTCAACCATTTCGAGACTCCTCGTCATGTTTGTGATCTCATCCGGGACTTTGAACAACATTCAGTCACCAAATCACATAACTCATATAATACAAAATCGTCATCGAACGTTAAGCGTGCGGACCCTACGGGTTCCAGAACTATGTAGACATGACTGAGACTCCTCTCCGGTCAATAACTAACAGCGGAACCTGGATGCTCATATTGGTTCCTACATATTCTATGAAGATCTTTATCGGTCGTACCGTAATGACAACATACATTATTCCCTTTGTCATCGGTATTTTACTTGCCCGATATTCAATCGTAGTTATCTTCATACCTAGTTCAATCTCGTTACTGGAAAGTCTCTTTACTCGTCTGTAATACATCATCCCGCAACTAACTCATTAGTCACATTGCTTGCAAGGCTTCTTATGATGTGTATTACCGAGAGGGCCCAGAGATACCTCTCCGATACTCGGAGTGACAAATCCTAATCTCGATCTATGCCAACCCAACAAACACCTTCGGAGATACCTGTAGGGCATCTTTATAATCACCCAGTTACATTGTGACGTTTGATAGCACACAAGGCATTCCTCCGGTAGTCGGGAGTTGCATAATCTCATAGTCAAAGGAATATATATATATATATATATATATATATATATATATATATATATATATAAATATAATATATATATATATATAACATGAAGAAAGCTATAGCAATAAAACTAAATGATCAATATGCTAAGCTAACAGATGGGTCATGTCCATCACATTATTCTCCTAATAATGTGATCCCGTTCATCAAATGGAAAAACATGTCTATGGTTAGGAAACTTAACCATCTTTGATTAACGAGCTAGTCTAGTAGAGGCTTACTAGGGACACTGTGTTTTGTCTATGTATCCACACATGTATCAAGTTTCCGGTTAATACAATTCTAGCATGAATAATAAACATTTATCATGATATAAGGAAATATAAAATAACAACTTTATTATTGCCTCTACGACATATTTCCTTTAGTCTCCCACTTGCACTAGAGTGAATAATCTAGTTCACATCGTCATGTGATTTAACAGCAATAGTTCACATCTTTATGTGATTAATACCCATAGTTCACATCGCCATGTGACTAACACCCAAAGGGTTTACTAGAGTCAATAATCTAGTTCACATTGCTATGTGATTAACACCCAAAGAGTACTAAGGTGTGATCATGTTTTGCTTATGAGAGAAGTTTAGTCAACGGGTCTGCCACATTCAGAACCATATGTACTTTGCGAATTTCCTATGTCTACAATGCTCTGCATGGAGAGACTCTAGCTAATTGCTCCCACTTTCAATATGTATCCAGATTGAGACTCAGAGTCATCCGGATCGGTGTAAAAGCTTGCATCGACGTAACTTTTTACGACAAACTCTTTATCATATCCATAATCGAGAAATATTTCCTTAGTCCTCTTAGGTAACGAAGGATAACTTTGACCGCTATCCAGTGATCCACTCCTGGATCACTATCATACCCCCTTGCCAAACTCATGGCAAGGTACACAATAGATCTGGTACACAGCATAGCATACTTTATAGAACCTATGGCTGAGGCATATGGAATGCCTTTCATTCTCTTTATATGTTCTGTCGTGGTCGGGTTTTGAGTCTTACTCAACTTCACACCTTGCAACATAGGCAATAACTCCTTCTTTGACTGTTCCATTTTGAACTACTTCAAAATCTTGTCAAGGTATGTACTCATTGAAAAATCTTATCAAGTGTCTTGATCTATATAGATCTTGATGCCCAATATATAAGCAGCTTCACCGAGGTCTTTCATTGAAAAACTTTTATTCAAGTATCCTTTTATGCTATCCAGAAATTCTATATCATTTCCAATCAAAAATATGTCATCCACATATAATATTAGAAATGCTATAGAGCTCCCACTCACTTTCTTGTAAATACAGGCTTCACCGCAAGTCTATATAAAACTATATGCTTTGATCAACTCATCAAAGCGTTTGTTCCAACTCCGAGATGCTTGCACCAGTCCATAGATGGATATCCGGAGCTTGCACATTTTGTTAGCACCTTTAGGATTGACAAAACCTTCTGGTTGCATCATATACAACTCTTCTTTAATAAATCCATTAAGGAATGCAGTTTTGATATCCATTTGCCAGATTTCATAAAATGCGGCAATTGCTAACATGACTCGAATAGACTTAAGCATCAATACGAGTGAGAAAATCTCATCATAGTCAACACCTAGAACTTGTCGAAAACCTTTTGCGACAATTCGATCCTTGTAGATAGTAACACTACCATCAGCGTCCGTCTTCCTCTTGAAGATCCATTTATTCTCAATGGCTTGCCGATCATCGGGCAAGTCCACCAAAGTCAACACTTTGTTCTTATATATGGATCCTATCTCAAATTTCATGGCCTCAAGCCATTTATCGGAATCTGGGCTCATCATAGCTTCTTCATAGTTCGTAGGTTCGTCATGGTCTAGTAACATGACTTCCAGAACAGGATTACCGTACCACTCTGGTGCGGAACGTGCTCTGGTTGACCTACGAGGTTCGGTAGTAACTTGATCTGAAGTTTCATGATCATCATCATTAGCTTCCTCTCTAGTTGGTGTAGGCATCACGGGAATGGTTTTCTGTGATGAGCTACTTTCCAATTCAAGAGAAGGTACAATTACCTCATCAAGTTCTACTTTCCTCCCACTCGCTTCTTTCGAGAGAAACTCCTTCTCTAGAAAGGATCCATTCTTAGCAACAAAGATCTTGCTTCCGGATCTGTGGTAGAAGGTGTACCCAACAGTTTCTTTTGGGTATCCTATTAAGACGCACTTCTCCGATTTGGGTTTGACCTTATCAGGCTGAAGCCTTTTCACCTGTCATGGCGATTATATAAAACTTTTTCAGGTCGCGTGTAGGGTATAGGGGGCAGGGTGTTCTGATCGAGCATGTCTCCCTTGTGCGGTTTATAGACGCTGCACATATCTGTGGGCTCCCCGAGGTATATATATATATTATCCTTTACCGACAATGAGGGGGCCCCACACAATCTATCCCTTTGATCCAACAATGAGAAGGGTTTGACCATGATGGTATCCTATTTCTATGTGTGCCATGTTAGACCAAATAAAGTTTAAGCGCATGCGTTGATACCCCGCCTCGAAGTTGGGAAACCGACATCATACATATTGAACCAAGCTTGGGGTCAGGTACAGTGTTCGGTTTGTAATGTAGTTGGTGGCCCATCAAAGTTGTGCATTCGAGTTTTAAACACATCACACACCACCGTACCCATACATATTTTTGGGCCGCATGCAGTGAATACGGGGTCTTCTGATCGACCACGTTCCCCTTGTGCTGTTTTTTGTGATGACACGCATATCTATGGCCTCCCCGAGTGTATATATATATCATCCCTTTGATCGATAACGAGGGGAATGTGTGATACGTCTCCAATGTATCTATAATTTTTTATTGTTCCATGCTATTATATTATCTGTTTTGGATGTTTATGGGCTTTATTAAACACTTCTATATCACTTTTGGGACTAACCTATTAACCCAGAGCCCAGTGCCAGTTCCTGTTTTTCCCTTGTTTCAGTGTTTCGAAGAAAAGGAATATCAAACGGAGTCGAAACGGAATGAAACCTTCTGGAGAAGTTATTTTTGGAAGGAAAGCTACCCGATAGACTTGGAGTGCATGTGAGGAAAGAAACAAGGGAGCCACGAGGTAGGGGGCGCGCCCTCCACCCTCGTGGGCCCCTCGTGGCTCCCCTGACGTACTTCTTCCTCCTATATATACCTACGTACCCTAAAACTATCGAGGAACAGAATAGATCGGGAGTTCCGCCGCCGCATGCCTCTGTAGCCACCAAAAACCAATCGGGACCTGTTCCAAGCACCTGGGGGGGGAAACTCACCGTGGCCATCTTCATCATCCAGGCGATCTCCATGACAAGGAGGGAGTAGTTCACCCTCGGGGCTGAGGGTATGTACCAGTAGCTATGTGTTTGATCTCTCTCTCTCTCGCTCGTGTTCTAGATTTGGCACGATCTTGATGTATCGCGAGCTTTGCTATTATAGTTGGATCTTATGTTTCTTCTCCCCCTCTACTCTCTTGTAATGGATTGAGTTTTCCCCTTGAAGTAATCTTATTGGATTGAGTCTTTAATGATTTGAGAACACTTGATGTATGTCTTGTCGTGCGTATCTGTGGTGACAATGGGATATCACGTGATTCACTTGATGTATGTTTTGATGATCAACTTGCGGGTTCCGTCGATGAACTTATGCATAGGGGTTGGCACACGTTTTCGTCTTGATTCTCTGATAGAAACTTTGGGGCACTCTTTGAGGTCCTATTTGTTGGTTGAATAGATGAATCTGAGATTGTGTGATGCATATCGTATGATCATACCCACGAATACTTGAGGTGACATTGGAGTATCTAGGTGACATTAGGGTTTTGGTTGATTTGTGTCTTAAGGTGTTATTCTAGTACGAACTCTAGGGCTGTTTGTGACACTTATGGGAATAGCCGAACGGATTGATTGGGAAGAATAACTTTGAGGTGGTTTGGTACCCTACCATAATCTCTTCATTTGTTCTCCGCTAGTAGTGACTTTGGAGTGACTCTTTATTGCATGTTGAGGGATAGTTATATGATCCAATTATGTTATTATTGTTGAGAGAACTTGCACTAGTGAAAGTATGAACCCTAGGCCTTGTTTCAACACATTGCAATACCATTTGTGCTCACTTTTACCATTAATTACCTTGCTGTTTTTATATTTTCAGATTACAAAAACCTATATCTACCATCCATATTGCACTTGTATCACCATCTCTTCGCCGAACTAGTGCACCTATACAATTTACCATTGTATTGGGTGTGTTGGGGACACAAGAGACTCTTTGTTATTTGGTTGCAGGGTTGCTTGAGAGAGACCATCTTCATCCTATGCCTCCCACAGATTGATAAACCTTAGGTCATCCACTTGAGGGAAATTTGCTACTGTCCTACAAACCTCTGCACTTGGAGGCCCAACAATGTCTACAAGAAGAAGGTTGCATAGTAGACATCAAGCTCTTTTCTGGCGCCGTTGCCGGGGAGGTTAGTGCTTGAAGGTATATCTTTAGATCTTGCAATCGAATCTTTTTGTTTCTTGCTTTAGCACTAATTTAGTTTATAAAAGAAAACTACCAAAAAATGGAATTTAGTTTGTCTCATAAGCTTCATCTTTTTAATATCTTTCGTGAGTATGATGGAAAATAAAATTGTGCCAAAGTGTTAGAAGAAGAATGCATTAAAATGTTTGGCACTAAATTGAATGATAAGCATGATTGCAATGTTGTTAGTATGAACTCTTTGAATATCCATAGTACTAATGATGATTGCACTGGTTACAATGAAAATGTCTCCTATAAACATGTCAATTTTTGTGGAGTGCATTGGGTTTGCAAGTACACACCAAATAGGGAAGATATATATTGCAAGAGGCATAAGTACTTAGAAACTAAATTGTTGCAAAATAGGCTAGATGATTGCGCTGAAAGATTCAATATTTATCGCGCCCCTTGTGAACTTTGCGATGAACATGGTCATTGAAAGCTCCAATGCTATTTGTTTCATGATCAAGTCATAGCCAAAAATTGTGATAATTTGATTACCCTTGAGCATCGTAAAGAGCTTAGTCTTCTTTTGGGGTATGAGGAAATTAAACGTATAACTGAGGGTATTCCAATGTTTAATCTTGATAGATATCTTGATTTTGATCTAGAGAAGATTTATATGTATTGTGCGGTGAATTGCATTGAAAATCCTTATATTGCCAAATACATAAAGAAAAGAAAACAAATAGAAGATGAAGATAATACTGATGAAAGGTAAGAGACTTCCCAATATTCTCCTATTATTTCTTATGATGAATCAGGTAACAAGGAGGAGCCTTCTATTCAACCAATCTCATTAATAAGGAGCTCCAAAAAGAGGATTGAACCCACACATGATGTGGTGAAGAAGAAGAAAAGAAAAAGGAAGAGAGGTCAAAAGATATCTCTCCCAAATAATGTTGCTTCTATTATTGTTGTGCCTCATGAAAATGAATCAAAAATAATTGTGGAAGATGATGCACTTGATGATGATTTCGTTATGCCTATTGCTTTTTGTGATGATTATGATTGGTAAGATAATGATACTTCTTATGATCTTGAAAATCTTTTTGGCACTTGCTTGGAAGAATATGATAATTGCTATACTATTGGTGTTATCCATACTATTAATGATGAGAGTGATTATGCTTATGATATGAAAAGGCCCAAGCTTGGGGATGATATGTTTGATGATGATGATGTTTTCGAGAATATATTTGCTGCAATTAATGTTTATCCCAAGCTTGGGGAGGCTATGTTTAATGAAGATGATATTTTTAGTCTCCCAAGTTTTGATATGCAAATTTATAATGATGATAGCATGCCTCCTACTTATGATGATTATATTGATGAAAGTGGGTTTGGAAGAGTGTCAACTTTAGGAAGTAATGATCCCACTATTTTGGAGGATGTTGAATCTTATTATGATAATTATGAAAGTGGATTTGGAGAGGTCATGACTTTATTTAGTGATGTATCCACTATTTCGGAAGAGGTTTCAATTGATTATGATGAGAACAAAGTTGCTACTTATGATGATTATTGTGATGAAACTTATGCTATAAAAAGTAGTGATGATTATATTTATAAGACTTGTCATGATTATGATTCCCCTTTTTCTGAACATTACACTTTTAATGTGGAAACAACTTATAGTATTCAAGTCTCTTATGATACTCCCACTATTCCGAATGAGAAGAATTTTGCTTATGTGGAGAGTAATGAGATTTCTATGCTAGTAGATCATGAAAAGAATGCTTTAGGTGCTGGTTATATTGTTGAATTCATTCATGATGCTACTGAAAATTATTATGAGGGAGGAACATATGCTTGTAGTAATTGCAACAATATCAAGTTTCCTCTCTATGTGCTTAAAATCTTGAAGTTATGCTTGTTTTACCTTCCTATGCAAGTTGATTCTTGTTCCCATAAGTTGTTTGCTCACAAAATCCCTATGCATTGTAAGTGGGTTAGACTTAAATGTGCTAGTCATATTCTTCATGATGCTCTCTTTATGTTTCAATTCTTATCTTTTATGCGAGCATCATTGAAATCATCATGCCTAGCTAGGGGCGTTAAATGATAGCAGTTGTTGGGAGGCAACCCAATTTTATTTTAGTTTATTGCTTTTTGGTTCTGTTTAGTAATAAATAATCAATCTAGATTCTGTTTAGATGTGGTTTTGTGTTTTAATTAGTGTATGTGCCAAGTAGAACCTTTGGGAAGACTTGGGTGAAGTCTTTATGATCATGCTGTAAAAAACAGAAACTTTAGCGCTCACGAGATTAGCTTCAACTTTTTACTGGAGAGTGCTATTTAGTTGATTCTTTTTGCAGATGATTACTAGACAAATTCCTCAGTACCACCAATTTATTTTAGAATTTTTGGTGTTCCATAAGTTTGCGTTAGTTACAGATTACTACAGACTGTTCTGTTTTTGACAGATTCTGTTTTTTGTGTGTTGCTTGCTTATTTTGATGAATCTATGGCTAGTAAAAATCGTTTATAAACCATAGAGAAGTTGGAATACAGTAGGTTTAACACCAATATAAATAATTAATGAGTTCATTACAGTACCTTGAAGTGGTGTTTTGTTTTCTTTCGCTAACGGAGCTTACGAGTTTTTTGTTAAGTTTTGTGTTGTGAAGTTTTCAAGTTTTGGGTAAAGATTCGATGGACTATGGAATAAGGAGTGGCAAGAGCCTAAGCTTGGGGATGACCAAGGCACCCCAAGGTAATATTCAAGGATAACCAAGAGCCTAAGCTTGGGGATGCCCCGGAAGGCATCCCCTCTTTCGTCTTCGTTCATCGGTAACTTTACTTGGAGCTATATTTTTATTCACCACATGACATGTGTTTTGCTCGGAGTGTCATTTTATTTTCTTTAGCTTTGCTTGCTGTTTGAATAAAGCATCAAGATCTTAAATTCTTAAATGTTAGAGAGTCTTCACATAGTTGCATAATTATTCAACTTCTCATTGATCTTCACTTATATCTTTCGGAGTAGTTTGTTGTCTGCTCTAGTGCTTCACTTATATCTTTTAGAGCACGGTGGTGGATTTGTTTTATAGAAACTATTGATCTCTCATGCTTCACTTAAATTATTTTGAGAGTCTTAAATAGCATGGTAACTTGCTTAAATAATCATAATATGCTTGGTATTCAAGATTAGTAAAAACTTTCTTATGAGTGTATTGAATACTAAGAGAAGTTTGATGCTTGATGATTGTTTTGAGATATGAAGATGGTGATATTAGAGTCATGTTAGTTGAGTAGTTGTGAATTTGAGAGATACTTGTGCTAAAGTTTGTGATTCCCATAGCATGCACGTATGGTGAAACGTTATGTGATGAAGTCGAAGCATGATTTATTTATTGATTGTCTTCCTTATGAGTGGCGGTCGGGGACGAGCGATGGTCTTTTCCTACCAATCTATCCCCCTAGGAGCATGCGTGTAATACTTTTCTTTGATAACTTGTAGATTTTTGCAATAAGTATATGAGTTCTTTATGACTAATGTTGAGTCCATGGATTATACACACTTTTCTTTCTTCCACCATTGCTAGCCTCTCCAATACCGCGCACCTTTCGCCGGTATCATACACCCACCTTATATATTCCTCAAAACAGCCACCATACCTCCCTATTATGTCATTTCCATAGCCATTCCGAGATATATTTCCATGCAACTTTCCACCGTTCCGTTTATTATGACACGCTCCATCATTGTCATATTGCTTTGCATGATCATGTAGTTGACATTGTATTTGTGGCAAAGCCACCGTTCATAGTTCTTTCATACATGTCACTCATGAGTCATTGCACATCCCGGTACACCGCCGGGGGCATTCATATCGAGTCAAATTTTTTTCTAAGTATCGAGTTGTAATTATTGAGTTGTAAGAAAATAAAAGTGTGATGATCATCATTTTTAGAGCATTGTCCCAAGTGAGAAAAGGATGATGGAGACTATGATTCCCCCACAAGTCGGGATGAGACTCCGGACGAAAAATAAAAAAAAGAGAAAAAAAGAGGCCAAAAAAAGAGAAAGGACCAAATAAAAAAATGAGAGAAAAAGAGAGAAGGGACAATGCTACTATCCTTTTTCCACACTTGTGCTTCAAAGTAGCACCATGATCTTCATGATAGAGAGTCTCCTATGTTGTCACTTTCATAGACTAGTGGGAATCTTTCATTATAGAACTTGGCTTGTATATTCCAATGATGGGCTTCCTCAAAATGCCCTAGGTCTTCGTGAGCAAGCGAGTTGGATGCACACCCACTTAGTTTCTGTAGCGACCCGACCTCAGACGGTCAAGCCTCTGTGTTTCTATGCCATCCCTGGATCAGTATGCTGGCACACACAGTACATCAATGTATATATCAAAGTGCAATCACATGCATAAATAACGTAAAACTGATATATACCTCATAATACTCAGCGGAAACAATCAAACGGGTGTGGAGTCCCATCAACGCCATCGGCAGGTTGAGTGTAGACCGTAACCCTGTATCGTAACTCTTACTCGTCGAGGAAGTATCTGCAACATGATACGTTGCAGCCGTGTAGGTCAGTACATTGAATGTACCGGCAAGATCACAATATGAGAAACAGATGATAAAACTATACTATATGCAGTAGGGCTTTGTGGCTCTGTATCTGAGTTTTATTTGCGTAAAAGCTGGTTTTATTTTCCCTACATCAAAGGAATAAATGAAGTCTGCTCTATAGAGTTCTCTATCATGACATGGTTCCGCCAACCGATGTCTCATAGCCCAAAATCATCATAAGTTGCCCACAATTAAGTTATCAATCCGGTGTTGAGAGTTCCAGATAGATCCAAGTCCAGAGGCTCAAATTGTCCGTGAATCGGGACACGGCTAATCGATTAGGTTATAACCCTCTGCAGAGGTTTGTACACTTTACCCGCAAGATTCGATCCCTCTCTTTACGTTCTCGCACTTCAGGGTGTTTGAGAACAAGATGACCGAAACATGGTCTTCCAAAGAGTTCCTCTGACCACTGTCCGGTACCCATCCAATCCTACCGTAGTTCTACATCTGCTAGCACCGTCCCAGCCAGAGTCACAACTAAGGTCAACCAAGCGAGCCCATAATGACTTGCGGTTGCACAGGTAAGCTTCCGGGCATGAAGTATTCTTCCGTCTCTTTGAGTCTGGGTGAAGCTTTCCGCAAGATGTCATGGCGCTTCTCCATGCATCCCGGCCAACCACTGGTTTCTCCAGGGTGCCCGTCAACCGTCCTTCACCCAGTAGTGTGTATTGAATTCTTGTCATCGAGTCTTGAAGTCTTGAGGTCTTGAAGATGCAGTCCTTGCAGATTCCATCATGGAGTTGTCGTCATTGACGTAGAGTCCTCCTTCTTCACACCACTCTCGAACACTCATACCAAACCCCGTCTACTACAGCGTAGCATTAGAATAAAATAACGTCCCGGGCTTGGTAACAGGGTGATGGGTTCCTACCTCATGCATACTACTCAACTACAAGAATTTCAATAACACTATTGAGGGGTGGTTGCAAAGGTGCCACTAAATGCAATAAAACATAGGTAAGAAAGCATGGTCAAAGTGAACTTGCCTGGTTGACGATCTTCGAAAACTAGGGTTTCGTAGTAGCAATCTTCGCACTCCGGAAATTCTACCGAGGCAAACAATAACTATAATAAGCACATAGCATAACATCACTTAACACAATAACATAACAAAGTAACACACCAAAACCAACAAAGCAAAACCCAAAGGGAAAGCTTTAAAGAAAAACAACTCAAAGTTTTCCTACTTCAAATAACAACAAAAATAGTTTTATATAACAAAATTTCTTAACATCACCTAATCATGGTTTTATGTTAACTAAACAGAAAATATTTCATTAAGCAACTAGGAGCAAAAAGAATTAAATAAAAATCTATTATGAAACTCCCGGAATAAGCAAAACAAGCTTTAATTCAAATCTGATCTAACTCAATTTTATAAATCCAAACATAGACAAATTATATATTTTTGGAAACTACAAGAAAATTGTGATCTAACGCAAAAAAGAATCAGCATCATTGGACTTCTAGATCAAAAGTTATAAGCTAAACAAGAACGGAACTAAATCTGTTACAGGAATAAATCTGAAAACGAAAACGGAGTTACCTGTACGTGAGGCAGAGATGGCAGGAAGGAGACGGCGATGTGGAGGCTGCTCGGCGAGGGGCGAGGTCGCCGGGCGAGGTGGGGTGGCGGAGGAGGGTCGGCGCTTGGGAGGCTGGCGCTGGGCGATGGGAGGTTCCAGGAGAGCTCCTGGTGGCGTTCTAGGCAGGAAAAGGAGGACGGTGGCGAGGTGGCTACGGGCAGGGAGGCGTGGTGATGGGAAAAATGGAGCGAGGAGAGGAGGGGTTTTATAGGCGGTCTCGGAAGGCGCTGGGATGGAAAGACGAGGGAGATCGGGAGCTGGAGATTTCCTGTCTCCATGGACATGGAAAGCTTCTGTAACGTGAGAGGAAACAGAGGAAGGAGATGATCTCTTGTTGGGCTAGAATAGGAAAGTGCTTAATGGGCCAGCAGGTTTTCCTAATAAAACGATTCCATTCCTATTTTAAAATTAGGAAACTAAAACAATAAAAGGAAATCAAATCAATTCGAATAAAGAGTTTTATATACTAAAATTATCAGAAAAATAAAATGTAGATGATGAGCATTATTCCACGGCCAAAATAAAAACTTAAAAAATGTTTTCAGAAAATCCCTAAAGGCTTTATTTCTTTTTGCAAATAATTTTTAAATAAAGACTTTGGTTTTCTTGGCTCAAATATTTTCAAAAATGCCCCTGATTTTGGAGGGTCATTTTCCTCCGCTCTTTCTTGCTTGCAAGAATTTATTTTTCGGGTATTTCTGGGAAGAAAAATAGAGAAGCAAGTGCAAATATTTGAAAGAATTAAATTGCAAAACTCCGTTCAAATTCTTTATAGTTGAAGAAGTCATGTCATCTTCTCTCATTGATTTTAATAGGATGAATTTGAATTTACGGAGAAGGGAAAGTCATTTTATTCCCTCTCTTTCAAAAGTTTTTGAAAAGGTTCAAATTTCACTCAAGTTTAATTCACTCAAGCAAACAAACAAACAATTCAATTAATTATATTAACATTCCAAAATTTGGGATGTTACAAACCTACACACTTAAAATGAATCTCGTCCTCGAGATTCAAGAAACTAACAAGAAAAGGTTAGGGTTGGGGTCTTCTAGCAAATGTCTTGGTCGAAAAGGTCGGGGTGCTACCACACTTAAAAACAAGGTCATGGTTCCAATAAACTCAGATATTTCCTCTGGAGGGCTGACAATGTATGTCTCTTCACATATCTTACAATAGCTCCTCTGTCGGAAGCATAGAGTTTTCCTCAAAATCTTGGGTCGGTTCGTCAAAGTTGAAGTTAAATCCGGACTGGATCTTCTTAGTGATGAGGCTCGTGTCCATTCTAAAAACTTTCAAATACTCATGGTGGTCTACAATTTATGGTTTCTCCTGCAGAAAACGGGTCTGGTTGAAACTCACCGTATAACCTCGTTTGGCAGCGGTTGCACTGTAATGGGGTTCCATCGTCCTACCATTTTATGGTTTTATGGCTTATCGCGTCGACACTCTTCTAAGTTTTCAAGTCTCTCTGATTTTCCATCAACATATGATAGTTCATGATAGAAGTCTTCGGTATGGGGGCCAATCCATCCCGTACTTGAATCATTACCACATACGTAAACAGTGAATCACGATTCTAACACTTGGGCATACTCACAAGCATTGCAGAATTTCTCTTGTTCTCGAACTGGGTTCGAGTAAATCCCTGGTTTCTGCAAGCCAAACAAAACATCTATCGTTACTTCAACACTCTAAGGTTTTTGCGTAACCTCCTATGGAACGTATGCTGATTTGATCACTGCTTCTTCCAAGTGTATTCCTTTATCAAGGTTACAACTGTTCCTTTTCAATATCCTGGGCCTGTGGGTTATGGCCCACTTCAACACTAGTGCAGCTTTAACTCATCCTTGGAGTAACTCTCTTGTTACACCTCCTTTAAATCCAGTAGTACTCTGTTTCTTCATACCATCATATCAAAAGCAAAATTTCAACTTATTTTGTCCAGCTTCCTTCTATGGACCGTCATGAATAACACATTTCTTTCTTCATTGATCTTGTGGCTTTACAGAGTACTATGACCAAAAGAATGCACAAGTTTATCCATAAAATCTCATTATTTTCATATCAATCTTTCATTACATCCTTAACCATTTTCGTAAATTCAAATTCCAAAAAGTACTTTGTTACAAATGCTGCCACCCACATGATTTGGTATGGTCAGGCATTACTTCCAACTTTATTCATTTATCCTCCTCGAGGATTCTTGATCCCACCGAAGTGTGCGACATGAGCCTTGAAATCTTCAATCTTCTTTTCATCATGGTGGTCTTGAGCTTCTCCTTCATCATCTCTGCATGCACTTCGCTTAGGTATTCCTGAGTATAACGGAGTCTTGCTTCAAGTATTTCTCCGATCGGCGTATGGCTTCCATGGCTGCTTCACGAACAGCGTCGAAGAAAGTTGCTTGTGGCACACGTGAAATGAAAAGTACTGCCCCATCATCTTTGGGCAAACTCCTTTCAAATGGTGGAGGTGTACCTCCACATACCAAAGTTCCACTCCTTTTGCATGAAAGGGTAGCCTTTGTAGACTGCATCTCCTACAAGGTGAATATGCTTCATCATGTCCTTCAGATCTTCGGTAATCATGATCACTTGGTCGTGGTCATGATCGTTTCAGAACCCTTAAGGAAAGACTCATAAAGGGTCGTCATCTGCAGTTGTGAAACAGAAATGATGCTCAGAATTAAGGTACTTATCTCCTGCGGCACACATTCATATCATCCAAACAGAACTTCAAACTCAATTTCCAATATCCAATTCATGCATCACAACTCCTTAAAGCTTTTCAGCATGTGACATTACAACTTTATTGAGTCATGAACTATTACAATCTCTGAGTAATCTATTACATAACTCAACTCATCGAGCTCATGAAAATGAATTTGATTTCTACTACTCTTATTATCCATATCAAAATTCCAACTACTCAACTCCAGCTTTCATCTTGTCGGGACATTTAATAGCATAATGTCCTGCTTCCTTGCAGCGAAAACAAATGACTTCCGACATGTCTCGGGGCTTCTTTATGATTATGCGGGCTCCTTGGACTCTTGGCTTCTTTTCTGGGCATTTACTAGCGTAATGACCTAAATCCTTGCACCTGTAACAAGTGATATGACTTAGGTCCTTCTCTGCAAAAATTGCGTTGTTCTCGGGTTGCCTTCCTTTTCTCTTCCTGGATTTCTCTGTAATGATCAGAGTTACTATCTCCCGGGGGTCAAACTTCACTTCTGCTGTCGGGAAATATCCTGGATACTCCTTTCTTTCCTTGGTGCAATACTGTGAAAAATGTCCTTCTTCTCCACATGAATAGCAGGCATTGGAGTAAAATCTGTTGAGACCTTCTCCATCCAGGTCTTCAACACTTTCATTCATTACTGGTTCTTCTAGATCTTCCTTGAGGGCTTCTTTCATTCCATCTTCCTGCTTGAATAGTTTGTTGCACCATGGAGTAAATGTGACCTTTGCACCGGTAGTGGGTGGTTCCTTCACACAAGAAACAAGTCACCGACTAGTTGGGCATTCCTCACCGGGTGTTTCTCCTCACAATGAGGGCATCCATCCTTGTGTTCCTCCCAGGTGTGTCCTATTTCTCCATAAATCTTGCAGCACAAGGTTTCTTCTTGGTTATCATAGTGCTTCCGGATGAGGCGTGATCTCATCAGGGTCTTCTTGAATTCCTCCCAAGTTCTTGCTCCATTAAATCCTGTATGGCTTGATGCATTTTCCACCAGGTTGCAGCACTTTCAGAAAAATCTTGAAGAGCATATTGGACCTCATACTTCCTTGAAACCAAATTGCTCCCGAAGTGATTTTCCATGTTCTGCATCCATAGCTCTGCCTCCGGCTGAGTCTTCGGTCCAGAGAATATCAGTCCAACTTCATTCATCATCTATGGGGTTCAAAAGTTTTGGGATGAGCTATGAGAGAGGTGGGGAGGGATATACACACAATACAAACAAATTTTTTTTTGAAGAAACAAGTTTTACTTTGTGGCTGTCGGAAAACATCAAACAAATGACAGCTCACAAATCGACGCATCTAACGTAAGTGTGTAACAGGGGTTTGGTCTTATAAAGGTCAAATAATTCTTCAGGAACTTCAAATTCTTCAAGTCTTCGGAGTCTTCAATTGTTGCAGCTGCAATTCTTCCAACGCATGGTGAAATCCTCTTTACTCTGAAATGGCCAACCGTTCTCCGATATCTAATCCTTCTTGGAGTGTCTTCAGTTGATCCTCCGGGTGATCAAAGGATATGGTATATTCTAACTATTTGAGGTGAGAGGGTCTATTTGATAAAGTCAGAAAAGATGAGAAGTAAGAGTCTTTTTGTAAATAAAGTTTTTGAGATATCCTGTCCTAGGGGCTTTCCGATTTCTAGGGTCACGTCCTCATATCAACATGTGCTCGATACCATTTCAGAGCGACCCGACCTCGACGGTCAAGCCTCGTGTTTCTATGCCATCCTGGATCAGTATCTTTGGCACACACAGTACATCAATGTATATATCAAAGTGCAATCACATGCATAAATAACGTAAAACTGATATATACCTCATAATACTCAGCGAAACAATCAAACGGATGTGGAGTCCCATCAACGCCATCGGCAGGTTGAGTGTAGACCGTAACCAGATCGTAACTCTTACTCGTCGAGGAAGTATCTGCAACATGATACGTTGCAGCCGTGTAGGTCAGTACATTGAATGTACCGCAAGATCACAATATGAGAAACATATGATAAAACTATACTATATGCAGAGGGCTTTGTGGCTCAGATCTGAGTTTTATTTGCGTAAAAGCTGGTTTTATTTTCCCTACATCAAAGGAATAAATGAAGTCTGCTCTATAGAGTTCTCTATCATGACATGGTTCCGCCAACCGATGTCTCATAGCCCAAAATCATCATAAGTTGCCCACAATTAAGTTATCAATCCGGTGTTGAGAGTTCGAGATAGATCCAAGTCCGAGGCTCAAATTTTCCGTAATCGGGACACGGCTAATCGATTAGGTTATAACCCTCTGCAGAGGTTTGTACACTTTACCCGCAAGATTCGATCCTCTCTTTACGTTCTCGCACTTCGAGGTGTTTGAGAACAAGATGACCAAACATGGTCTTCCAAAGAGTTCCTCGACCACCGTCCGTACCCATCCAATCCTACCGTAGTTCTACATCTGCTAGCACCGTCCCAGCCAGAGTCACAACTAAGGTCAACCAAGCCAGAGCCCATAATGACTTGCGGTTGCATGTAAGCTTCCGGCATGAAGTATTCTTCCGTCTCTTTGAGTCTGGTGAAGCTTTCCGCAAGATGTCATGGCGCTTCTCCATGCATCCCGCCAACCACTGGTTTCTCCAGGTGCCCGTCAACCGCCCTTCACCCAGTGGTGTGTATTGAATTCTTGTCATCGAGTCTTGAAGTCTTGAGGTCTTGAAGATGCAGTCCTTGCAGATTCCATCATGGAGTTGTCGTCATTGACGAGAGTCCTCCTTCTTCACACCACTCTCGAACACTCATACCAAACCCGTCTACTACAGCGTAGCATTAGAATAAAATAACGTCCCGGGCTTGGTAACAGGGTGATGGGTTCCTACCTCATGCATACTACTCAACTACAAGAATTTCAATAACACTACTGAGGGGTGGTTGCAAAGGTGCCACTAAATGCAATAAAACATAGGTAAGAAAGCATGGTCAAAGTGAACTTGCCTGGTTGACGATCTTCAAAACTAGGGTTTCAGAGTAGCAATCTTCGCACTCGGAAATTCTACCGAGGCAAACAATAACTATAATAAGCACATAGCATAACATCACTTAACACAATAACATAACAAAGTAACACACCAAAACCAACAAAGCAAAACCCAAAGGAAAGCTTTAAAGAAAAAAAACTCAAAGTTTTCCTACTTCAAATAACAACAAAAATAGTTTTATATAACAAAATTTCTTAACATCACCTAATCATGGTTTTATGTTAACTAAACAGAAAATATTTCATTAAGCAACTAGGAGCAAAAAGAATTAAATAAAATCTATTATGAAACTCCCGGAATAAGCAAAACAAGCTTTAATTCAAATCTGATCTAACTCAATTTTATAAATCCAAACATAGACAAATTATATATTTTGGAAACTACAAGAAAATTGTGATCTAACGCAAAAAGAATCAGCATCATTGGACTTCTAGATCAAAAGTTATAAGCTAAACAAGAACGGAACTAAATCTGTTACGGGAATAAATCTGAAAACGAAAACGGAGTTACCTGTCGTGAGGCAGAGATGGCAGGAAGGAGACGGCGATGTGGAGGGCTGCTCGGCGAGGGGCGAGGTCGCTGGCGAGGTGGGGTGGCGGAGGAGGGGTCGGCGCTTGGGAGGCTGGCGCTGGGCGATGGGAGGTTCCAGAGAGCTCCCGGTGAGCGTTCTAGGCAGGAAAAGGAGGACGGTGGCGAGGTGGCTACGGGCAGGGAGGCGTGGTGATGGGAAAAATGGAACGAGGAGAGGAGGGGGTTTTATAGGCGGTCTCGGGAGGCGCTGGGATGGAAAGACGAGGAGATCGGGAAGGTGGAGATTTCCTGTCTCCATGGACATGGAAAGCTTCTGTAACGTGAGAGGAAACAGAGGAAGGAGATGATCTCTTGTTGGGCTAGAATAGGAAAGTGCTTAATGGGCCAGCAGGTTTTCCTAATAAAACGATTCCATTCCTATTTTTAAAATTAGGAAACTAAAACAATAAAAAGGAAATCAAATCAATTCGGAATAAAGAGTTTTTATATACTAAAATTATCAGAAAAATAAAATGTAGATGATGAGCATTATTCCACGGCCAAAATAAAACTTAAAAAATGTTTTTCAGAAAATCCCTAAAGGCTTTATTTCTTTTTGCAAATAATTTTTAAATAAAGACTTTGGTTTTTTCTTGGCTCAAATATTTTCAAAAATGCCCCTGATTTTGGAGGGTCATTTTCCTCCGCTCTTTCTTGCTTGCAAGAATTTATTTTTCGGGGTATTTCTCGGGGAAGAAAAATAGAGAAGCAAGTGCAAATATTTGAAAGAATTAAATTGCAAAACTCCGTTCAAATTCTTTATAGTTGAAGAAGTCATGTCATCTTCTCTCATTGATTTTAATAGGATGAATTTGAATTTACCGGAGAAGGGGAAAGTCATTTTATTCCCTCTCTTTCAAAAGTTTTTGAAAAGGTTCAAATTTCACTCAAGTTTAATTCACTCAAGCAAACAAACAAACAATTCAATTAATTATATTAACATTCCAAAATTTGGGATGTTACAGTTTCTTTTATTGAGCTTTCATACACTTATAGCTCTAGTGCATCCGTTGCATGGCAATCCCTACTCACTCACATTAATATCTATTAATGGGCATCTCCATAGCCCGTTGATACTCCTAGTTGATGTGAGACTATCTTCTCCCTTTTTGTCTTCTCCACAACCACCATTCTATTCCACCTATATTGCTATGTCCATGGCTCACACTCATGTATTGCGTGAAGATTGAAAAAGTTTGAGAACATCAAAAGTATGAAACAATTGCTTGGCTTGTCATAGGGGTTGTGCATGATTTAAATATTTTGTGTCGTGAAGATAGAGCATAGCCAGACTATATGATTTTGTAGGGATAGCTTTCTTTGGCCATGTTATTTTGAGAAGACATGATTGCTTTGTTAGTATGCTTGAAGTATTATTGTTCTCATGTTAATATTAAACTTTTATCTTGAGTCTTTTGGATCTGAATATTCTTGCCACAATAAAAAAATTACATTGAGAATTATGTTAGGTAGCATTCCACATCAAAAATTCTGTTTTTTATCATTTACCTACTCGAGGACGAGCAGGAATTAAGCTTGGGGATGCTTATACGTCTCCAACGTATCTATAATTTTTGATTGTTCCATGCTATTATATTATCTGTTTTGGATGTTTATGGGCTTTATTAAACACTTTTATGTCACTTTTGGGACTAACCTATTAACCCAGAGCCCAGTGCCAGTTCCTGTTTTTTCCCTTGTTTCAGTGTTTCGAAGAAAAGGAATATCAAACGGAGTCGAAACGGAATGAAACCTTCTGCAGAAGTTATTTTTGGAAGGAAAGCTACCCGATAGACTTGGAGTGCACGTCAGGAAAGAAAAGAGGGAGCCACGAGGCAGGGGGCGCGCCTACCCCCCTAGGGTGTGCCCTCCACCCTCATGGGCCCCTCGTGGCTCCCCTGACGTACTTCTTCCTCCTATATATACCTACGTACCCTAAAACTATCGAGGAACAGAATAGATCGGGAGTTCCTTCGCCGCAAGCCTCTGTAGCCACCAAAAACCAATCGGGACCCTGTTCCGGCACCCTGCCGGAGGGGGGAACCCTCATCGGTGGCCATCTTCATCATCCCGACGATCTCCATGACAAGGAGGGAGTAGTTCACCCTCGGGGCTGAGGATATGTACCAGTAGCTATGTGTTTGATCTCTCTCTCTCTCTCGTGTTCTTGATTTGGCACGATCTTGATGTATCGCGAGCTTTGCTATTATAGTTGGATCTTATGTTTCTTCTCCCCCTCTACTCTCTTGTAATGGATTGAGTTTTCCCCTTGAAGTAATCTTATCAGATTGAGTCTTTAATGATTTGAGAACACTTGATGTACGTCTTGTCGTGCGTATCTGTGGTGACAATGGGATATCACGTGATTCACTTGATGTATGTTTTGGTGATCAACTTGCGGGTTACGCCCATGAACTTATGCATAGGGGTTGGCACATGTTTTCGTCTTGATTCTCCGGTAGAAACTTTGGGGCACTCTTTGAGGTCCTATGTGTTGGTTGAATAGATGAATCTGAGATTGTGTGATGCATATCGTATAATCATACCCACGGATACTTGAGGTGACATTGGAGTATCTAGGTGACATTAGGGTTTTGGTTGATTTGTGTCTTAAGGTGTTATTCTAGTACGAACTCTAGGGCTGTTTGTGACACTTATAGGAATAGCCCAACGGATTGATTGGAAAGAATAACTTTGAGGTGGTTTGGTACCCTACCATAATATCTTCGTTTGTCCTCCGCTATTAGTGACTTTGGAGTGACTCTTTGTTGCATGTTGAGGGATATTTATATGATCCAATTATGTTATTATTGTTGAGAGAACTTGCACTAGTGGAAGTATGAACCCTAGGCTTTGTTTCAACACATTGCAATACCATTTGTGCTCACTTTTACCATTAGTTACCTTGCTGTTTTTATATTTTCAGATTACAAAAACCTATATCTACCATCCATATTGCACTTGTATCACCATCTCTTCGCCGAACTAGTGCACCTATATAATTTACCATTGTATTGGGTGTGTTGGGGACACAAGAGACTCTTTGTTATTTGGTTGCAGGGTTGCTTGAGAGAGACCATCTTCATCCTATGCCTCCCACAGATTGATAAACCTTAGGTCATCCACTTGAGTGAAATTTGCTACTGTCCTACAAACCTCTGCACTTGGAGGCCCAACAACGTCTACAAGAAGAAGGTTGCGTAGTAGACATCAATGTGTTGGCCATGAATGGATTCCTCCTAGTTCGTGTTAGGGCCGGTCACCGTCACATGTCATTCAAGCAAAGCTCGAGCTCATCCGTTCCCAGGATTCCCTCCCACATGCTCGGATTGCTGGGTTCGACCTACATCGTACCCTGCGTATCTCGTCCTTAACTACCTGGCCTTCATGGTTGTTTCCTGTATCGAGAGGTCGGCACCACATCTAAATTGTACATTATTCTATATTGAAAACACACACACATCACCCCTTCCAACGTACAACATTTTGGGCCGCATGCAAGAGGTGCTGGTTTTGTGGTCCCTCTCATGCGATTTTTATGATGGTTCAATCTATTATCCCAAGCGGTTTATCGACAACAACAGTTGCCGTTTGACCAAACGATAGATTCACTGGTTCGTCTTATGGTAGGTCATGGGGACATGCATGTATGACCAAATTATCATTACATGCATCTACCCCGCTGACACGAAGTGGGAGGTGGTGGGTCAAGCACCCTAGCTAGCTATGATATTATGTCATTATAGATATATCCAAGGGTGCTTTCGGGTTTGCGAGGCAGGTGCCACCAAAGTTGTGCATCGTGTATTTAAAGTTTTAAACATCAGACCCAATATTCCTACATATATTTGGCCACTTCCAGGTGGTTCATGACTTCTGGTCCCTCTCATCGATCTTCAACTACATGCCCAACCATGGGCCCGTGCGGTCATAGTTGTGCATTGGAATTTTGAACATCACAGGCCACCCTTTTCACTCATATATATTTGGGCCACGTGCTGGTGTGGCTCTCTTCTGACCCTCTCTAATTTTTCATTTTTGCTGCAAAGACTCTGATGATGCTCAACGGACACGGGTATAATGTCTTAACCGTGTGTGATGCAAGTGCGCTGTGAATCACCACGACTGCGCAAGCACGAGGAAAAGTGGAGGTACTGGCTCAACTGCAATGCGGCATAAGTCTTGTTTGTAAAACCACCACGAATGCATGGCCTTGAGCAAAGGGTGGAGGTACTGGCTTAACCGTGTGTGATGCAAGTGCGCTGTAAAATCATCATCTACGCAAGCTAAAGGCGGGTAGTTTATTTAGAAATTAGGATGAACCGTGTGCGATAGACCAGCTAGCTACAAATATGAAAACAAACTACCCGCCTTGAGCGTTGCAAAAACCGCCACTTTTCCTTATTATCATACACGCATATTCTTATTGAAACGTGCGCGATCTTGGGCACTCCTGCCCCACATCAATTCCTTTACCCAAATTTTAGTAGTCGTCGTACTTCAACCGTCGCCCACACTCCTCCAGCACCGACCTTATAGTAAAATTGCAGTAGCCGAGGCATTTGAATCGTCGCCCTCCCTCGTCCACCAGCATCTCCACCCACCATTACTAAAATTTTCAATAGCCGCGACGTATCCTCAAACACCACCCCCCCTACACAGTACCCCTCACCCCCTCGAACCCAACCCCTGCTGGTCTGCCCGTTCCTCCTAGCTTAGATAATAAAGTTCAGGTTACCCAGCAATTCCTATACCTTCTCCCCACTCCCCTGAGTTTTTGATGAGGCCCGCGATGTCCCTCCCCACCAGATCCACATCCCCTGCTCCAGAATGTCGCAGCCTAAGATCGACCACGTATCCCGGCGAGCCCGACGAGTGTTCGGCCAAGAAGAGGTTTATCATGGCCTCTCCGGCGGACGTTGGCAAGGTGGCCGCCGCTAGCATCGACCTGTCGATCCTGGAGCTACACATCACTGCGGAAGCCGGCAAAGACGTCGACTATGTTGCCATGCCGAAGGCTTCATGTCAGCGGGCTAGCGTATTACTGTATCTCGGGAAAGCTGTCTACGACATCAAGCTCGTCGACAGTGACAACTTCACGCGGGCCATGTCACGGGTTAAGTGGTCCATCCCAACCCCCCTGGTTCAACCTCCGTCAATCTCTTTGATGGCCCTGCCGCTGATCTCCTCCGCCAAGCGGTCAAGGATTTGCGATCCTTGAATGCCATCGAGCCATTTTTTTGTCATTTCTGAAGGACGCGTTCTACGGCGGCGGCTTGGGATCCTCAATTGCCAAGTCAGATCTCATCGACCACGACCACGAGGAGGGCACCCACAAAGGTTCTTCCAAGGTGAAACAACCCATCTGTGACATCAGAGAGCGCACCATGGGTCTGTGCTCTTCCAACTGTAAGGATCTCGTCCATGACATGTGAGGCAACATCCTATCAGCAAATCTTACCTTTTCTAGCTTGCCAACCCGTACCCTTTGTTGTAGTAGCATTTGTTGTTCGGTGTTTAATTATTTCAGTTATGCAAAAATGAATTGTTCAATAGGGCTATGTGATGTTTAAGTATGAATTGTCCACTTCAGTTCACGAATGGCTACATTGTTTATAGTGAGTAGATGCCTTGTTTATATGTATTTGGTTCTTAGGTTGATTGCAGTGAGCATTTGTCCAGTTAACAAGCAGATGCCTTGTTTATCTGTATTTGGTTGTTAGGTTGGTTGTAGTGAGCATCTGTCCAGTTTTCAAGAAGATGCCTTGTTTATCTGTATTTGCTTGTTAGGTTGGTTGCAGTGAGCATTTGTCTAGTTTTCAAGCATATGCCTTGTTTATCTGTATTTGCTTGTTACGTTGGTTGCAGTGAGACTCTGTCCAGCTTTCAATGCCTATATTTGGTTGTTATACTAATCATTTATGCCTTGTTTATTTCAGGTGTTCACAATGTGATGTTCATTATGTGCAAGTCGGAACTATGCCGCTCGACTGCATCAATACCAGTTTGAACGGCTATATTTTGTTCCAGTTATGCCTGGTGTAGTTAACACATGCCCTTTATTTCAGTTTTACACATTTATCCAGTGTGACGTTTAAGCATTACCTACGTTCTATTCATTTTCAGCAATACCAGTTTGAATTGCAATATTTGATGGCGGTTAAGCCTATTGTCGGTAACATTGCCTTCCATTTTATATCTGCTTTAACAGCATGATGAAGCCAACACATTCAAGCTATCATTTGGAGATGTTGTTGTTTACCTTTGCTATATTTGTTTGATGTTAAGGTTGTTGTACTTATCATGCCTTTCCACTACTTATGAAGGACAACAATGGGAGTGGCCACCATTTTCCGCCGAGGTTAGTTTCATCCCTCGGCTTGTACTCCCCCCGTCGTTCCATAATGTAGTGCATATAGATCCAGGCCTGGACACTTGTTAGCTTCTAATATTGACTTGTTGCTTGTAGGTACATACGCCCTTGGCAAGGGTCCGTGCATCGACCTTTTTTACGTATGGGGCAATGAGATATTTATGACCAAGCATCAAGTGAGGAAACTGATAAGGATTATTAGCAAAAAGATACAAATGGTGGCAAGCAAATTATTTGTTTATGCTCTATCCAACACAACAGTGAGCTGTAGGATGGTAACTACAAACTCTGCAGCCTTATCTTTTTAGTGCCCATAATGTGTTGTTACAGAACAATGTTTGAATCTTTTTTTGTTCGCAGTGGTTCCTGAAGCAATTCACTCAAAATTACCTCACAAAGTACATGATTGGTGGACACACAATGACAGTTAAAGTATTTCATCCAGACTAAATTGAGCATCGAGAAGTCGTAATGAAGACAGTGAAGGACGGACGGGCTGCCATCACAAGGGGTTGGCCTAGAGTCTTGCACGCATTACGCATGGAGGAGGGCACAATATGGGCATTCCGCTCCACCTTCTCCAGCAACCACAATGTCTTTCGCCTCTCTCTTTACAGTCTTTAGTACAACTATGGTTCATCATTCTTTACTTGGTGCTTCTGTAGTTCTTCAGTATATGTACATGTGCATCGAATTATGCATTCGTGGTTGAACCTATATTTGTACTAAACATGGTTGGATATGAAATAAGTGATTGCCTACTTTCGAATTCAAAACATGTGATTTTTAAATTAGGGATTAATTAGGGATTACACTACACACGGTTTGCGAAAGCGAAATGTCTGCGATAGACGTGGAGATCAGACACGTTTCTAGGATCCACTACATGTGCGATCAATCTCCACTACACACACGATCAGCCAAGAAAAAATGTGTGCGATTAACAACAACATCGCACACAGTTCTTTCTTATTAAATGTTTGCGATAGTCACCTTATCACACACGCTTCGAAATTATGGACTGTTTGTGATGTTGTGCGCATCCCAAACATTTGGTTATAGAAGAACGTGTGCGATAGGTCGATCATCCGATGCGGGTATGACGGATGAATCGTGTGGGATGTATTCAAGCTTCGCATACAGTTTTATAGCGAGAACTGTGTGCGTTCTTACATCGAATCACACACAGTCAAGGAAAAGTAAATGTGTGTGATTGTCTACTTCTACAATCATGAACTATTTGTGATGGGTCGCGCATCATAAACATAGCACCACAGAATACCGACTGTGATGCTAATGCATCACACACGAGTAGGGAGTACTATATATGCATCGAGGCTCCCTATCCCCGACGGTTTATGGGTCGTGCGGGAAGGACCCCCCCCCTATCGCAGTCACTCACTTGGCGACGGTTCCGAACACCGTTGCAGAAAGGGGTTAAAAACCGTTTGTATAGCACCTCGCTGTACCAGTGTGGGTAGCGAGCCGTGCGTCTGCGTCAACATCCCAGGCCTCAACAGGGCCACTTCTCAGGAGCTCTTCTGGCCGTCCCGTGTCAGCCGGAGCGGGGGCTCCCCCTGCAGCTACGTCCTCATGCCATTCGGCCTGCTAAACATGGCTGCCTCGCACCAGCGCTACATGCAGGGCGTCCTGGCGATTCACGAGGCCAGGCGCCAGGCGATCTTGGCGGAGGAGGTGCCAGTTATGCATGCTCAGGTTGTTAATGTTACGCCTGTCGTCTCGTTATCTATGGAGTTGCCCTTCGCGGCCTCCGCGCGTTGCTAACGCGCCTCTTGCTCATCCCGCAACGGGGGCTGCTGGCACGGCGCCTGTGCTTGGGTCCGTCCCTGCAGCGCTGATAAACCTAAGAGACCGAGCTCTGGCTCGCGGTCGGCCCCGCTCACGTCACCTCACCGGGTCCTTAGTGCCTTCATCTTCTTGTGGAGAGATCACTGGCAGGATAGCAAGCGCGACTGTCTATTATGTTTTTCGCTAACTCATAGGAGCCCCGGAGGCAGGGCCACCAGCGGCCTTGCCAACACCTTGTACCTTGGAAGAATGCCATGCTACATGCCAAGGGGTGCAACCCCTCCTTGCAGCCAACCACTCTTTTCTCGCGCAAGTCACATGCATGTTAAAGGGGGGCCCTGAGCACCGCAACTCAGGGGCTCCTACCTGCCCTCGGGCCCTCACCCCTTGTCCTTGACCATGACGTCGCGACCTGGCATACCAGCGGCGGCCGAGCCTCGCTCGAGAGCCGGGTCCCGAGGATGTAGAGCACCCAGGCAAGCGGGGGAGATGGAGTTGATAGGAGCCCTGCGGAGAGGGCGTCATCAGGAGAAGGGCATAGCCTAATGTCGCACGAGAAGTTCGTCCACGTGGCAAAGGAACCACCGCAGGCTCATCAAGATAGGTCACCTCGCACGCGCAGGCGTAAACCTCATGACCAGCGTTCTGTCCCTCGTGATCTCACTCGGCAAGGAAACTTCCCTTTTAGTCCTTTGGGGGGCGCTTGTGCGCCAAAGGGGACCTCCTGAGCATCGCGCTTCAGGGGCTCTTACCGGACCTCGGGGCGCTCACCTCCTGGCCTTGACCACGGCATCACGACCTGGCATACTACCAACGGTCGAAGCTTGCCTAGGAATTGGGTCCTGTCGGCGTAGAGCACAAAGCTACCGCGAGAATGAAAGGGGAAACCATGCCAAGGTGGGAGACGCAAACACGACATCAAATCAGAAATGATAACATTAAAGTGTGAGCGTCATAGTCTTACATACCCCCACGGGGCCCATCATGATTTTCGTGCAGGAATGAAGCAAAAGGAAAAACCTCCTAAGAACCATGGCCTTGGCAACATCGCCAGCAACGTCGGGATGGTGCCACTCCTCCCCTAGGCCTGGGCGTGGCGACGCGGCAGCTCATAGCTGTCGTCATCGCTCGAGCCCTGTCCGGATGAAGCGTTGCTGCTATCGGAGGAGTCGCAGACAAGGCCAAGGGCAAGTTCACCGTCGGTGGCCTCATCGCCTTGATTGCCTCCCCTGGCGCAGCATTCCAGACGCCGGTCGTCCTCTTCGAAGACCTTGAAGAAGAGCGTCGAAGCTCTGTCGTACTCGAAGTGGATGGCGTGCTCCCTCCGAGTTACAGGCGTGGGCGATCGCACCCCATCCCCGAGTCATGAAGACATCGCCGGAGACGACGACCTCGACCTCCGCCTCTGAGGCTTGGCTGCAGCAGCCATCGTGTTGCAGTCGTAGCTTGACGGGCCCCCTCGGTGGTATCTCCCACGCCAGGGACCGCGGTAGCCGGATCCATGTGAGCGGCGGCATTGCCACCCACACCACAAACTCACGGGTCGTGCCTTCGGCATGGGTCCGCGGGCGGGGTGGCCGTACAACCACCGCTTGTTCTCCTCCATGGCTCCGTTCCTCGTGACATTCACGGCCGCTCCCATGGGCGTGGCTTTGTGCGCGAGCATACGTGCGGACCGGGAAGCCCGGTGGAGCACGTTCGTGCCTAGGCCGCGCTGCCATGGGCGACGCGGTGGCATCGCGAGAGCAATCATGCCTCTTCTTCGGCGGGAGTAGCTCAGGTTCCACCTGAGGAGCCTTTCCCTTCTCTGAAGCGGAAAACCTCCTCACTGGCGCCATGGACGCTCTAGCAAAACGGTAGAGCGAAGAAGGAGAAGCAAGAGGCGAGAGGATGAGGATGAGCTGGGGGCTCCGCCCCTCTCCCATTTATAGCCGGAGGAAGGCCAATTGCCGACCTCTCACGTCCCAAGCAATGATGACCATTTCTGCATGCGCCAGGCAGTTGTCAAGTCGGGCAGTTGCCCAGGCGGCATGGGGAAGTGGAGACGCCCATGTCCCATCAAGCGCCATGCGTCGACTCGGTCCGCGGGCGATTGGGGCTCGCGGCGCTTCGCCCTTGCCCTTTGGATTCGCCTTGAAGCCAAGTCCGAGCACGCCTTGGGCCCGGGGGATACTGTCGGCGTTCTGGGAACCAGAGTACCCAGACTTGCCTGCCTGCGGTCCAGGGCGTGGCTCCATCGGCGGCCTGGTACGGCAATCTACGACACCAACAAGACAAGACCTTCGCGAGGGGCCAAGCCTCGCGAGGCAGACGACGCCAAGACCTCCTAAGGGAGCGGCCTCCCCAGGCTGCTCCTGAGGAGCAGAGATTTCTATGTAGGTGTCCAAACTCATGAGGTTGGGGTGAAGCAAGCCATGACGACCAAGGCCAGGCGGGCACCAGCGGGCGCAGAGGAGCCAGTTTCCTCTTTAGCACTAAAGAGGCAAGCGCAGGCGCGGAGTCCCGAGGAAATCAACCAAAGGTTTCCATTCCCGTGCAAAGAGACCAAGACCGCCAGGACGGATGTCACCATCGAGCCCACCGCAGCGTCACGACCATAGGCTTTGCAGGCGAAGACCGCCTTTCATCAGGATAAGATGTACTACTTTTCCCCTTTCAAATTGGCCATTGTGGGATCCCTTCCCGCCTTGTTTTGGGGGAAGAGGACCGAGGCTGCTATAAAGATAGGTTAGCCACCACCAAGAGGGGGCCCCGATCCATCCACACCTCACCAACTCACACCCACGCCAGAGCAGACCTCGTGAGGTTGTTCTTCCCTTGTACTAGTTCATCCTCAGCCCCTCGTGAGGCAAATCCACTACAAAGCAGGAGTAGGGTCTTACACTGCAAGGTGGCCTGAACCTGGGTAAACTGTCGTGTCCATCTTCTTCCTTGTTCATCGAGCTAGGTCGTGGGGGTGATGAACTATTGGCTGGAGAGGTTGAGTTCTTTGCACACGCCCAAGAGTTCGAACCTTTCTTGGGTCTGCGGAGCCCTGAATCCAACAGAAGCTACACCATGAAGATTTTGTCCATGAGTTCTTCAAGAAGCCCCTCTACTGTGAAACCTACAAGCAAATTATATACCATGTTCCTGGCCTTGATTGTTGGCCACACACCATGGGGGATGACATATCTCCTCTAGTATTCAAAGAAAATAAGGGTAAAAAGCAGACAACTAGGAAGAAAGGACAGTTTGAGGTGCCTGCCAAGAAGGATACATCAAGAATTGGGACAGTGACCTGTAGCAACTACAACAAGCAAGGTCACAGATATAACACATGTGGTGATCCACTAAAACCCAACCAGCAGATGAGGAAGAACAAACGCCAGGTATGCTTATTGATAAAGAAAATTATGTTTCATAGGTTAGGCAGTTTGATACTAATTTGCTTTGTTAAATGTGAAGGAGAATAGGGCAGACTACTCTTCATCTACCAGAGCTACTGCAACAGCTTCTTTAGAAGGTGCAACACCCCCACAACCCCCACCACCAGCCACATTAACACCTACTCCAGCAGCTACATTAGTAGCAACATTAGCTACGAAGAGGCCAGTAACAGCCACAGGTACTCCAGGACCATCAAAGAGGACCAAGGCTGCTGCTTCTGCTACTCCAACACCTGCCACATCAGCACCTGCTGCAGCACCTGCCAAGAAGACCAAGGCTCCTCCAGCAGCAACCAAGGAGACTAGGCTCATGCAGCAACAACCAAGAAGACTAGGGCTCCTAGCACATCTTCACCAGCCAAGAACATAAGGTCATCCATTGCCTCTCCAGCAAAGAACACCAGAGCATCAACAACTAGCAGAGGAGGGTCAAACACAAATTTCAATGCTCCAAGGCAAGCTGCTCACTCTGAGATGGAGATTGGGTCCAAGAGGTTTAGGAAGCCAAATGGAAATTGGATGGACTATTTCACTGCTAGTGGTAACTACTGAAGATTGAAACATTTGGAAAAGATGTCTTGTCTACATCATGACAGCTGGATGATGTACTGTATGAGTGTTGAAACCTATTTATTTGCATTCTGAAACCTATGTATAAGCATTCTGAAACCAATGTGTTTGCATTCTGAAACCTATGTGTTTGCATTGTGAAACCTATGTGTTTGTGACTTCTTATTGTCTGTATGACTACCTGTTGGAACTGCTTCATATTGTAGTGCTTATGGTCTGCTTCATATTATACATTCAGACAACATTGGTGCTATAGATTGATAGATTCATTCAAACATTCATAGATTGAGACAACACTTGTGCTACAGATTGATAGATTCATTCAAACATTCATATGTTCCACCATTCAAACATTCTTTCATACATTGGTACTACAAAAAAAATACACTTCCGTGATGATACGTGTTTGTCACGGTAGGTCGCGTTTTTTGTCATGCATGTACATCCATGACAAATTTATGACAGAATCAAGATAGTCATACATGTGTTGTCGTAGAAGTGTTCCATGACATTACCAAAATTATCATCACGGAAGTGTCCACTTCCATGACGATAAATCGCGCGTCACAAAAGTGCTTTCGTCAAGGGTGACTGACACGTGGCATTGATACGTCTCCAACGTATCTATAATTTTTTATTGCTCCATGCTACTTTATCTATTGTTTTGGACTATAATGGGTTTTATTTTCCACTTTTATATTATTTTTGGGACTAACCTATTAACCGGAGGCCCAGCCTGAATTGCTGTTTTTGCCTATTTCATGTTTCAAGAAACGGAATATCAAACGGAGTCCAAACGGAATGAAACCTTCGAACGTGATCTTCTCACCGAACGTGATCCATGAGACTTGGACCCTACTCCAAGGAGTGCCAGAGGCGGTCACGAGGGTGGAGGGCGAACCCTCCCCCTGGGCATGCCCCCCGCCTCGTGGGCCCCGACGCCCATGACATACTCCTTCCTTCTATATATACCTCGCACTTCAACAGATCGGGGACAGAGCCAAAACCTAATTCCACCGCCAGAACTTCCTGTATCCACGAGATCCCATCTTGGGGCTGTTAGAGCTCACGGAGGGGCATCCACCACGGAGGGCTTCTACATCATCACCATAGCCCCTCCGGTGAAGTGTGAGTAGTTTACTTGACCTTCGGGTCCATAGCTAGTAGCTAGATGGCTTCTTCTCTCTTTTTGGATCTCAATACAATGTTCTCCCCCTCTCTCGTGGAGATCTATTCGATGTAATCTTCTTTTTGCGGTGTGTTTGTTGAGACCGATGAATTGTGAGTTTATGATTCAGCTTATCTATGGAAAATATTTGATTCTTCTCTGAATTCTTTTATGTATGATTAAGTTATCTTTGCAAGTCTCTTCGAATTATCCGTTTGGTTTGGCCAACTAGATTGGTAGTTCTTGCAATGGGAGAAGTGCTTAGCTTTGGGTTCAATCTTGCGGTGTCCTTACCAAAGGATGTAAAGGGTTGCAAGGCACATATTGTATTGTTGCCATCGAGGATAACAACATGGGGTATTTATCATATTGCATGAATTTATTCCTCTACATCATGTCATCTTGCTTAAGGCGTTACTCTGCTTTTTAACTTAATACTCTAGATGCATGCGGATAGCGGTCGATGAGTGGAGTAATAGTAGTAGATGCAGAATTGTTTCGGTCTACTTGTCACGGACGTGATGCCTATATACATGATCATTGCCTAGATAACCTCATAACTATGCTCAATTCATCAATTGCTCAACAAGAATTTGTTCACCCACCGTAGAATACTTATGCTCTTGAGAGAAGCCACTAGTTAAACCTATGGCCCCGGGTCTATTCTCATCATATCAATCTCCATCACTTTATTTACTTGCTTTGCTTTTACTTTTCACTTTGCATCTTTATACCAAAATACCAAAAATATTATCTCTATCGATCTCACCCTCGTAAGTGACCATGAAGGATTGACAACCCCTAAGCGTTGGTTGCGGTAGCTATCGCTTTGTGCAGGTCACGAGGGACTTGCGCGTAGTCTCCTACTGGATTGATACCTTGGTTCTCAAAAACTGAGGGAAATACTTACGCTACTTTACTGCATCATCCTCTCCTCTTCGGGGAAATCCAACGCAGTGCTCAAGAGGTAGCAGGCATCCACCATAACGAAACGCCGTTAAGCTATCGGGTCGGGTTTTGGATCCGATAACCTGTTAACAGCCCCGACCAATGGGGATTTTCCACGTGTAAAATCATCATTGGCTGGAGGAAACACGTGTCGGCTCACCGTTGGGACAGATGTCATCCACTCATTGGACAGAAGGCGCCTATGATACGTCGACACGTGGCACGGCCCAGCAAAGGCCCATTCCTGTGAAAAGGTCGGCCCATTTGACTTGGTCAAAAGGTGGTGGGTCGGCCCATGTAAAGCCTGTTAACGGCCTGTTCGCATATAGCCCATTTACAGCCCGCTAACCCAAGGCCCGTTACGCCCTATCCAAATTAGGCCCTGTAGCGTCATCTGGGACACCCAATATGATTCCAGCCCGTTTTCACTTCTGGCCCATGTATGGCCCATGATGTCTTTCGGCCCCTATGAGGCCCTATGTAACTCTTGGCCTATTAACGGCCCGTGGTGAAACTGGACCGTAATGAACAGTGTATTACTTTACACCCATTAACGGCCCGTGGTGAAACTGGCCCGTAATGAACAATGTATCACTTTATACCCATTAAGGGCCCGTTATTCCGTTGGGCCGTTTCCAGCCCATGTTATCTTTCAGCCTTCTCAGAGCACATTTATTCTTGGGCTCATTTCAAAGATTCGCTTACTTACGGCCGTTCATCGCATTTTTTGCTTATGGGCCAAATTCAGCCCGTGGTTACAATCGGCCCGCTTGTGGTCCGTTAACACGTTGGGCCGTTTAAAGGCGCCATGAAATACGGCCTATTAACGATGGCCCATTATGGTCGGCCCATGAACGGACGATTCCAACTCTAGCCCGTTTACGGCCATAATGCGGCCTGTTATTGGCCCATGTTTGGCCAATCGATCATACTGCCCGTATAAGGCATATTGATGATACGGACCGTAGAAGGCCCATTGTTTCTGCGGCCCGTAGAAGGCCCATTGTTTCTACGACCTGTAGAAGGCCCACTGTTTATACGGCCCGTAGAAGGCCCACTGTTTCTACGGCCCGTAGGTCCAGTGTCACTACAGTAAATATTAGCCCATGGTCAACCACTAGCAAACCGCAGAAAAAGAACTGTGTAGGACCTTGAAGTATGTCTAGAGGGGGGTGATTAGACTACTTGACCAATTAAAAACTTAGCCTTTTCCCAGTTTTAGAGTTTGGCAGATTTTAGCTATCTTAGGACAAGTCAAGCAATCATCACACAATTCAAGCAAGCATGCAAAGAGTATATTGGCAGCGGAAATTAAAGCATGCAACTTGCAAGAAAGTAAAGGGAAGGGTTTGGAGGATTCAAACGCAATTGGAGACACGGATGTTTTTGGCGTGGTTCCGATAGGTGGTGCTATCGTACTTCCACGCTGATGGAGACTTCAACCCACGAAGGGTAACAGTTCTTGAGTCCACGAGGGCTCCACCCACGAAGGGTCCACGAAGTAGCAACCTTGTCTATCCCACCATGGCCGTCGCCCACGAAGGACTTGCCTCACTAGCGGTAGATCTTCACGAAGTAGGCGATCTCCTTGCCCTTACAAACTCCTTGGTTCAACTCCACAATCTTGTCTGAGTCTCCCAAGTAACACCTAGCCAATCTAGGAGACACCACTCTCAAGAAGTAACAAATGGTGTGTTGATGATGAACTCCTTGCTCTTGTGCTTCAAATGATAGTCTCCCCAACACTCAACTCTCTCTCATAGGATTTGAATCTGGTGGAAAGAAGATTTGAGTGGAAAGCAACTTGGGGAAGGCTAGAGATCAAGATTCATATGGTACGAATGGAATATCTTGGCCTCAACACATGAGTAGGTAGTTCTCTCTCAGAAATAGTAAGTTGGAAGTGTAGGTTTAGTCTGATGGCTCTCTCCACGAATGAAGAGGAGGTGGAGGGGTATATATAGCCTCCACACAAAATCTAACCGTTACACACAATTTACCAATCTCGGTGGGACCGAATCAACAAACTCGGTCAGACCGATTTTAGTAAACATAGTGATCGTTAGGGTTTTCGGTGGGACTGACATGCATCTCGGTAGGACCGATATGATTAGGGTTAGGGCATAATGTAATCTCGGTGAGACTGATTACACAAACTCGGTGAGACCGATTTTGGTAATTAGCTAACCAGAGAGTTGGTCAGGTAAACTCGGTGGGACTTATTTGCTCTTTTCGGTGAGACCGAAATGTTACAAAAGGGAAACAGAGAGTTTACATTGCAATCTCGGTGGGACCGATTCGCTCTTTCGGTGAGACCGAAAAGTTACGAAAAGGAAACAGAGAGATTACAATCCCATCTCAGTGAGACCGAGATCCCTATCGGTAGAACCGATTTGCCTAGGGTTTGTGGCAGTGGCTATGACATATGAAATCGGTGGCGCCGGATAGGAAGAATAGGTGAGACCGATTTTGGCTTTAGGTTTAGGTCATATGTGGATGTGAGAAAGTAGTTGAGGGTTTTGGAGCATATCACTAAGCACATGAAGCAAGAGGCTCATTAAGCAACACCTCATCCCTCCTTGATAATATTAGCTTTTCCTATAGACTCAATGTGATCTTGAATCGCTAAAATATAAAATGAAGAGTCTTGAGCTTTTGAGCTTGGGCCAATCCTTTGTCATTAGCATTTTGAGGGATCCACTTTCATCATCCATGTCATGCCATTCATTGAGCTTTGCTGAAATGTTCATCTTGGAATAGCATTAGCTCAATGAGCTATATGTTGTTATGAATTACCAAAACCACCTAGGGATAGTTGCACTTTCAATCTCCCCCTTTTTGGTAATTGATGACAACATATAGATCAAAGCTTCGACAAATGATAATAAGATTGAAAAACATCGTCGCTTTGAGAAGTATGTGATAAGCAAGAGCTCCCCCTAAATTTGTGCATATTTTAATATTTGCTTTGGACTGCAAATGCACAAGGAATTAGGCTCATGGGTTACTCTTCCATGTCACATACATCTTGGTGGAGCGCTCAAAATGATACGGAATGAATACATGCACTCATCACCAAGCACAGTGAATGATCACATAGGATAGATAAGATAATATCATCAAACATGCATAAGTGTAGCTTATGATCAAACACATGATCATCAATGTCTCACAAACATAGTATATCAAGCAAACAAAAGCAAACAAGTTTGAAAAACCACCAAATCAAGATAGAACAAAAGCAACACTCTCTCTCTCTCTCTCTCTCGAAGCCTATGATCTATACATTTTTCTCCCCCTTTGGCAACAAGTTACCAATAAGTTCATAGAAAATGCATAGTGCTAGATCGACTCTCAGGCTTGATCTTCAGGTGGTGGAGTCCGGATAACGTCGAGGACGAAAGCTTCAGTTGAAGTAGATGGAGCTGGAGCTGATGTAGGTGATGGAGCTGGTGGCACTGAGGCTGTAGCTGGTGCAGATGAAGTTGCTCTTGTGTCAGGAACTGGCACAGCAGATGACCTTCGGGCTCTAGGCACTCTGGCAAATGCATCTGTTGTTGTTTTACCCTTCCTCTCCTGCATGTCATCTTGTAGTTCCTCCACTGTAGACTGAATCTCAATAACTTTCACATCTAAGTTATAGAACTTTTGTTCTATGATTCTCTCCAAGCTCTCCTGATTTTGAGTGAGGGTGGCCAATCCCTTCTCAATCCTCAGGGTTGATGCTATTAAGTATCCGAGCTGCTCTGCTTGTTCTTCAAGAAATACTCGGTGCCTCCTCTTGAGTTGGCATCCCGCAGCCTTCTCCTTCCTTGCCTTCTCCTTCTTCTCTTGTGCTTGAACTGACGATGGATCATTCTCATTCATGACAACCTCATTGTCCTCAAAGTCTGGACAAATTGGAAAATGCTCTTTATCCAACAGATATTTTCCTGTGCCCATCTTTGAGTTAATCAACTCCTGGATCTGAGGGGCATATCCACAACTTCTTTTATGATCAGCTGCAGTCCTCTTAATGGTTTCAACCATAAGGCTCATGAATTTGAATTTCTGTGGCACATCAAACAAATGCAACATGTTGATTGCATGCCCTCTGATCATGTTGTGGTCACCAGACTTTGGCAGTAGGGTATGCCTTAAGATGGTATTAATAGTAGGCAGCCCTGACAGAAGAAAGTGGACTGATCCAAAAGAGAAAGTCTCTAAGGCTTCGTCTGGGATCTCCTTGTACATGTGTGTCATGGTATTGTGTCCCATTTTCTTCTTTGCATATACATCCATATCATCTTCATTCTCCTTTGCGGCATTTATCAGCTTTGCCCACTCCTCAACAGTTGATGGTACCTTGTACCTTCGACATCCACACTATCCTCGCCATCTGGATAAAAGTGTGCTGTGGAGTAGAACTGCATGATAAGTTCATCGCTCCAGTTGGTGAGCTTTTTCCCAACAAAGTCTGCAACTCCAAAAGCAACAAAACTGTCTTGCACTCCGGATAGTGCTCTACATTTTCCTTCATGTAGGTCCAACGACCCACCTCATATCACACACTATGGGCTTCTTATCCAGTGAGAATGTCTCATAAAAGTCCTGCGTTCCTTGGTGTGGAACCCAGTAGTCCACAACAGTTCTTCTCCTTGAGGCATATGGATTTGTCATCCTCCATAGTCTCAACCCATTGTCTCTTCTGCTCTTCATATCCTCACCACGGATGGGCATCATTGTGGTCCAGTATCTTTGGCTTGAGCTTCCTCAAAACTTGTCCTTCTTCATCTTCTTCTTCACAACCTCGAGCATTTGGGCCTTGTTCTTCTCGAAGAGTGGAATACTCCTGGTATTCCTCTTTGGTGCAGACTTGGCCTTGGGGCAGCTTTGGGTGCTTCCTTGGGCTTAGATGTGGCAGCCCTCGATCTTATAGCATCACCCATAAGCTTGGGTGCCTTTGGTGCTTGGTGCAGCAATCTCTTCTTCCTCTTCCATCATGGAAGGCTTCCCAATAACTCCGATTGTGGTCTTCTTGACCCTCTCTTTCCTTTTCTTCCTTCAGCAGCAGGTGGCTCTTTGGGATCAGGGCTTATCAGAATTTGAGTTGATTCTCGGCTTTTGGCATTGGTGTCCTCTTGGCAGGAACCTTCTTATTGAGTCCGTGCTTTGAGCTATGTGTCGAGCCATACTCCTTTTGAGCACAACCTTCTTGGAGGTTGCTTCTTCCTCTTCGCCTATAATCCTCATCTTCCTAATCTGAGGTTTTCTTCTTCCTTTGCTGGTGGCAGCTTTAGGCAGATTGCTTGGGGTGCTCCTGCTGCCTTCATCTCAAGAGCTGGAGGGACTAGTGCCCTCACTCATGTTCACCTGTTCCTCGACCTGTTACATTTGTCACTCTGGTCCGACAAGCCGATCGCCGACCACGTGAAGAGTTATAGATGAGGTAGAGTGGATGAGCATCAAAAATGCAGAGATTTTTGCAAAAGAATGACTCAAAAATTCAGTTTTAGTTTTCCACAGAAAGCATTTTGGATCAACCGATTTTCAAACTCGGTGATACCGAGCAGTTTTGGAATATAAATCGATGAACTTCGGTTGGACCGAGTCACGCTTGGTGGCACCGAGACTGCTAGGGTTTCACAAAGTCCTAAAATCGGTCTCACCGATTAGTAATTCTCGGTCAGACCGAGTCTCACTAGTGCAATGGCATAAGCCAAATTGGTGGGACCGAGTTTTTCAACTCGGTGGGTCCGAGATGGTTTCGGCGAAAACCTAACCCTAAATTTTCGAATCAAAACTATTCTACGGATTGCATTGACTGGATAGGAGTGTTTCAGTCGTGGCTAGAATCAATAAGAACACAATGTGTTGAGAATCGGACGAGGAAAGCACAGTGATCGACTCCATACCCTAGTTCGGTGGAGACTCGCTACGGCGACAACGGTGGGGTATATTTCCGTTGACGGCGGCGGATACTAGCGACAGGGGGCGGCTGGCGACGAGGAGACGATCAGGAGACCACGGAGGCAGAGCGAGCTATTGCGCGGGCGAAGAGGTTCGGAGAAATTTCCAAATTTTTTGCCCGTGACTATATATAGCCCGACCATGTCGGTGTGACCGAGTGGAACAACTCGGTGGCACCAAGATGCAAAACAGTGTACTGTTATTGCAACTCGGTGTGACTGAAGAGTTCAAATCGGTTGCACCGAGATTGAAAACCTAGATCGACTAAGTGATCTCGGTAAGACCGAAATGGAGGAATCGGTCAGACCGAAAATCACAAAGAAGTTTTGGAAGTTTAAGTCTATGACGAATCGGGACTCAAGTGCTCCTCACAGAGTGGTTCGAATCGACTTGATCAAATTTTGTGATGTAGCATGAATAGAGTTTGAGACGATAAAAGCATAGATAGCTAGAGAAGGTTCTTAGGCATTCTTGTCTATCCACTTGGCCAAAGAAAAAGAAGCCAATCAATCAAAACAACAAGTGGATGTCCTCGAATGAGTAAATTATGCAACCAACATGCTCACACAATAAGATGGCAAATGAAATATGTGACAAAGCATGCACAACCAATTCTAGCATCTATCAAGCAATTGGCGATGACTAGCTCATATATATATGAGTATATTGACTTAGGAGTCAAATGATAGACATTTGATCATAGATCATACTCATCGTTTAAGCTCAAGTGGGGTTACCACTTTTACATAAAGCATTTATGGGTTCACATCATTAGAGTTGCTTTGACTCAATTCTTAGAGTTAAGCTCCCCCTAGATGTGAGATCCCCCCTAAGAGGGATGAACTAACCTTGGGTTTTGTCGATGATGACTTCATGTAGGTGTTGAAGATGTGGATGCTCAATGTTGATGTAGATCTTTTTGGAGCAATCCTTTGGAGTGAGTTGCACTTTCAATACCTACATGGGTTAGTCCCACAAGGAACAAACAAGTATATCCATAGACATAGAGTGATGCACACACAAAATGATGTCCATGAAATCATTAGGTTACCTTGTCCCTTGCCTTACCAACATGAGGGTTTGTGACTCCTTGAACTAGTGCAAGATATGGAAGTTGATTGCACTTGTCCTTGCCATTATGATATGAGTGAAATATGTTGGCAGAGTCACCCTCAAGAACTTTCTAGTTCTTCTTCTTCTAGATCCACATCATCTTGATGGGAATCCTTGGAGTTGTAGTTGTACTTGATGAGGTAGAACTTGACGTAGTCTTGGGAATCCACTTGACCGAGACCTTAGGTGCTTCTTCAAATGCATCAATCTCTTCTTGAAGCTTGTCCTTGCCCTTGTGGTGGAAGATCATCTTGTGCTTGTGTTCCCTTGAAGGAAGTAGGATCATACTTCCCTTGTTGAGGAACAAACTTCGTCTTGGGGTATTGATCTTCTTCCCACTCAACTCCATTGGCATTGAACTTTCGTTCAAAACCAACACCTTGATTCTTCCGTGCCTTCCTTGCTTGCGCATAATTTCCTCGAATTGCTTACTCTCGGCAAGGCTCTTGTATACACCTTTCTCTATAATTCCCTTCAATAAGCTATTTTCTTGCTCAAGTGTAACTTGGCTAAGAGAATCATTAGCGGAATCAAGAGATCTACTAGAAGCAACAATATTGGATATGACATTATTGTTGTTACTACTAGAGGAAGAATCTTTCTTGTTTTTGTTACTAGACTTGACTTGAGGCATGTAAGTAGATAAGAGTAAACGCTTGGCAATGTAAGAAGAACTTTTCTTACGGAGATCATCATTGATAACTTTTAAGAACTCATGCTCTTGCTCAAGATTGAGCTTTTCAAAGCGTAACTTCTCATGAGCCCTTAAAAGTTCTCGATGATCTTCAAAGATAGTTTCATGAGCTAACTTAAGAGTGTTTAGTTCTTTAGTTAGACGCTCAATTTTCTCCTTATCATTGTCATTCGTTTCACCTTGATTAGCATGATTAATTGACGTTTCATCATAGTATTCATCACTAGAGTTGTCAACAAGTAAATCATCATCACTTAGCAAGTCATCTTCATCAACATCAAAATCAATATACTCGGGGTGTGTTACCTTAGGACCTTTGGCCATGAAGCATCTACCAATTCCTTCATTTGGTGATTCAAATATGTCGTAGGAGTTGGTTGACACAAGTGCTAGACCGGCAACACCTTCATCTTGAGTGCATTCGGAGTCGGAGTGATAGCTTCTCTCGGAGTGATGGTCGGAGTCGGAGCCGGATACTCATTCACCAACATGAGCTTGATGTCTTTGTTTTGTTTATCTCTTTGATGACTTGTCCTTTCTTTCCGAATCCTTGCTTCTCCGTGAGGGTCTTCGTTCATAACGATCATCTCTACTCCTCCTATCTCTTGGTGGTGATTCTTCTCTTCTACTTCTTCTTTTTGGAGAGTCTTCTCTTCTTTTGTAGGGTACCGTACACTCATTGGAATAGTGTCTGGGTCTCCCACAATTGTAGCAATTTCACTCTTGATAGAAGATCTTTTGTCATTGTAAGGCCTTGACTTGGAGCTTCTTTCTTTGCTTTTATTCTTGTAGAATTTGTTGAAGTTCTTCACCATTAAGCTCAATTCTTCATTGAAGGTTTGTTTCTCACTCGATGATGTGGGGGCTTCACTTGAGGCTTTGTAAGCACCACTTGATTTGTTGTGAAGTTCCTCCTTATCCTTAAGTGACATCTCATGAGCAATAATTCTTCCAATAACTTCCGTTGGCTTGAGATCTTTGTAGTTTGGCATCATTTGAATCAATGTGCACACGGTATCGTACTTTCCATCCAATGCTCTTAGGATCTTCTTGATGATGAATCTGTCGGACATCTCTTCACTCCCTAAGCCGGCAATTTCATTTGTGATAAGTGCAAGCCTAGAGTACATTTCAGCGACACCTTCACCATCCTTCATTTTGAACTTGTCAAGCTGACTTTGGAGCACATCCAACTTGGATTCCTTGACGGATTTGGTACCTTCATGCATATCAATCAAAGTATCCCAAATTTCCTTTGCATTCTCAAGACGGCTGGTTTTGTTGAATTCTTCGGGGCACGATCCGTTGAAGATGACATCACAAGCTTGAGCGTTGTATTGCAACATCTTCAATTCTTCCGCATTAGCTTCACGGTTCGGCTCTCTCCCATCAAAGAATTCACCTTGCAAGCCAATACAAATAATTGCCCAAACGACGGGGTTATGTCCGAGAATATGCATTTTCATCTAATGCTTCCAACTAGCAAAATTAGTACCATCAAAGTAAGGACCTCTACGGTGATAATTTCCCTCGCTAGACGCCATACTCTCCAAGGTTGTGAAACCAAGGCTATGACCACCAAAAGCTATGGAAATCAAAGCAAATGGAGACCAAGCTCTGATACCACTTGTAGGACCTTGAAGTATGTCTAGAGGGGGTGATTAGACTACTTGACCAATTAAAAACTTAGCCTTTTCCCAGTTTTAGAGTTTGGCAGATTTTAGCTATCTTAGGACAAGTCAAGCAATCATCACACAATTCAAGCAAGCATGCAAAGAGTATATTGGCAGCGGAAATTAAAGCATGCAACTTGCAAGAAAGTAAAGGGAAGGGTTTGGAGGATTCAAACGCAATTGGAGACACGGATGTTTTTGGCGTGGTTCCGATAGGTGGTGCTATCGTACTTCCACGTTGATGGAGACTTCAACCCATGAAGGGTAACGGTTGCGCGAGTCCACGGAGGGCTCCACCCACGAAGGGTCCACGAAGTAGCAACCTTGTCTATCCCACCATGGCCGTCGCCGATGAAGGACTTGCCTCACTAGCGGTAGATCTTCACGAAGTAGGCGATCTCCTTGCCCTTACAAACTCCTTGGTTCAACTCCACAATCTTTTCGGAGGCTCCCAAGTAACACCTAGCCAATCTAGGAGACACCACTCTCCAAGAAGTAACAAATGGTGTGTTGATGATGAACTCCTTGCTCTTGTGCTTCAAATGATAGTCTCCCCAACACTCAACTCTCTCTCATAGGATTTGAATCTGGTGGAAAGAAGATTTGAGTGGAAAGCAACTTGGGGAAGGCTAGATATCAAGATTCATATGGTACGAATGGAATATCTTGGCCTCAACACATGAGTAGGTAGTTCTCTCTCAGAAATAGTAAGTTGGAAGTGTAGGTTTAGTCGATGGCTCTCTCCATGAATGAAGAGGAGGTGGAGGGTATATATAGCCTCCAAACAAAATCTAACCGTTACACACAATTTACCAATCTCGGTGGGACCGAATCAACAAACTCGGTCAGACCAATTTTAGTAAACCTAGTGACCGTTAGGGTTTTCGATGGGACTAACATGCATCTCGGTAGGACCGATATGATTAGGGTTAGGGCATAACGTAATCTCGGTGAGACTGATTACACAAACTCGGTGACACCGATTTTGGTAATTAGCTAACCAGAGAGTTGGTCAGGTAAACTCGGTGGGACCGATTTGCTCTTTTCGGTGAGACCGAAATGTTACAAAAGGGAAACAAAGAGTTTACATTGCATTCTCGGTGGGAACGATTCGCTCTTTCGGTGAGACTGAAAAGTTACGAAAAGGAAACAGAGAGATTACAATCCCATCTCGGTGAGACCGAGATCCCTATCCGTAGAACCGATTTGCCTAGGGTTTGTGGCAGTGGCTATGACATATGAAATCGGTGGCGCCGGATAGGAAGAATCGGTGAGACCGATTTTGGCTCTAGGTTTAGGTCATATGTGGATGTGAGAAAGTAGCTGAGGGTTTTGGAGCATATCACTAAGCACATGAAGCAAGAGGCTCATTAAGCAACACCCCATCCCTCCTTGATAGTATTGGCTTTTCCTATAGACTCAATGTGATCTTGAATCACTAAAATATAAAATGAAGAGTCTTGAGCTTTTGAGCTTGAGCCAATCCTTTGTCATTAGCATTTTGAGGGATCCACTTTCATCATCCATGCCATGCCATTCATTGAGCTGTCCTGAAATGTTCATCTTGGAATAGCATTAGCTCAATGAGCTATATGTTGTTATGAATTACCAAAACCACCTAGGGATAGTTGCACTTTCAAACTACACTGACTACAAGCAAACAAATAAACAAGACAACAAGGAAATAAATAAGCAAGCAACTTACACTAGGCTATCACGGCTATTACACATATTACATCCACTGGGCATCAAAGTTCGCCACCGGTGCAAATATAGGGAACACAACAACATATAAACGCCAAGAAGAAAACAAGTCCGAACTGAAACCACTTCAGAAGAGCTCAAGAAACAATATCATGGGTACCTATAATGCTGGCAAGATGCTTAGCAAGCTTATTAACTTTCTCTTGTTTGGCGCTTAAGTCCTCCAGCGCGTGCTGTTGCACCAGAAAGTATACATCTGAATTCTGCAGGGACTTCCTCAGTCCTTCGACTTCTTGTCGCATAACATCTGATCGATGTCTTTCAACTTGAAGTTGAGACTCAAGAAGCCGAACTGATTCAGGCAACGAGTTTGAAGAGCTGGTGCCAGCAGTGGTAGCCAGTAACTCGAACAATACATCAAGACAGGACTTTGGGGTTGTCTTAGTGTCCTCAATATAGTTTTTATCAGCTTTCTTGGAGACCAACAGGGGTGTCTCACTATCTTGAACCTTATCTGCATTACTTCCTTTACCATTGCATAACAGGGTACTCTTCTCCAATATTTTATCCGCGTTCTAAAATAGAAACTGAGGGAGTTCCGGACTAGGGGGTGTCCGGATAGCCGAACTATCATCATCGGCCGAACTCCAAGACTATGAAGATACAAGATTGAAGACTTCGTCCCGTGTCCGGATGGGACTTTCCTTGGCGTGGAAGGCAAGCTTGGCGATCTGATATGTAGATCTCCTACCATTGTAACCGACTCAGTAACCCTAACCCTATCCGGTGTCTATATAAACCGAGGGTTTTAGTCCGTGGGGACTAACAACAATCATACCATAGGCTAGCTTCTAGGGTTTAGCCTCTTTGATCTCATGGTAGATCTACTCTTGTAACACACATCATCAATATTAATCTAGCAGACGTGGGTTTTACCTCCATCGAGAGGGCCCAACCTGGGTAAAACATCGTGTCCCTTGTCTCCTGTTACCATCCGCCTAGACGCACAGTTCGGGACCCCCTACCCGAGATCCGCCGGTTTTGACACCGACAGAAACAAACAAACACATCTCAGGTTTACAATGTAGTATATGAAACTCATTTTGGTAAACCAGTTCAGTAGTAAGGTGGACAGGATAACAGCATGAAACAAACATATATCTATGTAGTATGGTCACTATATGGTCTATATCATTCTAGTTTATGTTGCCAAATCAAGATAGATACAGTTCGAATCATATCTATTTAAGACAAAGCAGCATAGACAGAATATAAGTGTGGGAAACTACACAGCAATAACAACACTTGTAATGTGCATGGCATGAGAACATAACTGTTTATTCAATTGAAACTGAAATCAACATAAAGCTAGTTACAACAGCAAACAACCAAACACGTTGAAGAAACAGGTTTAAAACATACCTGTTGCGCCATTGGAGTTTCAATTGCATCCTTCAAATTTGAAATTGGTTGGTATCAGTAAATACAGTGATGCAAGAGCAAAGTAGTATGAACCATAGCTACAGAACCTGACCTGAGAATAATTCTTCTTCTGCTTTAAGCGTTGACTTCGGGTTAGGAGTGGTGGTCCTCGTGATTTGGGCACTGCAGTTGCCTTACTGACTACTCGTGTTTGGGTGCTCTGTGGTGGAGACGATGCTGTGTCAACGGGAACTGGGTGTCTATCTGCTGGGGTTGGGGTTAGAAGGGGTGTAGCTGGTTCTCTGTCCAACTGGCTAGGGGTACAATCTGCATGAATGCGGGTTATGTGTGGTGGGGCTGATTCTTGGGCAAGTACAACCGTGGTTCTATCTGCATCGACAGGTAGAACGATCTTTTCTGAAGACCGTGTTTTACTCCCACAGATACTGCCATCACTCCCTCCAATTGAAATGGCTGATAAAAAATAAAAGTAATTGAATGTACATAAATTGTAAGATAGACAGGTGCAATGGATAGTAGGGAAGAAAACAGGGCATGAAATAATTCACATTTATGTTGTCTAAGCAAACAGAATAGCAGGACATAATTTCACATATATGATGGCTAATTAAACAGGATAGCATGACACAATTTCACATATATGATGGCTAACTAAACAGGATAGAATGACATACTTCAAAATATGATGACTATGTCAACAGGATGACATGATATAACTATATGATGTGTCTATTAAAGTGGTTGGCATGCCATAAATCACAAACATGCCGTCGATGGAAACATGATGGCATGATATAATTCACGGATAGAATGACATAATTTAAAATATGATGACTATGTAAACTGGATGAGATGATATAACTATAATATGTCTTTAGAAAACGGGTTGGCATGCCATAATTCAGATACATGCTGTCTATGTAAACATCATGGCATGACATAATTCAAATATATGATTTATATACTAAGGAAGTGAGCAGAGGGCAATTGCATATATGATGTGTCAACTAAGGAGATGGCATTCAATATTGTGTATATGATGTAAAACTAAGCATTGCAATACAACATATGCATTATATGAGTAATATAACCTCGCCAAGTTTGAGCATACACCTCGGGGATAATAGGACTGGTCATCTGCCTCTAAATCCTCCTCTCAAGAGCTATCTGTAACCAGCAAGATATCTGCTTCAGAGGTAGCATTGTCCGCTCAAGACCTTGTTTTCACTCAGATTTCTCCATCACCAATTCAAATAGCTGATGCACAGAAAGAGCAGTTGAATATACAAACATTGTCAACAAAAGCAATGAGAAATACAAAAAAAGGACGACATGATATAATTCACATATATGACACTTGCCTAAACAGCATGGCATTGCATAATTCACATACATAATGCCTTGCAACAAGATAACATTGCATAATTCACATATATAATTTCTTGGAACAAGATGGCATTGCATAATTCACATATATGGTAATTAGACACTAAACAGGTGGCATTCACACAAAGCATGTCTAAACTAAGCAAATGACATAGCAATGCAAGATACCATATGCACGATATGAGTAACATAACCTCCCAAGTTAGGGCATGCACCTCGGGGGAAATATGACTGGTCATCTGTCTCTCAATCCTCCTCCGAGGAGCTATCGGTAACCAACAAGACATGCGCTTCGTCGAGATAGCATTGTCTCTCTCAAGACCTTGTTTCACTCCAGATTTTTCCATGGCCGTCTTTGAATGGCTGATGCACAGAAGAGTAATTGAATGTACTAAAATTTTGACAAATTTAACACATAATAAAAATTGATGGCATGATATAATTCACATATAAGATGACCGCTAACCAGGGTGGCATTGCAAAATTCACATATATGATGCCTGGCTAGACAAGATGGCATTGCATGATTCACATATACGATAAAGAAACTAAACAGATGGCATTGACACAAAGCATGTCTAAACTAAGCGATGACATCTTTAATGTATACATAAAGCAATGCAAGGCACCATATGCATGATATTACCAACATCAAGATGCCAAGTTAGAGCGAAGACCTCATGGGGTAAATAGGAGTGGTCTTCTCTTCCGAATCCCCTCGAAGCAGTTATCTTCCTCTTGATTACGATCTGAAATGGGTGGATGTAGCGACCAGACCGAATGGATCAAGTCTCGTGCTCGTTGTCATCCTCGGATCAGAATGCCGACACCACACAAGATTTCAAGGATTTATAGCAGAGTAGCAATCACACACTTATTACATCGTTGTCCACAAGGGAACTTATTACAATAATATGGCTTAAGGCCATCTAATAATAACAATGGAAGGCTTGGAAGATAAGTGAGTCCATCAACTCCATCGGCATCATGAGTATAGAACCACGACCTAACACCTTACTCGTCATTCTAAAAGTCTCAGAACGTGAAAGTTGCAGCCAAAACGGTCAAGACATGGAATATGCCGCAATGTAACACATAGAGAGTAATGAAGCAACAAGCCTATACTACATGCATATATGGCTGGTGGTAAGGCTCTCTGATTACATTTTTGCATAAAGCTAGTTTTTCCCTATAACAAAGGAATAAATTTTGTTTAACTATCATGGTGGTTGTTAAACATTGAGAATGGTTGACAAGATCCTCAATCCCAACTAAAAAGTACTCATCAAAATCCCAATAACTTTTATTAGAAGTAACATGTTGAGATTCACATGATATTCAATTACGGATACTCAAAACGTCCATAACCGGGACACGGCTAATCATGATTAGTTTATACACTCTGCAGAGGTTTATGCACTTTTCCCCACAAGACTCGATCGCCTCCGCTTGGTTCTCGTGACTACATGGTGTTTGAGAAACGGATGACCGAGACATAGTCTTTCAGAAGCGCTAGCACCTTACATGTGGGTAGAACGTACCAACCTACATCCCCTACATCAGCTAGCCTACCCGTAAGAGTTCGCACAACTTAGTCAACTACGCCAGAGCCCATAATTGGCTTGTGGCTGCACACGGAAGTTTCCAGTTTGAATAATCTTATGATCGCTTAGAGCGTGGGTGGCGGTCCGAAGAAATACAGGCAAGTCCTGATGGAAACCAGGTGCCTCAATCCACCCAGATGTGTGTTTAGGTTGCCACCTTAGATAAACCATTAATTAACACTCTCACATCTGTCATGGATATTCACTCACCCAATCCACGTCTACTAGCATAGCATGGCATAAAAGCAAACGTAGAAGTAACTCCCAAGGTTTCATAAGTAAAACAGGTAATAGGTACTACCTCAAATCTACTTCCCAATCCCACAATTTAATTAGATCCTAAACATGCAAGTGTTTGAGGTTTGATCTAATGCATAAAAACTGGGTAGTAGAAAAGGTATGATCAAGTGTTACTTGCCTTGTCGATGATCCATGAGACCTAGAGATTCAAGTAACAAGCGGCGCACTCGGGTGATCTAACGCAGACAAACAACAAGCATACAATAAGTACTCATCTAATGCACAGGGAAAACTCGAATAAACGATCTAACCAGAGAGTTCAACTTAAGAACCCTGGTTGCAAAAGAATCGAATCAAATAAAGCATCGAAAGTCCAAACTCGAGAGAGAACGACTCGGTTTAGCAATCTGAAACTAGGTCAAAATTTTACAGTAGCAAAACTCCGTTTAAGTAGGTTAGTCGGAACGGCGGTTTCGAAACGAAACTCCAAGCGCTTGAATCACCTGATTCCGATAAACGAGCGAGAAAATAAACAGATTTGAAAATTTGATCGGAAATCGACTTCAGAAAATAACGGATTAAATCCGGTTTAAAAGAAAACGACGAACGGTTAAAACGACAGACGTTCGTTAACAGAACTAATCCAACGAACACGTTCATTAAAACGAACGGTTCGGTGAACGTTCACTAAATAAGAAAACCGAAAAAAATAAACCAATCTAGGTTTAAAAAAAAAACCGAACAACGCGAGAAAAACCGGATCGGGTTTTTAAAAAAAAACCGGACCGGGCGGTGGTGGCGGCTACCTCCGCGGCTTGCTTGCTGGGCTCTGCCCTCGGCGGGTGGCGGCGGGTCGGGCGACGGGCGGCGAGGTCGGGCGACGGGACGGGCGGGCGGCGGCGGCTCGGCGCATGCGGCGGCAGCGGCTCAGGCGGCTCGGGCGCGGCGGGCTCGGGTGAGGTGGCGGCGGCTTGGATGAGGGAGAGGAGAGGCGGCGGGTATAAAAGGAGGGGGGTCGGTTCCTTGGGGAGGGGCAAGCAGGGGGCGGCGGCGACGAGTCCGAGCCGGACACGGTCGGCGGCGGCGGGGGGATTCCTCCATGTGGGCCTTGAGAGGAAGGGAGGTGGGCCGGGCGGCGACTGGGCCCTTGGCCCAGGCGGGGCGCGCTGGTTTTTTTTTTAAACAAAACTTAAACAAAATAAAAATCAAACCAAACGAACTCCAAATTAAATAAAATAAATTTTCCCCGACTCCTAAAAATGAGTCGAACAAAATGAACTTTAAAAACGGGGCAAATATGCATATTTTTAAAATGCTCATTTTTTTGCCTAAAGCAAATAAATCCTCAAAACCAAAATTTGATTTATTTATAAAATCTTCATTTTTCCTAAATGTTGGGAAAGTCATATTATTCCCTCTCTTAAATTTTTGTATCGGAAAAACTTTATGAAGATAATTAAATAAATCCAATGATCCTATATTTTCATAGTTTGAGAAATCCCAATATGAAAATAATGAAATCTCCAACTCTCTCCGAAGGTCCTTGAGTTGCGTGAAATTTTCTAGGATCGGAAAATGCGAGAAAATATGATATGCATGATGACCTAATGTATAACATTCCAAATTGAAAATTTGGGATGTTACAAACCTACCTCTTAAGATGAATCTCACCCTCGAGATTCGGGTTAACTAGAAAATAGGTGAGGTGGTCCTTGAGCAAAACTTCCTCTCTTTCCTGGTGGCTTCATCTTGATGTGGTGGCTCCACTGAACTTTGCAAAACTTGATAACCTTGCTGCGGTAACTCGCTAGCATAATCGAGAATCTTAACCGGTTTTCCTCATATGTTAAATCATCCTTCAATGAATTGCTTCGGTGGCACCGTGTCTCTTAACGGTACCTCTGCTATCTCGGGGGGACATTTCTTCAACTGAGAAACATGGAATACATCATGAACTCCTGACAATCCTTCTGGCAATTCCAGCTTATAAGCAACTTCTCCCATGCGTTGCAAAATCTTATATGGTCCAACGAAACGTGGTGCTAACTTTCCTTTAACTCTGAAATGCTTAACTCCACGAAGCGGGGATACTCTAAGATATACTCTGTCTCCAACTTCATATTCAATCGCTTTGCTCTTTGAATCGGCATAGCTCTTTTGTCTGGACTGGGCTACCTTGAGCCTTTCTCGAATCAGTTTAACCTTCTGCTCAGACTCCTTAATCAAATCTGGTCCAAACAATTGACGATCTCCAGTTTCGTCCCATGACAACGGTGTCCTGCACCTTCTTCCATACAGAGCCTCGAAAGGTGCCATCTTCAAGCTGGTTTGGTAACTGTTGTTGTAGGAAAATTCTGCATACGGCAAATTATCATCCCAACTAGATCCATAATCTAGTGCACAAGCTCTCAGCATATCCTTCAAAATCTGATTGACTCTCTCGGTCACCGCCCATCGGTCTGTGGGTGGAAAGCTGTCAATTCCAATCTAGTTCCCAATGTTTCGTGTAACTGGTTCCAAAATTTTGAGGTAAATTGGGTTCCTCCGTCGACACGATGCTCCTCGGAACTCCGTGTAAACACACAATTCTGGTCATGTATATCTTTGCCAACTTAGCACTGCTATAGGTAGTCTTGACTGGAATGAAATGAGCTACCTTTGTTAAACGGTCGACTACAACCCAAATCGAGTCATAACCTGAACGAGTCTTTGGCAAACCTGTGATGAAATCCATGCCTAGTTTATCCCACTTCCATTCGGGTATCGGCAATGGTTGTAATAATCCTGCTGGCTTCTGATGCTCTGCTTTTACTTTCTGGCATACATCGCAAACTGCTACATACTCCGCAATATCCTTCTTCATTCCGGTCCACCAGAAAGTATTCTTCAAATCCAAATACATCTTGGTATTTCCTGGGTGAATCGAATAGGGTGAATCATGGGCTTCTTGTAAAATCAACTTCCTGACCTCTGGGTTATTGGGCACATAAACACGGTCTTCAAACCATAGGGTATCGTGCTCATCCTCACGAAATCCTTTAGCTTTTCCTTTGTTCATTTTCTCCTTTATAGAGGCAACTTCCTTATCTTCCTTTTGGGCTTCTCTGATTTTGTCCATCAGTGTTGACTGAATCTCCAATGCTGCTACATAGCCTCTCGGAACTATTTCCAAACATAGCTCTCGAAGGTTCTCGGCTAACTCATTGGGTATCCCTCCCATCACTAGGGTATTGACGTGGCTCTTACGGCTCAATGCGTCTGCTACGACATTAGCCTTTCCGGGGTGGTAATGCAATCTCATATCATAATCCTTGATAAGCTCTAACCATCTCCTTTCTCTGAGATTCAGTTCCTTCTGTGTGAAGATGTACTTCAAACTCTTGTGATCCGTATATACTTCACAATGATTTCCAATGAGAAAATGTCTCCATGTCTTTAAGGCATGCACAACGGCTGCTAACTCCAAATCATGTGTGGCATAATTCAACTCATGGGGCTTAAGTTGTCGTGAAGCATACGAAACAACTCTTCCTTCCTGCATAAGCACTGCTCCAAGTCCTCGGCGTGAGCGTGCAATACACCTCATAATCCTTGGTCCGTCCGCAATATCAAACTGGTGAGGTAACCAATCTTTTCTTCAACTCCTGAAAACTTGCCTCACAGTCCTCACCATATGAATTTGTTATCCTTCTTCAACAATTCATCATAGGCTTTGCAATCCTTGAGAAATTCTCAATGAATCTTGGTAGTATCCTGCGAGTCCAAGGAAACTCGAATCTCTCCAACTGTCGTTGGTGCTTCCCATTTGGTTACTGGTCTCAACCTTTGTGGGGTCAACTGCTATTCCTTCTCCGGATATAACATGTCCGAGAAATCCAACTTCCTTTAGCCAAAACTCACACTTGCTGAACTTGGCATACAACCGGTGTTCCTCGGTTTCTCCAAAACCAATCACAAATGTTCCTTGTGTTCCTCTTCATTCTTGAGAAAATCAAAATGTCATCAATGAACACCACGATTTAACTTGTCCAAAAATTCCATAAACACTTTGTTCATCGGGTTCATGAAATAGGCTGGTGCGTTAGTCATCCAAATGACATAACGGTATACTCGTCACATCCATATCTCGTGGTAAACGCTGTCTTAGGTATGTCCTGCTCCCGAATCTTCAACTGATGGTACCCTGATCGCAAATCGATCTTGGAAAACACCTTAGCTCCTTGTAAGCGATCAAACAGATCATTTATCATAGGTAGTGGGTACTTGTTCTTGATTGTTACTTCATTCAATCCACGATAATCAACAACCATTCTTAAAGATCCATCCTTCTTCTCCACTAACAAAACGGGTGATCCCCAAGGTGAAGAACTTGGGCGTATAAAACCTTTATCCAATAGTTCCTTAATCTGCTTCTTGATTTCCGCTAAATCACATGCGGGCATCCTGTCTGATCGCTTCGATATCGGGCCTGTTCACGCAACAGCTCGATCAAAAACTCAATGTCTCTATCCGGTGGCATTCACGGCAACTCTTAGGAAATACATCGGAAAATCCTTCACCATCGGTACTTCTTCCTGCACCACTCCTGATAAGCAATTAACTTGTGCTCTCCTCGGCTCGTGCCGTGATACATACTTGATCCTTCTTCCTTCTGGTGTGGTGAGCAAAATTGACTTTGTGGTGCAATCTATGTTTCCTCCATATCTTGATAACCAATCCATTCCTAATATCACATCCAATCCTTGGGATTCCAGAACTATTAGGTCTGAGGGGAAAACATAGTGTCCAATCCTTAATGGTAGTCGATCACACCATTTACTAGCCATGTATTCTGCTCCCGTGAGGTTACTAGCATGGGTGACCTAAGGGCTTGGGTCGGTAATTTGTACTTATCCACAAATCCCTTGATATGTATGAATGCGATGCACCGTGTCGAAAAGAACAACCGCAGAAATGACTTAACCAAAAACTTACCGATTCTCGCATCGGGCTGATCTTCAACCTCCTCCACATCAATGTGGTTCACCCCCCCGTTGAAAGGGTTGGGCTTCTTTCGAGCTTCCATTGCCATTTCCATTCGGCCTTCGGGCGGTCATTGGCATAATGCCCGATCTTGCGGCACTTAAAACAAGTGATGTGACTCAGTCTACCTTGGATGGTGTTGACGGGTTGGTGCGATTCTGTCCATTGCTTCCTCCATTCCTGTTCCCATTCTTGGTGCCATTATGGTTATGCTGAATTACCTCCTCCATGGGTATGTGAAACTGAATTCTGATTTAGGGGTATAACGAGGCTTCCTGCTGAGCTCGAGTTATACTTCCCTTGCCCATACTTCCTCTTGCGGTTCTCAATTTGTCGCTGCTTTCCTTCAATCATGAGGGCTCGGTCTACCAACTCCTGGTAGTTGTTGAAACTTGCTACCATCAACGGCATCTTGAACTCATCATTCAGTCCTTCTAGAAACTTCTCCTGTTTAGCAGCGTCTGAGCAACTTCATCCGGGGCATAACGTGCTAACTTACTAAAATCATCCACATCTTGTGCCAACAGTCCTTCCTCCTTGGCGTAAGTTGCGAAACTCACGCTTCTTCATAGCCATAGCTCCTGCTGAAACATGGGCGGTCTGAAAAGCTTGCTGAAACCGATCCCATGTGGCGGTGTCTCACGGGTAAGTGGCTGTAAAATTCTCCCACCATGCTGCTGCGGGTCCTTCAAGCTGATGTCTGCAAACTTCACTCTTTCTCCATCATGCAACCTGCGTGGTCAACTCCTTCCTATCTTGCGAGCCAATCATCGCCACAATCGGTTCGGTGCTACTGGAATACACCGGCGGATTCAGTCTAAGAAAACGAGTCAGGTGATCCGTAGGTGGTGGTGGTGGTGGGTTGTTGTTGTTGTTGTTGTTGTTGCCCTGGTTCTGCACCAATGTTTGAATCAGGGTGTTCTGCTGCTGGATCAATTGCGTGATCTCTGGCGGGAAAATGAACCCGGGGTCGCGTCTCGGAGGCATCTGATGGGTTTAGAAAAGACGAGAATTTAGAATAGATTGAGGTCTAAGGGAAATCACTACCCAAATGCACATGAGCAAATGCACACAATATCACTTCATTCAATCAAACAAGGGCTTACAACGATCTAACTATCGCAAAAGTGCGTGTACTATAATGTTTACATGGAGGGGATACTATTAAGATGTGGGGGACTTCTACTAATTTGAACCGGTGGAAGACTCCATGATGTCTGCTCCAGCTTCGTCTTCAAAGTCGGGTTCACTTGGATCCGAATCGGTGTCGTCGATGTTGATGTAGTCGCTGGGCAACCGACATCTGGTCTTCATTCCTGGCGCCAACTTCTTCTTGAGTTCTTCGATCTCGTACTTAAGATCGTTATTGTGTCTTGCCAGAGCTACGATCTCGCCCATGTAGTCCTTGCGTGTAGTCTTTAGTTCTCCTTCCATTCGATGATCCTTCCTTTGCATTCTCGCAACTCCAACATATCATTGCACATTTGGTTCTCTGGCGTCGAATGTGCTGATTTAACTCTGGATGAAAGCTGCAATGGACCTATCCTTCTTGGTGCTGACTATGTCCCATTTGTCATCTCGGCGTCGCAAATCTGGTAGATAGTGTCCTTGAGGTCTTCTTGATAAACTTCTCCAATGCGTCCCATGGTGATGTGAGCTGCCATGCTCTTTCCTGCACTCAAGTTGGTGCAATCAAAACACTATCTATAGGCTTGGTGATTGGGGCGAATGTCCTTCTGGAACGTGAGCTTGAATCTTCCAGCGCTCCTCTTGAGTGAGTGGCGTTGAAAGTTCCGTGAAGCTGGGTAGTCCAATGTTCATGTACTTGGTAACTTCCTTCAAGTGAAATCCAAAAGGTGTGCCTTCATCTGGTTGGGTGTACTTGATCTTCGCGTCCGTCATCCTAAAGAGTAGAAAAGATGAGGAGTTAGAAAATGAGAAGAGAGTAGGGATCTATGGCTTTAACTTAGTGGTCGTGTCCTACAGTCAGCGTGTGCTCTGATACCATCTCTCAGCGACCAGACCGAATGGATCAAGTCTCGTGCTCGGTGTCATCCTGGATCGATAATGCCGACACCACACAAGATGCTTGAAGGATTTATAGCGAGTAGCAATCACACACTTATTACATCGTTGTCCACAAGGGAACTTATTACAATAATATGGCTTAAGGCCATCTAATAATAACAACGAAGGCTTGGAAGATAAGTGAGTCCATCAACTCCATCGGCATCACCGAGTATAGAACCACGACCTAACACCTTACTGTCGTTCGAAAAGTCTCGCAGCGTGAAAGTTGCAGCCCGAAAATGGGTCAACACATGGAATATCTTGGCAATGTAACACATAGAGAGTAATGAAGCAACAAGCCTATACTACATGCATATATGGCTGGTGGTAAGGCTCTCTGTTACATTTTTGCATAAAGCTAGTTTTTCCCTATAACAAAGGAATAAATTTTGTTTAACTATCATGGTGGTTGTTAAACATTGAGAATGGTTGACAGCATCCTCAATCCCAATTAAAAAGTACTCATCAAAATCCCAATAACTTTTATTAGAAGTAACATGTTGAGATTCACATGATATTCAATTACGGATACTCAAAACGTCCATAACCGGGGACACGGCTAATCATGATTAGTTTATACACTCTGCAGAGGTTTGCGACTTTTCCCCACAAGACTCGATCGCCTCCGCTTGGTTCTCGTGACTACATGGTGTTTGAGAAACGGATGACCGAGACATAGTCTTTCGAAGCGCTAGCACCTTACATGTGGGTAGACCGTACCAACCTACATCCCCTACATCAGCTAGCCTACCCGTAAGAGTTCGCACAACTTAGTCAACTACGCCAGAGCCCATAATTGGCTTGTGGCTGCACACGGAAGTTTCCAGTTTGAATAATCTTATGATCCCTTAGAGCGTGGGTGGCGGTCCAAGAAATACAGCAAGTCTGATGGAAACCAGGTGCCTCAATCCACCCAGATGTGTGTTTAGGTTGCCACCTTAGATAAACCATTAATTAACAATCTCACATCTGTCATGGATATTCACTCACCCAATCCACGCCTACTAGCATAGCATGGCATAAAAGCAAACGTAGAAGTAACTCCCAAGGTTTCATAAGTAAAACAGGTAATAGGTACTACCTCAAATCTACTTCCCAATCCCACAATTTAATTAGATCCTAAACATGCAAGTGTTTGAGGGTTTGATCTAATGCATAAAAACTGGGTAGTAGAAAAGGTATGATCAAGTGTTACTTGCCTTGCTGATGATCCGCGAGACCTAGAGATTCGAAGTAACAAGCGGCGCACTCCGGGTGATCTAACGCAGACAAACAACAAGCATACAATAAGTACTCATCTAATGCACAGGGAAAACTCGAATAAACGATCTAACCAGAGAGTTCAACTTAAGAACCCTGGTTGCAAAAGAATCGAATCAAATAAAGCATCGAAAGTCGAAACTCGAGAGAGAACGACTCGGTTTAGCAATCTGAAACTAGGTCAAAATTTTACAGTAGCAAAACTCCGTTTAAGTAGGTTAGTCGGAACGGCGGTTTCGAAACGAAACTCCAGGCGCTTGAATCACCTGATTCCGATAAACGAGCGAGAAAATAAACAGATTTGAAAATTTGATCGGAAATCGACTTCAGAAAATAACGGATTAAATCCGGTTTAAAAGAAAACGACGAACGGTTAAAACGACGGACGTTCGTTAATAGAACTAATCCAACGGACACGTTCATTAAAACGAACGGTTCGGTGAACGTTCACTAAATAAGAAAACCGAAAAAAAATAAACCAATCTAGGTTTTTAAAAAAACCGAACAACGCGAGAAAAACCGGATCGGGTTTTAAAAAAAACCGGACCGGGCGGTGGTGGCGGCGGCTACCTCCGGCGGCTTGCCAAGGGAGACTCGACCTCGGCGGGTGGCGGCGGGTCGGCGAGGCGGCGAGGTCGGGCGACAGCGGCAGGCGGCGGCGGCTCGGGCGGCAGCTCGGCGGCTCAAGCGGCTCGGGGCGGGCTCGGGTGGCGGCGGCGGGATGAGGAGGAGGGAGGCGGGGGTATAAAAGGAGGGTCGGTTCCTTGGGGGAGGGCAAGCCAGGCGGCGGCGACGAGTCCGAGCCGGACACGGTCGGCGGCGGTGGATTCCTCCATTCTGGCAGAGGGAGGGGGAGGTGGGCGGGCGGCGGCCAGGCCGGGCTGGGCCCTTGCCCAAAGCGGGCCATGGGTGAGGTTTTTTAAACAAAACTTAAACAAAATAAAAATCAAACCAAACGAACTCCAAATTAAATAAAATAAATTTTCCCCGACTCCTAAAAATGAGTCGAACAAAATGAACTTTAAAAAGGGGTAAATATGCATATTTTTAAAATGCTCATTTTTTTGCCTAAAGCAAATAAATCCTCAAAACCAAAATTTGATTTATTTATAAAATCTTCATTTTCCTAAATGTTGGGAAAGTCATATTATTCCCTCTCTTAAATTTTTGTATCGGAAAAACTTTATGAAGATAATTAAATAAATCCAATGATCCTATATTTTCATAGTTTGAGAAATCCGAATATGAAAATAATGAAATCTCAACTCTCTCCGAGGTCCTTGAGTTGCGTGAAATTTTCTAGGATCGGAAAAATGCGAGAAAATATGATATGCATGATGACCTAATGTATAACATTCCAAATTGAAAATTTGGGATGTTACAATGGAGGGGCTGCCTTTGCACCCACCATGGAACAACGTCTGCATGAAATTTTATTGACACACAAGGCTCGTCTCTTTTGCTCTACATGATCAGTTCCATTGTGTACAATAAGCGGCATGCATAGGAATAAAACATAGTGAGATTATGTAAGGAGTGCATGCACAAATCCAGTGATGGTAGAAAACTATGGATAGACCCAAAACCAATGATAGCGAGCGGATAATAGCTTTAGTTAAAAATACAGATAATGGCTCATTTAATGTTTGTTTGCACCCAACATGAAACTCATAGTAGACACCGGAGATTAACCAGATAGTAGGCGGATAGTACTTGATTGCTGCCCCAATATGTACCCACAACCATTTAAAACTCAAGTTTCAGCATTAGTTTGGACTGACTCGAGTCTAATAGGTGAACACGACGATAATGTAGCATGTCATCATATTAGCGGCGCATAGCGTGGCGGAACACGGAAGAGTGCGACCTCTCTTGCGGACCCGTAGTCTTCAAGGTCATCTGCTTTCGATTGATGATGGTAATGCAGTTATCGTGGCTGCCAAGGCGGGAAGAAGATCTCGAGGCGGCGAAAGACAGTCTGGAGCGGATCCTGCTGTGGTGAACCCTTCCGTTGTTGGAGCAGCTGAGCTGGGGTGGAACACAGCGCCCGCATGAGCAGGACAAACCACACAAGGTTTTGTTTGACACATATCTCATAATGAAGTAATTGAGTAAGGGCTTGTTTGAATTTGAGGATTCTAACAATGCGGGGATAGGAAATAGACAGGAATAGGATAGGAATGCACGCAAAATAGAGAATTTAAAAATACAGGATTTCTGCCAACTGGGTGTTTGATTCAAAACAATTGGAAGATCACAGGATGCAAAAAGCATGGTGAGATTAAGTCAAACCACAAGAAAATGTACGGTTATAATGCTATTATGCTACTATCTCTTAGTCTTGTGCTTGATGAATAGGAATATGAAAAGGAGAGAAGTGGAAATTAGAATTCCCTACGGTTTTCTTTCAAGGAGACACTAAAGGAACAAATCCTACAGTTTTCCTTTGCTCCATTCCTTTGCACCAAATTCATGAAAAGTAGTACCATAGGAAACTTTCCAATTCCTATGTTTTCATTCACTTTTCCTTTCAAGCAATCAGCGATTCTAGTAGGCAGGCTTGAGCAAGGAAAATCCTACACTAAAAAATGTTTTTGTGCTACTTCTATTACTTTGGACCCAGGCCACTGCCATACTAGCTCAACTCCCAGGCCCATCAACAAATGCACAACTCAAACGCGCAGAGATAAATAATGATGTCATTCAAGAGAGTCCATCACGGATAGCTAAGTTGCCTGGTACCTCACTGCTTGTCATATAGTAGGATAAAATAATCGTATTTCCCGTTACTACGAGTGCTCAGTGGACAATATATATAACATGTAGAGTAAAAAAGAGATGCAACAAGTGTACAACCTCTTTGGCGAAGCCATGTCGATCTCAGCGTGATTGGGTTGGCGGTGAGGATGCTCCGGTGACTTTGCTGTCGGAGGAGGGAAGAAGATCTTAGGCGTCTGGAGATGGAGCCCGAGGTACTGCTCATTGTGATGGAGGGTTTAAATCGTTGGAGCAGCTCCGGTGAGTTGTACGACGCCGAGGTGAAGCAGACAAGAGAGACAACGAACAACGTTAACCCGAGTGGAATTCTAATAGCATCTCCAATACATGACGTAAAATACATAACCACAAAGTGCTAGATGTAAAATACATCAGCCGCTCATCTCTGAATTTAAGCGTCAAACAGAACTTAACTTTCAAACTGAACTTAACCGTCGAAACTGAACTTAACGTCGAAACTGAACCTAATCGTCGAAACTGAATTTTCTTTGTCGAAACTGAATTTTGTTGTCGAAACTGAACGCACTAGCAAGGTGAGGCTACACGTCGGTCGATCGACTTTTTCATCTCTGTCAGTCTATTTTGCAGCCGTTGGATACGAAATCAAGGGCACATGGTTCATCTTCAACCTCCACCACCTGAGCCGCCACCACCACCGCCAAACAGCAGCCCCCGCCGCCATGACGGTGGTCGCCGCCCGCCCGCCAAAACACTCCCCACCGCCGGTCCGCCGTCACCCGCCATCCTCTAGCCCCCGTGCCGAGATTTTTCTCCGTGATCCCCACGCCGCCGCCCGCCAACGCCCGCCACCGCCCGCCACACCATCGCCCCATCCTGAACCCTAAGATAGATAGTGGGGTACCTCTCCGTGAGCCCCCCTCCCCGCGATTGGTTCTTCCTTCACCCACGAGCCCACCCTTGAAAATCGGTGACCCAAAAGTTGATTCAATCGATGAAGTGTAGCCAAATTGGAGCAGCATCGCAAGCAAGAGCAAGAGTGAGAGCAGCAGCGAAAGCAAGAGCAATAGCAAGAGCGCACCAGGCGGGGACCGAGAGCAAGAGCGAGCAGCAGCAGACGAAGGCGAGAGCTAAAGCAGCAACAGCTCCTATTGATGTGGGCGTCGCCGCCGAGGGCGCGACGTGGAGGAAGTGGCGGCGGCGCGCCGTGGATGGAGCTGCGCCGTGTCGGCTCGGGACCGGCGCCGACAACAGACCGTGAGATCGAATCAAGAAGAAAATGCGCGATTAGTGCACAACCTCTTTGGTGGCGCCGATTAGGCCGCAGCTTCATCCGAGGAAACGGTGATGATGATGCTCTTCTGGTGGTGCAGGTGAATACGGCGGTGTGGGAATGGAGGTGGTGCGAAAGACGAGGGGAACATCGTGGCAGCTCCTTGGAGGTGGAGGACGGGGTGGCTGAACCGGCGGGACGATGAGATCGACGACGGATCCTCATCCAGTACGGTGGATGAGGGACATCGAGGTGTTGCTGTGGACGACGTCGTCGGGGAAGAGGCTCCGGCTGGGTGGCGGACGGAGCAGGGTGTGGGGTTTCGTCGCGGGTTTTCGCGGCCTCGGTGTACGAATGGGTGGGCGGATGGAATGGCAGTGGGGAACCATGGCTTAGAGACGCGCTTGTCCAAAATGTGGGGTAAGTTACGAAAGTACCCCCCACCAATTTGAGGCGGTTCTTTCGGTTCAGGGGTACCACGGGCATTTCGTGTGTCGGGATTTCACAAGAGGTGGGAGTTTTCGCGCGCGTTGTAATTTCGGAATAGCAAGGCGCGGGTTGAGATGGAGGGAGTTGTCGAAGCACAACGAGACAAAGATATATCTTAAATATTTCGGGCTAACAAGGCGCGGGTTGAAGAGGCGGGAGTTTCGCAGCACGATGGACAGAGACACTAGCTTCAATTTTCGGCATAACAAGGCGCGGCTTGAAATTTCGGAAGAACAAGCTTAACGTGTACCAAAAAAAAGACAATTTGCACCTCAACACGCACAACACACACACACAAACACCATTTAGACTAGAGTAAGGTACACATGCATTGCACGCATGAGATTTGGCAACCAAATTATGAATAAATACCACATTATAGCATGCAAGCTTTGAGTCATATATGCATGATGTAGATGTTCGTTTAAGTCTTATAGTTCATTTCATTCAAAATCATCTAGTGTTTATAATAAAGCTAATCTATTTTAAGATTCATGGAATTGTGCGTTGTAAGACATAAAGTAAAAAACAAATATTGGCAAATCATGTAGAAAAACATTTGGGCAATTCTGATACGGAAGATTCTAGAACAAATAAGAAGTGCTTGTGTTTTGATGTTTGTGCATTATGCTTAAGTTCAACCATGGAGTCTTCTAGATTATACATGTGGCGAAATCTGGTGGAATCTAGATGATATCCAACGGCCAATAGTGCTCAAATTTGCCATCTTTGGACCATCGGATTCGCCCCATCCAATGACCATCTTTCAAAGTTAAAGTTACCCGCACATAATATAAAAAAATATATAATATAATATATATATAGGGGTATAGATATAGATATGTGATGCGAAAGCCGCCCATCATCTCCAATTAGAATAGTGTGTCCATGCACGGATGCGACGTGGGCAAATGATGTCTGCCATCGGTATCTCAAATTCAAATCAGTCTGACCTTGTTCAATGTGTATACATTACAACATGCTCGTTTCCAAACCACACCGCGCAGATCTCCGTTATATTCATGCATGCATGGGTTTCAAACATCAATATCTCTTATTCAAATATTTGAATTCAACTTTACATTGATTATGACCTCACCTATTCTTTTACACCCACACAGTAGTCTTCTCTTTATAATTGTACCACTAACTTTCTCTCGTGCATGCATGCACACACACTACCAGTCGGCATTATCTATCGCACGCATGCAATCTTTTTCTTCACGTCGGTCTCCCATGAAGGCACACACCCACACACATCCCCCTCTCCATCATACCGGGCATTCTTTATCTCTCACGCATGCATGCGCAACGATCGATGTTCCTCTATGTATGTGTGTATATAGCTAGGTCTTTCATAGTTATCCACACAAACCGATCAATCGATATATCCAGTGAGGTCTCACCCTCTTTCCCACGTCCACATCGATCAATCTATACCTCTCCCACGTCCACATCGATCAATCTATACCTCTCTATATATGATTAACATAAATAGCTAATACACCCACATTAATTATATATCCAACGTCCCCCTCTCATCATCCATGCCTTCCGCTTCATCTCTCAGACGCGTGCACAATGGCGAAGACATGGGGCAGTAAGGGCCCTGCCCCCCCTAACATCACTATATATCGAGGCTAATATGAATGTGATCATTAGACAATTGCTGCTAAAAAAGGTTTAATTTCATGAATTGACCCTCCTCGTAAAGGATTAGCAATGCTTGGCCCCCTAGCTCATTTATTTTCATGGCTCCGCCATCACGTTACAACAGCGCACGTGTTCGCCCCTCTCTCTAATATCGATCTCGCACTTGTGCATTCCTTCATAGTCTCCTCCACTCGCCCCTCGCACCATCTTCTAGCCCCCACGGATTTTGCCACATGTACAATCTAGCAGACTCCATGGTTGAACTTAAGCATAATGCACAAACCTCAAAACAACAGTGGTTCTCTTTTGTTATAGAATCTTCCGTATCATAACTGCCCAAACTTTTTTTCTAGTTGAATTGCCATTATTTGTTTTTACTTTATGCTTTACAACGACAATTCCATGAATCATAAAATAGATTAAGGGCTTCTTTGATTCAAACGATTCTCAAAGGAATTTTGGAGGATTCTAATCATTAGGAATTTTTCCTATCTTGGTTGTTTGATTTGTAGGATTGTAAACCATAGGAATTTTTCCATATGATTCATTTGCACTAGATTTCATAGGAAACATCCCATCCACTCAAACCTCTTTGAAAGAATTCTGCGTTTTCTATGCACAATCAAACACTGCATACAATCAGTAGGATTCAAGACGACATTCCACTATAATCCCATGTTTTTCCTATTCACGCGTTCTTAGCTTTTTTATAAAAACTAATTTGATTTTGAATGAGATGAACTATAAGAATTAAACGAAGGGCTACATCACGCATATATGATTCAGAGCTTACATGCTATAGTGTGGTATTTATTCATAATTTGGTTGCAAAATCTGATGCGTGCAATGCACATGTACATTACTAGTACTTCGATTATGTGCAAAACACGTAAATTAGAATACCAATGGCACGCTACACAGTGTCTCTCTTACAGTTCATGAAACCATGTGGCACATGTGGAGGCGTTGTCGCGACCTCCTTGGCGTGGATTGATCACAGTGACGTGCTGCTGGTTCCAGAAGAATGTACTCGTCCTCCCTGAGCCATATTGGCGGTACATGCACGAAGCGAAGATGTGCACGCACGCCACGCACGCACTCATTCCCTCGCACGCACACGCGGGTACACGGGCGGACGCAATTTTCTACCAAGATCCACCCTATGTGATAATTTGACGTGTGTAAAGTCGTTCACTTCATTGATGGTCAATTAATACAGCGCATGCAAATTGAGTGGACGTGAGGGCGGAAGAAAGACATTATTACTCCACTGCACGCATGCGAGTAGTTAAATCGTGGGTTGCTAGTAGTACTTCCATTGGTCTCCTTCGTATTTTGTGCCAATTTTTGACAGTGTAGTACTTGAAATTTATGTTCCGCTAAACTCATCGGGAGCTGTTTCGGGCCTCGAAACCAAAACCATCAATTAATCTTTACCTTGTTCCCATCACATTCGAAAGCCTGCTCACACCTACTAGTACGTACCAAACTTGAACGTGTTCCCACTATGCAGGTATTAGTACTACCAGTGCTAGTACTTAGGTTATAAAAGAGGAACTACCTAACCAAAAATTACTCTACCTTTCCTCCTCATAAGTGCTTCTTCTTCGTCCGTCGTTGCCATGGCCGGTGAGCAGAGCTCTAGGTCGAGAACTACTCGTAACAAGGGAGCGGCAACCAAGGCTGCGGAAAAAAAAGAGGGCTCACCGCCACGCAGAGACCTCGAAAGATCTCTCACGGGCAGGCGATGGATCCTAGGAGCGCCCTAGCCGCGGAGGCGAACATGCCGAGCCGGCGGAGCTGGAGTCGTTATCCCTCGACGGCATGCCCGATCAGCTCAATAAGCACCTCAATAAGCAGAAGGAGTTCATCCAAGGCTTGACGGAGTTGCTGAAGGAGAGCCTCGACGACATGCCCGCTGAGCTCAATCAGCAGGGGGAGTTGACCGCGGGCTTGGTGATGCTGCTAAAGAAGAGCATTGCCTCGGAGAAGAAGGCGACCGGCGAAATCCTGCGACTTCAGGAGGACAAGGCGAAGCTCGCCACGAGATCGACCTGTTGAAGGAGAAGAACGCCGGTGGAAGAAGCTGCATGAGAATAGTAGTTCCTCGATGAAGATGTTGCAGCCCTCGTCATGGAAATGAAGGAGGAGTTGGCGAAGCTCCGCATCGAGCACCCGGCTCTTGTCAAGGTACGTAATGCGCCATGGAATGATGATGAAGGCTCACATCGAGAAATCTCGCGTCATGGACAGAATGAAGAAGATGGCGGAGGAGACGCGCAAGGAGATGGAGGTCGTGGAGGCGATGAAGAAGCGATTCACGACTCATGGCGAATTAGATCATTTGGGGTGATAATCTTCCTTCTTCTTTTGCTGCTGTGTTTCATCTTTTGCTTGGTGTTTCGCCAAGACGTGTCACGTTCTCTGCGAGGCATGAATAGAACAATGGTTTTTGTTTTTTGAGGGAATGAATAGAACAATGCTAGTAATAATGAGATGACTAGCAAATTAGATCATTTTTTGTCGCCATATGGCACTGGGCTGCCGTGTTTCGTGCTTCTCCCTCGCAGTACTACTCCAGTGGAAAACTTGAGTATACCACACAGTTCTTTGCTCCTCCTCGATCAGGTCGTCGGTGCATTTATACGAGCAGTCAAATCACAAGGCCCTACCTTCCAGCAGTAATGAGCCGTCAAATCACAAAGGCCCTCGCCTCTCGTGAAACCGACCAGGCTAGACTGCCCCGTCCTCTAGCCTTTTAAAAAATGTATACTTTTGTACAGCAGTAGTATGGATGGATTGCTACATGGAGCAAAACTTGAAATTAAAAAAAAGGTGGTACATATAGAGAGCGCTCGTCGCCAAATTATGCATATAGTACTATTAAAAGGCTAGTCACAATAATGGTGTCCAGCACAACCCACCCTCAAATAAAACTAAGCACCACGGAATTCTTTGACAAAACTAAGCACCCTGAAATTCTTTGACAACTAAACTGCTGGCTATATGATGTTGGCCATATATATATTATGCGTATATAATGTGAATAAACGAGTGGTAGTACTATACCAACTAAAAGATGAAATGTAAGAAATACTAGTATGTACTTCTCAAGAGTTAAAGTAACAAGAAGAAACATAACATAGTTCTCTGGGGGCTCAAGACAACACACCCTCAAATTAAATTAAGCACACCTGAAATTAAACTTTGCAACTATTCCGGTAGACACTGCATTACAAACCACCATGAGCAACGACACTGCCACCTTACTCGGAGTCCTCGTCCACGTCCTCGACTTCGTCCTTGTCCGATACTTCTTTGCTTGAACCGCCAACTTGGCTGTTGCTCTTCATCCAACCCTTGTAGATATTGAAACAAAGGTAGCCATCCATTGCAGCGTAGTGGATGTGGTCTATATCTAGTACATTCTGCTGCCATGCATGACAGTGAAACGTGTAATGAGGTTTCTCCAGTTTACCGTACGAAGGATGAACCATGGCTCCTGCTAGGGTCAGCATTGACGGCTGACGAGAGGACACCAGCCGATTCTTTTGGAGGTCGAAGGTGTTGCCTACAACGAGGCCTATCCGACGCAGGACTTCTTTGTCGTTACCAAAGTCTACAATAACGAATTTGACTAGGTTGCTCTCGAGGAAGTCCTTAAAATCCTGGCACTGAACGTCAGCAAGGCATATGTGGTAGACCAAGCATAAGTCATGCACGCAAACCTGGATCACGGTGGGCTTCTTCCTCTCTTCGTCCTTTAGATCCTTCTCTCGTCCCACGACTGTGGTGTACTCAACATCTAGCCCAGCGACCCACTCATCATCTGAGTCTTCGAACATGCGTCTGAAGCGAGAAAGGCATCCTTTCACCGTCGCGGAAGAACGGGTGTAGATGACGTCGAACTCATCTCCGGTGATGGTTCTAACCTTGTACTCACCGCTGATCAAGGAGATTTGGGACGCCATGGATTTGGGAGGAGGGTTAGGATTAGTGGAACTACCGTAATGTGAATGGACGGGACGACTAGGAGCGAACCGCCGTAGTATTAAAGGACGTGCAGGGACGAGTAGGAGCGAACTGCCAACGTGCGAACGGCAGGGTAGTGGCTTTCCATTCTCCCATGATACGGGCTTCCGAGAGCCCTTGGATCGGAGATCGAATGGTTGCATGGCGTGATTCTAGACCAATGGGTGAATATCATATCCTGGAGGGTTATTCTGCAAATTTTCAGCAACTTAGCATGCGACCTTTTGATCTCAGATCCAAGGACTGCCAGCAGCCCGTATCATGGTCGCGCCTACCACGACCGTCGCGTCGCTCGCGCGGTCGCGCCCTTGGAAATTTAACACGGTGCGTTAGGCTATCTGGTGTTGGCATGTCATACATAGTCATCACTTAGTCACTCATACTACAACAAGGTTGGCTATAAGTGTATTTCATTTACTCCTCTCTATCTCTTTCTTCGTACTCCCTCCGTCCCATAATATAAGAACGTTTTTGACACTAGTGTAGTGCCAAAAATGTTCTTATATTATGGGACACATGGAGTACTAGTATTTATTGCATTTGCCAAGGAGTGACCTCTTCCAATCAAATGGTGTTGCTAAGTTTACTTCATTTAATTAGCTATAGACTCAAATTTTCACGTAGGTATACGCGCTTAGCACCATTTCTTCCTTGGGTCACCAAACTAGTCTCTCTCTTCTTGATTAACTTGCCACATCAGACTTTATGCCTATGTGGCAAGCTTAAGCACCTGTAGGAGCAAGTAAGGTGCCCGTCCGTTGCACGGAAGAGTGAAATTCATTGATCGGGGTGTTGTTTATTTTGACGAAGGATGTGGGGGTCATCTCATGTGTAACAGGTATCGATAGGTTTCTTGGATATTATTTCATCTCTAGAGCTCGAAACATCCGGGTGAAATAGATTAAAAAGTATCTTTTGCAAACAAAAGTGTTCAACTGCTCAACTTTGCATCCAAAACTTGTGAAGAAATAACCCTTATTGTGCTTTATGGAAATGGTTCATCATAAGTCTTTCACCAAGATCAGTAGTAAAAATCCATACATGGAAGATTCTAGACTAAACCATAAATGGATACACTTTTATTCATGCACGATACTCCAATAGAGCAAGATCATGCATGGAAGTCTCCACATGCTTAGACAGCGGATTACATTGAGCGAAGACTAATGATCAACATTTAACTTAGTAATGCATATGTCCAGGTGAACCTCCTTGGAGTCCCCATGCACATTGTTGGGGGTCAAATAATACCATGCGTCTTCCATGTCCACATCGGCGGGAAGGTCCCAGCTCGGCAGAGTCCAAGTCAGCTTGACGTAGCCAGTGTCGCCGCCCACGGACCTCCGAGGGGTAGTAATAGTGAGCATGCACCCATATATCGGCCTCGTGTCAGTGTCAGCGTTAGCGGCGTCTCCCCTGACGCACACTACAGAGATGTGGCGGCAGCCTGCGCGGGCCTCGCTGGTGGCCACGATCAAGAGGAAGATGCTGCCGTCCTCCTTCGAGACTAGCAGGCAGCGTTGATCCTCTAGCGACTCCTGCACGATGAACGGGTAGCACGTCTCGTACTTGATGTTCTTCGCCAAGGGCCAGTAGTGATCGCCGCACGCCTGCGTCAGGTGATGCACGATGTCCGCTGGCGAGCCCCAAAACGGCACCGGGCACTCATAGCAGTAGACGAAGGGCTCCTTGGAGGCATCGACCAGGCCGTCCATGAAACGGGAGTGGCTGTAGGGGACGTTCCGCCAGTTGAATATATGAGCAAGTTACTACGAGATTTACTACAAAATAAATCATGACGGCTATAACAGAGATTAAACTAATCATGCGGACTAGCATAGTAGATGAACAGATCGAGTCTAGGACACAGACTAGAAACATGAATTCTACCACGATTTGAACAGAAGGATGAAACACATACGATGCAACGGGAGCAGCACCATTGGCGTTGAGGTTGTCGCCCATGTCGTTGAGGAAGAGGTTGCCGAGGTCGGGAAGAAGTCGTCGTCGGTGAAGTCGTGGCTGCTAGCAATCGCGAGTGCACTCCCAAATGTCAACAAATACCGCCAAATGGAGCACAGGAGGCGGTGGCTATAGGGGCGTTATGGCCGCCGAATGGAGCGCAGGAGTAGCCCACGGCGATGAGACGGTGCTCCTCCCTAGTCTCTATTCTTATCTCTATCTCTACTACTCTTCTTTGTTTTTATAATATACTAGTTGTAGTTGTCAAATCGAATAGTACTGCGTCTTCCATCGCACGCCCGGCTGAACACGCCTCGCCTCCATTAAACCCGCATGCAAACCGAGAAACCTACTCCGCCCGCGGGAGAAATTTGCCGCTGTCAGCGGGAGGGTTATTCTGCAAATTTTCAGCAACTTAGCATGCGACCGTTTGATCTCAGATCCAAGGGCTGCCAGCTCCTCAGATCATGGTCGCACCTACCACGACCGTCGTCGCGACGCTGGGTCAGCGCCTTGGAGATTTAACATGGTGCGTTAGGCTATCTGATGTTGGCATGTCATACATAGTCATCACTTGGTCACTCGTACTACAACAAGGTTAGCTATAAGGTTAGTAATCACTTAGGAGAAAATTTTACTACTCCCTTCGTTTACTCCTCGTCCCTACTATGTACGTACTTTGGTTAGTACTCCCTCCATTTACTTATACAAGGCCACTATAAAAAAATACGTTTTGCATCTATACAAGGCCACAAATAGCAATCGAGCCTTTCCAGTTTATGGCTCAATTTCAAAATCTCTCCAACCAAGGTAGACAGTGAGTGGTCGAATTAATTTCGTAGTTTGCACAGTACGCTCGGTTTTCTCAAGAAGTTATGTTTACCGAGGCATTAATTAGAACGAATGCATGAATGACCACTAAATTTCCATGAACTTGTACATGCATTGGTTTTAGTTTCCTCTTGACACTGCTTGCGTCGGGTGATCTAACGCACCTCGAAATCCAACATGTAATGGTACTACTACTAGTATAGTAGAATTGAGACTTATCAAACGGAAAAACGAATGTTTTTTAGATGAGCCCTATAAACCCTAGTGGGTATGTACTCCGTAAAAACAGATTTTTCCAAAACTAAGTCGCTCCCTTTCATGAATTCTGTAGTATACTCCTCCGTCGACGCTCCCTTTCATGAATTCCGTACTTCCTGTCGCCGACATGTGGGACATATAGCAACCGGGTCGACGTGTCAAGCACCAAATAACAGTGCAGAACAGCAGGGGGGACGCACCCACTGTATCGCCCAAGATTAGTAATGAGCAATGAGACGTCAAATCACAATGCCGCACCTTCCCAGACGGACGGAGCAACCATTATTTCACACTTCGTTCGACATCATCTCAAACCACGTACTAGTATTGCTTACGCCTCAAGAGGGACACGCGACGCCTTGGTACATCATGACACGTGGGACCGCATGACAGGCCATGCTCCCCGCCGATCGCTCGGTAAAATCCCTCTTTTACTATACTTCCTCGGATCGGTTTACTACATGGCATGCACTTCGTTCTAGGTTGAGAATTTAACGGCTATATATATATATATATATATATATATATATATATATATATATATATATATGTGTGTGTGTGTGTGTGTGTGTGTGTGTGTGTGTGTGTGTGTGTGTGTGTGTGTGTGTGTGTGTGTGTGTGTGTGTGTGTGTGTGATAAACAGTGCGCTAGCCTTTTAAAAATGTATACTTTTGTACAGTAGTACTCCACTATCGATGGATTAGCCATGGAGCAAAATTGAAATTTTAAAAAAGGTGGTACATATAGAGGCGCTAAATCGCCAAATTATGCATATAGTACTATTAAAAAAGCTAGTATGTGCTTAATTGGTGCTAAATTCTATTAAAGAAATACTAGTACTAGTATGTACATCTTGAAGAGTTAAAGTAACGAGAAGAAACATAACATAGTTCTCATTGGGGCTCAGACAACACACCCTCAAATTAAACTAAGCACACCTGAAATTAAACTATGCAACTAATCCGTAGACACTACATTAGAAGTTTAGAACCGCCATGAGCAACGACACTGCCACCTTACTCGGAGTCCTCGTCCACGTCCTCGACTTCGTCCTTGTCCCTCTTCCTCTTGGCCGATACTTCTTTGCTTGAACTGCCAACTTGGCTGTTGCTCTTCATCCAACCCTTGTAGATATTGAAACAAAGGTAGCCATCCATTGCAGCGTAGTGGATGTGGTATATATCTAGTACATTCCGCTGCCATGCATGACGATGAAATGTGTAATGAGGTTTCTCCAGTTTGCGGTGCGAAGGATGAACCATGGCTCCTGCCAGGGTCAGCATTGAGGGCTGGCGAGAGGGCACCAGCCGATTCTTCTGGAGGTCGAAGGGGTTGCCTACAATGAGGCCTATCCGACCCAGGACTTCTTCGTCGTTCTTAAAGTCTACAGTAACGAATTTCACTGTTTTGTCCTTGAGGAAGTTCTTAAAATCCTGGCACTCAACATCGGCATGGCATATGTGGTAGACCAAGCAAACGTTATGTACGCAAACCTGGATCACGGCGGGCTTCTTCCTCTCTTCGTCCTTTAGATCCTTCTCTCGTCCCCACGACGTGGTGTACTCAACATCTAGCCCAGCGACCCACTCATCATGTGAGTTTTCGAACATGCGTGCAAGCGAGAAAGGCATCCTTTAACCGTCGCGAAGTGCGGGTGTAGATGACGTCGAACTCATCGCGGTGATGGTTCTAACCTTGTACTCACCGCCGATCGGGGAGATTTGGGACGCCATGGATTTGGGAGGAGGTTAGGATTAGTGGAACTGCCAGAATGTGAATGGTCGGGACGACTAGGAGCGAACCGCCGTAGTATTAAAGGACGTGCGGGGACGAGTAGGAGCGAACTGCCGCGTCGCGAACGGCAGGTAGTGGCTTTCCATTCTCCCATGATACGGTCTTCCGAGAGCCCTTGGATCGGAGATCGAACGGTTGCATGGCGTGATTCTAGAACAATGGGTGAATATCCTATCCGGAGGGTTATTCGCAAATTTTCAGCAACTTAGCATGCAACCGCTTGATCTCAGATCCAAGGGCTGCCAAGAGCCGTATCATGGTCGCGCTTACCACGACCGTCGCGTGCATTTCGCGTGGTCGCGCCCTTGGAGATTTAACATGGTGCGTTAGGCTATCTGATGTTGGCATGTCATACATAATCATCACTTAGTCACTCATACTACAACAAGGTTGGCTATAAGGTTGGCTATAAGTGTATTTTTACTCCTCTCTATCTCTTTCTTCGTACTCCCTCCGTCCCATAATATAAGAACGTTTTTGACACTAGTGTAGTGTCAAAAACGTTCTTATATAATGGGACATAGGGAGTACTAGTATTTATTGCATTTGCCAAGGAGTGACCTCTTCCAATGAAATGGTGTTGCTAAGTTTGCTTCATTTAATTAGCTATAGACTCAAAATTGTCTTTTCACCTAGGTACACGCGCTTAGCACCGTTTCTTCCTTGGGTCACCATACTAGTCTCTCTCTTCTTGATTAACTTGCCACATCAGAATTTATGCCTATGTGGCAAGCTTAAGCACCTGTAGGAGCAAGTAAGTACAATAGTGCGCTTTACATGGCATTTTTGCATATGTGGAGGAAAGAGAGGCAAGGAAAAAGTGGAGAAGTGGGCTCTCATGCAAGAGCCAACCTCTACTACTACATAGTGGAGCATTGGCAGAGGCACCTGTATGGAGGTGGTCAGGAATCGGGAGACTCACGCCGGTCGTAGCGCCGCAGTTAAAATGATAATGGCAAGTCAAATCACGGGGCCCCACATGTCCAGCAGTAACTCGCGGTAAAATCACACAGCCCTACGTTTGCAGCAGCCTACTCCCTCGTCTTCTCGCGTCTTTGTCGAACCGACTAGGCGGAACTGTCCCGCCGCCTACCGGGCAGGAAAAGCCCCGCCCTCGACTTTTAAATAGTATACACTATACTAATTTTGTATCCATGAATTGCGCCCGCGCCATGGAGCAAAGCGTCTAGAAAATGGCGGCACACATGTACGAAGTATACAGCACGCCCGTCGCGTTCGCGTCGCACCCTAGACGGTCGGTCGGTCTGGCACGCTGCTCTCCAAATGGAACGCGCGTCATATTGCGTTCGCACACACATGTGGGACGGCAATTGAGAACCGACCATAGGCACACTCCCGGCCCTGCAAGTCGGGTGACTTAATAGAAGAGGGAGACGAGCGATAGTACTAGAGAAGTGTTGTACTATGTTGGTGCCTGGACGATCCCTGCAAGACACGGAAGATCAGTTCGTCCATGCATGTGACCAGACTCCAGCAGACACGCCTGGATTGGCTATTGTCTACATATCATGCAGGCTGTGTTGTACATGGCTATAGTTGTGGTGAGAAATCTAAAAAAAGGTTTCTTGTCATCTCGCAAAATTATGTGTCATGTGCTTCGGATCACTGCGAGGGTTAAACAGCGACAACTGAGTTGGGCTAGTCATTGGGGGCACATGCACGAACAGTGACTACTCGGCTACCATCTAGGTCAAGCCGGCTATGTTAATTAGGACATCTATCGACGGACCCCTTTTCTACGAGTTTATCTTTAATTTGAGCTTTGTTCCTCGTCTAGTTTGTCCATCGGGATTCATGTTGTCTCCTTTGGGCAGTGAGGTTATGATCTCTTGTCATGTGGCATTTTTTCGTGTTATATGTTATAATCCGGCGCTTCAGATCAAAATGACGACAACTGCGCCTCCGGGCACATGCATGAAGACTTCTCGACAGTCATTGACGAGGTCAAGCCGGCTCCGGTAGACAAAAGAAAACTAAGTACTACTCCACTATATAGGCAGGAGCCTCCGCGCTTGCTTGCTAGTGTTGCTCTCTTCACATTGTCTCGGCCTCTCTAGATCTAAACACGACAACGGTGGCCACAGTCTCTCTCTCTCTCTCTTCTCACCGCTGGTCATAGATCCAGCCGGATCCTCTTCGCCGGGGAAGGTGAGAAGGTGCAACGTTCACACGGTCTTCCTCGGCGACGGCTGTTACCCACTGCTGGGCGCGTCCCGATCAGCCTGCCTTGCCGTTCTCTCCCAAGCACCGCTAGCGAGGGAGGGCCTCCGAGCCCTTCTTCCTCGCTGTCGTAGTATGGGCAGATCCGGCCTCCCGCTGCCCACCTAGCGGCATCCCGGCGACCATCGGGTATAACTTCCTTCGAAACCAGCCTTGCTCTACTTCCCGAGCTCCTGAAGTCGCTGCATTTGTAACTTTTACTATTTCTCAGGCCCCCTCGTAGATAGGATCAATCGGCTATTCTAAAACCACCTAATTTTTTTATGTTTAAGACGTAAAACTAGTTCATGCACTCGAATCTAGTACTACTTGGTTCAAACAAGGAAGAAAGGGTGTGGGGGTGGGGGAGGATTTGTTACCTGAATCTAGGACTTGGTCGAAAGAGGAAATAATGGGGGCGAAAAGTAGCGTAAACCTGCTATCCAACCGGTCTCTAGGTCTAATAGGAAATAAAGGAAACGCAGACAAACTCAATATAAACCCGATCTATTGGTTGAAAAAGGAAAGAAAGTGGGGATGGGGACAAGTCAATGAGTAAGTCCAGACTAGATTTGCTAGCCTCACACAAGATAAGGTGGCTATACCGAACAAAAATGGGACCAACCCAGATATCCTATTCTGATGTTTGTTGCCCGAGCCACTCTTATGTAATGCCACTGGTAAAATGTAGCAGTCACACTGTTAAAAGTAAGGACACATTAAACCAATGTTGTTTTCAATGTAATGCCTCTAGTAATATGAAACAATGGCACTTCTTTACATGTCCTGCTAAAATTTCCCATTAAGATAAGTTGGTTCTTTTTGTTAGAAATGCAACTGTCCTGGTCCGCCTACTCTCCCGTGCCCAAAGTAATGTCGTATTTAACGGTTATCATAGTTAATCCTAATGCCCACACTAATATCTAGCAATGCCACTGCTTTAGAAATTGCTACTGTCCTTGTAGGATTGCCATTCAGATAAGGAACATGCTTCTTTTCATTTGATGCATGTTTCATCACTTGTTAGTCACCCTCCTTTCCACCTTTTTTGTGCAAACAGAGATATACATTTCACGCTCGATCTTAGTTGAACTGCACAAATGATATCCAAATTATAGTTGAGCATTCTAGGAGCTTCACAACCAACCTTGATGTTGCTCAATTTTATCGCAATTAATGAAGAAGAAGCTTTGTGGGTTTCGTTTTCTGATGGAAATGGAACCGGGGCTGGAGCCCTTTTCTTAAATTTTTTTGAAGAAGAAGCTGCTAGCTCACGGGACATTGCTTCATTTTAGGTGAACTGCACCAAAAGGTCCCATGAATTGAATCATCCATGTTGGTGACCGAAAGAGCCAGCTTCAGCATCCCAGTCTAAGCACCCCCGGCCTCCATCCTTGCGACGCACGGTACACCTTGTTTGCCACCTGCTCGACCCTAGTGTCACTGATAAAATGAAGTAATAATACAGTTAAAATAGAGTGAGTGTCATCTCTATCATTTCATTTCCAATGTAGATAAAGAAAGTGCTTCTCTTGGTTAAAGTATGTTTCATCAACTAGTCCCATTGTTAATGTTTAAGCGTTTACGCAAACCGGGTGCTTAATTTTAGTTGATATATACAAAAATAGAGATTTGAATGTCTCAAGGCGCCTCCTTGTACTACTGCTGTACATTGATGTTCATCACCGGCGTAAGGTGTATCTGGGAGACTTGGGCGATGTCCATATGAGGCGCATCAGATGAGGCGTCGTAGGCCCATCTCGCCCGCAAACATGGCATACTATGATACTATCGCAATATTTTCTTCTATTTATTTTGTGTGTTTCATCAACTAGTGCCACTATAATGTAATCACGCTTTTTCATTATCTATGCAAACAGGGTTATTCAGCTGCATTTTGGTGGAACTGCACAAATGTATGTATGGAACCGGCATATATGCAGAGTGCGAGGTGTGCCAAGTAAAAATTACCGACACCAACCATGTTGCATGCACGCATTGGCATCCACCACAACCAGTGGGATGTGTGGCGCTCTCTGTGGATGAATCTTTCTCGGTAGCAAATCCTCTAACCAAATACTAGTAGCTTATATTGGCAGTTTTCTAGGGAGTACTCTTTTCTGAAAGAAGCACCAATCTATTTTTCTTTATTTGTACACTGTGTCACAACTTTGACCCAAAGGTCCAGAGCTATTTTAGGGTGATTGGCGTAGTACTCGGAGACTGATTGTAAGCATGATTTTCATTAGCTGTCACACTGATTGTAAGCATGAGCAGGTGGAAGATTAGGTTAGTGCGAAGCTTACCTTAAACCCTACCGCCGCCGTTGAAACGAGGTGAGCGTCGAGGGAACCGTGGAGAACGTCGGGGAAGCGACGTCGCGCCATCCGGCCTCCTCTTGCGGTGGGAGAACGAATACTCCTGTGGCTCCGGCTGGCTCTGCACCCTCACAAACGGCACACCATACTCGATCAATTCGTTATCCTCTGGGTGCTCGACCTTCGACCAGACGCCCACCACCTCCTTTGGATCGCCTCGGGCGAATCTGTCTCGCTCCATCGCCCATAGGAGATACTCGATGAACTCGGAGGATCTGGCGTGATCGCCGCCGAGGAGTACATGTACATCGCCGCTGTCTCGCTCTTTCGCATACATTGCCACATGGCCCGCACCGTCCTCAAAATCTCCCACTCATTGTTAAACCAACTAAGGATCTCCTTTAACCTGGCTAACTTTGCCTGGTCGCCGCCGGCGATCTGCTGATTCATGCTGCCGCATCCTCTCCATAGATGTCGCTACGAGTGGTCCGGTGCTAGCTTTGGAAGATGGGAGGAGAGACGGTGGTCTTGCAATAGAGAAGAGGGAGAGAGAGGAGGTGGTTTTGGGATGGAGATGATGGAGAGGAGAGGAGGTGGTTTTGCAATGGAGAGAAGATCAGAAGAGGGAGAGGCGAGACGGTGGTTTTGGAATGGAGATGATGGAGAGGAGAGGAGGTGGTTTTGGAATGGAGATGATGGAGAGGAGAGCAGGTGGTTTTGCAATGGAGAAGATCAGAAGAGGGAGAGGCGAGACAGTGGTTTTGGAATGGAGATGATGGAGAGGAGAGGAGGTGGTTTTGCAATGGAGAAGAGGGAGAGGAGCGTCTGGCAGCAATTTAGGATTGGGCGAGAGGGCGGTGCACAGGATCGGATCAAAATCAAAATCAATTTACCCTTCAATTAAGAAAGCGACCCCACATTAACTAGTCTCCCTTTTATTCGGGTCATAATTGACCATGATTTTCGCACATAAAATATATGTTATACGTTGCAAAAATAATATAATTTGAAAGTACATTCAGATCTGAACCAAACGATACAATTTTTGGTGACATGCATTCACATTTTGCTTGTCACATACAATGACGTGGTCAAACTTTGACCCAAAATACATAAAACAACAAAAAATACTTCCAAGACCAGCGCCGCTCTTCCGCTCTTATCCTCTTAAACCACCGCCGCTCCTCTCCTGTTCCAATCTAAATCCAGCGCCGCTCCTCTCCTCTTCCATTTCAAAACCACTGCGCTCTTCTCCTGTTCCAATCCAAAACCAGCGTCGCTCCTCTCCCGTTCTAAACCAAAACCAGCGCTGCTCCTCTCCTCTTCCATTCAAAACCACCGCCAAGCAGTGAAGGTGTTGTGGAGAAGTAGATCGATGGAGGAGTACAACCGATACGTGAGGATCGCAGACGGTGACCCTGTGAAGCTAGCTAGGATGTTGGAGATACAGTCTTGGTTTGACAACAAGGACCAACTAGCGGCGACGGCGACATCCATGGCCAAATATCTGCAACAGAGCGAAAAGGCGGCGATACTCCCGGAGGGAGTCACGCCGGAGTACATAGAGCTGCTCCTCTGGGCCATGGAGCAAACAGATTCACCGAATCCGATCGTGAGGGAGCGGTGGTGGGAGTATCGATCCCAGTTGGAGCATCCACCAGAGATTGAAGGATCGAGCATCTATAGGGTGCCGTTTGTGAGGGTGTCCTGCCAGAGCGAGCCGGTGGAGTCTTCCTCGACCGAACCCAACTTCAAGAGGAGAAAAGCAGTTGGCCCGACGACGCTTCCCCGCCATCATCTCCCTCGCTGCTCACATCGTCTCACGGGCGGCTGTCTGCCGCCGAGGAATAGGAGGGGCTGCCCCCAGCCCAATAGTCGGGCATGTTGTGAATTGTCGAGGAGCTTAGGGTTGTCGAGATTTGCAGGTTCTGAATTGTGTTTTGTGTTGTATATTTTGAGAGTACTTTCAGATATGAATGTCTTTTGAATTTTAGATTTGCAGATTGAGCATATGAAGAATTTTATGAATTCTAGAGATCTATTTTAGAACTTAAAAAATGTAGTTTCATAAGAGTATAAAAGTGCACACGAGAAGAAACGCAAGTTTCAGTTTGAGATAAGAAACGCAAGTTCGATTTCAGATAAGAAATCGCAACTTTCGTGAGGCGAGCATTTATATTAACGCGCCTTTTCAAACAGGGTTAACATCATGTTGGAAGTTTTATTCATGGTCGAAAATGGAACTACCAGCCGTTAACATCATGCTGATCAAAATTCATGCATAGCACATCTTCATATGATGCATACAAAATGCCCACACAATGTCGAGTGTAAACACGAGAAAACGAGAGACGAAGTTTTGGCAAGTGTTGGACGTGGTTTTGGGCTGCCCCGTCTAGGCTTTCATTTTTAACATGCGCAGCCCACGACCTCGGATGGGAGGGCCTGTTTGTATTTTCTTAGGGCCGTCATGTATCGACCGGCCTATGGACCTCCCATCCGAGGTTTCATTTTTGGCAGCCCATTTTTTTTTAAGAAAACGCAGAGGTCTGTTCTATTTTTCTATATAAGAATAGGAACACCAGGTACAACTTATGTTTTCCTTCTAACTATATTATATATATTTAAATTATTTTATATGTTATTATATATTATTTTATTGTCATCATATATTTAATGATACTTACATATGTAAGAAAACAATATCCCACATCTTATTAACTTAACAAAATAATTTCTTAACAAATAAAATCCTGGATTGTTTTGGCACGAAAATTCTAGTGATTGTGTACAAAAGCTTGGTAAGATTTAAGGACGAATGAAATAATATCACTTATTATTTAAATATTTTTATAACAAAATGCTTAGCCCTTTTTTATTTTTTGATAGCATTGCTGGCCCAACCCAACATTATAATTAGAATCAACCCAACAAAATCATGTATCTAGATAAAGTGCAAATGGCCTGTAATTTTTTAGAAAATAAAATAAATGGGCCGCATGGATGCTACATTAATTGTTCACCCAGCCCAGCTAATGGTTGTAATTCAGAAAAAAGATCAAATTGACAGTAAATTCTACCGCAAAAAAAAAGATCAAATTCTGAAAAATGGGTTGAATACGTGCCACATTTTTGGAGGCTGAAATATGGGCCAATAGGTCGAAGCCAACGCAAGTCGTTGTCAATTTAGTCAACAAATGATTCTGACATGTTAGCCGTTGGATTTACATCCAACGGCGGGCATCCATCTTCAATCTCTCGTCTTCTTCCTCCAGCGCTGCCGGGACCACCTCCCTCCTCCTGCTGCTAGCAGCTCTGCTTAGCACGCTTCGCTATGAAGCGCTACTCCATCGTTGGCCAGGCCATCCCTCCACCCTCCACACCTCCTGTTCTTCTCCACCGATCGCCGAACCACACCGCACTAGAACCGCTTAACCTCGTACACCTCTCCGCTCAGGACTCTACTCCCGCGTCTTCCCATCTCCGGCTCGTTGCTGCCGGGGCCTCGCCGTCGTCCACCACCTTGATGTGCTCGGCGCGGCGTGGTCAACGTGGTCAACGAACGACACCATCGGAAGTAGATCGCGTGGAGAGGTCGACAGTGGGTCCACGGCCGCACACAAGGAAATGCCTCCTTATTACGCCAAAATAATGATTCCTTCACGACATCCGGGACCCACCGAAGGGCCTCAGATTTCGCGAAAAAATGTGCCCCCGCTGACTTGTCGGACCCACCAGCTATCTTTGCACGCAAGGAAGTGCCTCCTTATTACGCACAAAAATGAATACTCCCCGCCACCGAACCCAAAGATACCGAGGCTGACTTGTGGGCCTACCCAGCTTGATGGGACGGAGGGCTTTGTCAACTTAGTCAATATGAACGATTCTAGCTCTGTTATCGACGATGTTCATCCAACGGTTGTAGCGCTTCTTCAACCTCTGGTCTTCTTGCTCCAAATTACCAAACCATTGTCGGTGCGTGCTGCGTGCTCCTGCCTCCGTGGACGGCAGGATGCCGCAGAGGCCTCACCGCCCCTACTACTCCCACCGCTAGCCGTGCCATCCCTCTACTCACCCACACCCCTGTTATTCTCAAGGCGACAAAGAGCCTCACACCGCAGCCGAACCAAAGAACCCTCGTACTCCTCTTCGCGGGGCATCCATCGCTTGCGTCTTCCCGGCTCCAAGTCATCCCCTTCCTAGGCCTCACCATCGTCCACCGCCGTGGTTCTCTCGGCGCGGCGTGGTCAACGTGGTCAAGGAACGACTTCCATCGGACGTGGACTGTACATGGAGAGGCTGAGAGCTGGGTCCACGACCGCAACAAGGAAGTGCCTCCTTATTACGCGGAAAATAATGATTCCTCCACCGACAGCGGGACCCACCGGACGGGCCATCGATTTCGCGAAAAAATTTCCCCACTCGCCGGGACCCACCAGCTACATCTTCGCACGCAAGGAAGTGCGTCCGGCCAAAAAAAAAACGATTCGCCCTCCTGACTGCTGGGACCCACCAGCTACATCTTCGCACGCAAGGAAGTGCGTCTAGACAAAAAAAACGATTTGCCCCCTGACTGCTGGGGCCCACCAGCTACATCTTCGCACGCAAAGGAAGTGCGTCCGGGCAAAACGAAACGATTCGCCCCTCTGACTGCTGGGACCCACCAGCTACATTTTCGCACACAAGGAACTGCCTGACAGTCGGGACCCACCTGGTCGAAGCATATGTAGCGTTGTCATTCTGGTCGTGAACGTGTACGTACATATATACTGGTGGATGTAGAGGCGCGCACGTGTCGTAGTAGAGGCGCACACGTAGCATGTACACGCACGCATGCGCGAGGGTGCAAGAAAGAAAATACGCCACATACGCATATACGGGCGGGGTCTCAACGCCTACTCGCGCGATCACGCACATGGCTGGGTCGGCACGGAGAAACAAAGTCGCTGCCGTGTTCATGGGGAGGCAACGGAATGCGCCGTGTTCATCGGGAGGCAACAGAATGCGTGGTGTTCATCGGGAGGCAACGGAACGCGTGGGAGCCAACCGCTTGGACGGAACAGCGATGGAAGCGAGGCATGGCGAGCGCGCTGGGAGGAAATGACCTCCCACGGTCGAAACGGGGTCCTGTTGACCGGGAGGGTGTGGCGTCATGCAAAACGGAGGAAACAGACCTCCTACGGTCAAACGGGGGTCCTGTTGATCGGGAGGGGTGTGGCGTACCGCAAAACGAAGGAAACGGACCTCCTATGGTCGAAACAGGGGTCCTGTTGATCGGGAGGGGTGTGGCGTACCGCAAAACGGACGAAACGGACTTGTGTTGGAGCGCTACGGTCGAAACGGGGTCCTGTTCATCGAGAGGGGTGTGGCGTACCACAAAACGGGACTCCACGGGATATTGTTCATCTTCATCATCGACCTCCTCCAGCCTCCACGGGCTACCGTCGACCTCCTCCAGCCTCCACGGGCTCCTGTTCATCCAGCCTCCACCGCGCTACTCCATGGCCATCGCTCAACCACCCTCCACGGTCAGCCCTCCATCGCTCACTGCTCATCCAGCCTCCACACCACGGGTCCTGTTCAACCACCCTCCACGGCCACCCCTCCACCGTATATCGTTCATCCAGCCCTCCACACCGCGGGTTCATGTTCATCCGAGGCAACGCCACCGCCATCTTGCTCATCCAACCCCCCCGCAACGCCATCGCTCATCCAATCGATCGGCTTGATTAGCGGCAGCAGCGAAGAATCGCCCATCGGGTTCGATTAACAGCCATCGATCAATCGCCGGGTTCGATAACGCGTAGCTCGCAGTCTGTCCGCCGGGTTCGCCAGAGCCCAACGCCTCGCTCGGGTTCGCTAGAGCGAACGCCGCACACACGCCACAGCGTCGTCGAGAGAAACGCGCATCGCTTCGCCCCCAACCTCCCACCGTGAACCGACAACTCCCGAAATTTTCCTCCCTCGCTTCTACCATGGTTTTTCCGTCATGGACGGCCCAAAGAATGTCATGCAGCTGCGTCTCCGCCCGCCAGATTTAAAAGCCCATTTTCCGTCATGATTTTTGTCATAGAAGTAGGAGCCCACCACATCTATGATGATACCGGGTTTTGTCACAATTATCGTCATAGAAGTGTCATATGTATGACAGAAAAAAATTCATTCGGCCGAAAATGTCACGGATGTGTCTTTTTTTTGTAGTGATATAGATGCATAAATAGAAGCGATACATAGCTCAAACTCTCATTCGTACTTAAAATAACTACTAGCAACCACTCTCAATCGTAACGATTGAAGAAACGGCGCCACTTTGCTCTGGTAGAAGGGTGAGGAGCAAGTAATGCCCATGCCCTAGCCCACCTGATGATCTTCCCTGAGCTCTTGCGCCTGCCGCCAGGGACAAGAACCGTGAACTCAGCTGGGTTGCACTTCTCCAAAATCTTCTCTGCTAGCCTCCTCTTAAACTCCAGCTCCCACGCTGATGGCCTGGGCGCCACAGGGTAAGCCCTTTGCCTCCTCACCTCCACTGCCTCCTCTTCCTCATCTGTCAGCTCCCCAAGCTCTGGATCCATCTAGGGTTTGTAGAGGTGGGGTGTGGTGGCTGGGTTCTGGACAGGGAGAAGGGTGGGTGGAGGTGGCTATTTATGAGAAGTGGAGAGGCATCTAGAGTTATTAGGCCTATGTTTGTAAACCTAACTGGGCCAGAAAGCCCGGTAGAAAGCACTAATAAACACACATCAACTATCTTAAAGATAAAAATAACATAGCATAGTTAAGCAGTGCTTATCATTGACTCCATAACATAGCATAAGAGGTTCAAATTCAGGCAGAACATTCATTACAACGTACTTCATAACTTAGCATTAAAGGTTCTAGCAGCATACAATACAGCTCTTAACATTGGCATAGACATAGACTAGATTAACTTCACATTCCCCAAAATGTACACCCCATATCTTCACATCAGATTGTTAGGCCGCATACTTATAAAGGCCCTGGATGTACTTCACCATATGCAGAACACACTTCAAGAATTATGGATGGCCTTGATTTTCTCAATCTTCTCCTTGCTTGCATGCCCATCTTTTCAGCAACTCATTCACCACATGCTCAAGCTTTTCCTTCTCTTTCTTAAGCCAATCTCTCTCCTGTTCAACCTCCTTCGTTGCCTTCCTGGCGTTCTTGATAATGTCAGCTTGACTCTGTAAAATGCACCTCCGTTCCTTGGCAAGTTTGAGCTTCTCCATCTGAACCTCCAACCTAGCACTCTCTTCTACCTTTTTCTTCCTCTTCTCCAATTATTCCTCCTCAACTGCCTTCTGGTAATCCATGTGGTCTACCCTACCATCCTGCCAATCAAACATCTTGGATACATCTTGGACAAGCTTTGTGTACTCAATGCACAGCTTGTCATTTTCAGTCTTAAGCTTGGCCAAATGCTCCTCACACTTCTGCTTATCAACTCTGCCACAATTCTGTTCATGAAACATTTCCCACAACCTGGACAAGAAATTCTGAAGAATTGGAGGCCAAGGCTGGTCAACCCACTCAATAACACCACAGTTAACACCTTCACTCTGCATTTGGAAATTCATATATACATCACTAAGTGCACTAAATTTCATAACAAATCATATCAGACTAAGTAACTGAAAGTGAGGCTTAATTAAGCTGAATATGTTGTTTAATATAACAAAAATTGCAACTGAAACCCAACCTGCTTGTACAAGTTCACTCACAAATATATGCTTCCTATACAAATATATGCTTCCTCAATAGCTTAATACAAGGCACATTTCAGTTCATCGTTATAAATATTGTGTGGGTTCAGAAGAGCAACTTGTCAACATAATACATGTGATACTAAATTTTTAGATAATGTGTCCAATTAAGGTACTATACCTTCTGCACTGGACAACCATAGAAACGCCTTCCAGTTAAGGTTCCCTCAAATGCCACACATTTAATTCGCCTCATGTGGTGCTGCAGGTGGGTTCAGGAAGCTCGAGCTGGCCACAGAAAAGAGGCTCCACGGCGGTGTCAGGGGTCTCCTGCATGAACACATCAATAAAATCACCTTAGGTCACCAACTAGACATAGATTGAAAAATTAATTCCCCAATCCAGCAAGAACCCTAACCCTAGATTTTTAGCATACATAAACCTAGCTCCAACAACAATCATAACCCTGCCTAATAAATAACAGTAACCAAAGCCTACCTTAGCTCACCAAGATGAACCCTAACCTAATCTAGCTCCAAGATGAACCCTAACCCTAGCTCAGCAGACGGAAGGAACTTACCCAAAGAGCAATGTCCATGCTTGTGATGTCGCACTCATCCTCTTAGCTCGTTTCCGCGTCATTCCAGGAAGGCATGGTGATGGTGGAGCTTCCACAGCGCAAGTCGCTGCCGGCGTCGAAGAGCAGAGAGGAGAGTGAGAGCAGAGAGGAGTGCAGGCAGGGGAGGAGAGTGAGAGCGAGGGAGATAGTGACTTAATACGCGCACCAGGTGCGGTCCGACCGCACCGGTCGGAGTAATGGCTGTCAACGGCCTCGCCGTCAACCGCGATGCTGACGTGGCCTGATAGGCGTACTCGGACCGTCAGAAAACGGTTTAAAATGCTAGCAACTTGCAATTTGGGTTTTTGAGACAACTGACGCGAAAAGTGATCGGTATCAGTCACAAACTAAAATCTGATGGTTTTTTAAAACCCTAACGCGAAAAGTGGTAGTTTTATACTATTCACTTGCCTAAGCCTAGCAAAAAGAGTCAACCACGTTGGTCCCTTGTTGACCCCCGCTTCGCCCCGCTCCTAGGGTTCCCCGCTTCGCCCGCCGCCCCTCCCTCCCCGCCTCGGCCCGTCGGCCCACCACGCTGCACCAGCCGTCAGGCGCTTCCTCCTCCTCCCCCGCCCGCCACGTCACCTCCTCGGCGAGGTGACCAGGGCACATCTCCCGCCCCAGGCCCTCCCTTCCGTTCCTCCTCCTGCCGCCGCCGCCGGCGCCGCCGGCCCCCCGCGTGGTGTTGGCGGCGGCGGCGGGTTCCCCTGCCACAGCAGCCACGGCTTCGGGTAGTGGCGTCCCGGTGGTGCTCCTCGGTCTTGGTGGTTCGGCGGCCGGCGGCTCTGGCGGCGCAGACTCGGGTAGCCTAGTGGCGGCGGCGCAGCCACTTGGCGGTGCACCGCACGGATGGTGGCGGCGCCCTCGGCCAGATCTGGGCCTTTGGGCCCCATCTGGTCTGGCGGGTCGACTTCGGTCTCGCTGCGGCGGCTCCGGGGGCGATGGTGGCGCAGCTTCGTCGGGGTGGTGGAGACGGCGACGCTCATCGCAGCTTCGGCGACGGGTGCTTCACGAGCCCGTTTGGGCTCGGCCGCCCCGAGGGCTCGGTACGCCCCTTGCCGCGTCTCGGTCGGTGATCGCCGATGGCGGTGGAGGTTGTCTCCTCCGGCGTGGCTGCTCTCGCTGCCGTTCCTCGTTCGGCCGCTCCTCTCGTCCTCGTCGGTATCGCTTCGATGACCACGGTGAGGCGGCGGTGATGATGGCAAGATCGTGGTGGCGCACGCTTGTGGGTGGCTTGTCTGGTGGCGTGCGTCGGACTGTTCGAGGTTGTGGGTGTTTGGCGGATGGGAGAAATCCGGGCGGCTTGCTTAAGATCGACGGTGACGCTGTGGGCGCCATCGTTCCTTCCTGAAGGCGCCGGATCTTCCCTTCCCCACGCCCGCCGCGACGGGAAACCCTAGGACCTGTCCGGGCAGCAGCGTCGTCGTCGTCGTGTTCCTTCGTGAAGGTGCTGCTTGGAATGCGGAGGTTTGAGGTACCTGGAGCGAGGTGGTACATCTTCGGTGGGTGCAACGGTTTTGGAATATCATCGTTTTCGTCGATCTGACGCTATTGTCTTTATTTTCTTCCTTCTTTCTCTTTTGTTTCTTTTGGGCATGCTTGTGCTATTTGCTCCAGCATTGAACTCTTTGTTGTATCGGACGGTTACTATATCAATATAGCGGGGCGAAAGCCTTTTCAGAGTCAACCACTTTCAAACCAGAAGTGAGCTCGTGCCAGCCAACGAGGCAGACACCGACGGCAACAACCTCAACCTCCATTCATCATTCTTAGTGGGGAAGCGGCAAAGCAAGCAACCAGCGCGCTCCCATTTTGATTTCCCCCACCAACCGACGAGACCATGGCCGCGCCCACCGTCGCCAAGTCGCCGCCGGCGCTCGTCCCTCCGGTGGGGCCCACCCCGGGCGGCGTGCTCCCGCTCTCCTCCATCGACAAGACCGCCGCCGTCCGCGTCTCGGTCGACTTCATCCAGGTCTTCCCCCCGGCCTCCGACAGGGGCGGCGACGACCAGGTGGCCACGATGCGCCAAGGGTTCGCGAGGGCGCTGGTGCCCTACTATCCGGTAGCCGGTCGCATCGCGGAGCCCTCCCCGGGCGACCTCGTGGTCGACTGTACCGGTGAGGGCGTCTGGTTCGTGGAGGCCACGGCGAGCTGCTCGCTCGCCGACGTCAACGGCCTCGAGCGCCCGCTGCTCATCCCCAAGGCGGAGCTTATCCCCCGCCCTCCCCCCGAGGAGAAGCTCGAGGACCTCATCCTCATGGCGCAGGTTCGCACGCGATTACTTACTTACACCTCATCTCGTGGTCCACTGCCAACGATCCAATCCAACAAAAGAGAAACAAGACCCGGACGAGTGACGAATCTAGATTCCTAACTCGGGCGCTGCCATATTGTATTTGTAGGTCACGAAATTCACCTGCGGTGGATTCGCCGTTGGGATCTGCTTCAGCCACCTGGTGTTCGACGGGCAGGGCGCCGCGCAGTTCCTGCAAGCGGCGGGCGAGCTGGCCCGGGGGTTCCCGGCCCCATCAGTGGCTCCCGTGTGGGACCGCGAAACGATCCCGGACCCGCCCAAGCTGCCGCGCGGTCCGCCGCCGTCCTTCACGGCGTTCAGCTTCGTGACACAGGTGGTCGAGATCTCGCCGGAGAGCATCCTGCGAATCAAGGACGAGTTCAAGGCCGCCACGGGGGAGACCTGCTCCACCTTCGACGCGGTGACGGCCGTGGTCTTCAAGTGCCGTGCGCTGGCGGTTGAGCTCCCCGACGCCGCTGAAGTCCGCCTTGGCTTCGCCGCCAGCACGCGTCACCTCCTTCAGAGCGTGCTGCCGTCAGTGGATGGCTACTATGGCAACTGCGTGTACCCGGTCGGGATCACCCGGAGCAGCAAGACCATCCAGGAGGCGGCGCTGCCCGAAGTGGTCGGCGTGATGCGAGAGGCCAAGGAGGCGCTTAAGGTGAGGTTCACGGACTGGATGCACGGCGGCGCCAAGGACGACCACTACAATGTGCCGCTGGATTACGGCACCGTGACGGTGTCGGACTGGAGCCGCGTCGGCTTCAACGAGGTGGACTATGGCTTGGGCGAGCCCGGATACGTGTTCACGCTCAACGACGACGTCAACATCGTCGCGTCGGTGATCTACCTCAAGCCCCCGGCGCCCAAGCGCGGGATCCGGCTCATGCTCCGCTGCGTGGAGGAGCCACACGCCGCTGTGTTCGCCGACGAGCTTGCCAAGTACGCTTAGCTGGATGCTGCTTCTTGGCCATGGCCGAGTATATGTTCTCATACCTGTAACACCTTTTCACTGTACTTTTTCTTCACATTGGTGTGTGCAATGTTTTCATTTAGGTCACATTCTGGTGCTTTGTGCAGGTATAAACCACACTAGTATCTCTGCCATGTTTTGATTTCTTTTCAATGTGGAACAATTGTAAGCTTTTAGCCACGAGAATGAATAAAATTCAGTTTATGGTGGGGCAATTCCATTCATGATTTCATATGCTTACCAAATTATTTTAATTTGGAGCCATACTTTGATGGAAGTTATGGAAGTCAGTAGTTTTGCAGGAGTTCCCTGTTTCTGGTCTCATTGCCTATATGTTGATTGATGATTCATAGGTTTTAACATATGAAAACTCAAATCCAATTCTTTTGTGCGTCGCATTCACAAACACAAATAATCCAGAATGTTTTAGGCTACTTATATGTTTCACACTGGTCAGCTGAGTAAGATAAAATATTTCTCTGAGGGGAGGATTGCATGGAGAATCCTAGATCAGATGGTGCTGGAAAAAAATTGCAACAGATTCAAGATGGTCCTGTCGAACCAAATTAATCAGACGGCACCAATGCGTTATGCGTCGTATGAGATGGACTCACGGCTCATCTGCCTAGCTATCTGTCACTATTCACCATGCAGGTATTCACCTTTATCTTCACTGAAGTATTGACATACTCGTTTATAAAAATATATTGATATGAAAGTTTTCAAGGCTAATCTGTTGATATCATTATCCTGCCAGATGACATGTTCAGTTTTTAGAATGTTTGACGATGCAGAACGGCAACTGATGGAACTGGAGTATATAGTAACAAAACAAATATAGGTAGAAATCTTCATTCAAGATACTTATTACTTTTTGCTGCCCTAACTCTGGCACAGTCTGGTGCCTTTCTACACGCCAAATTACAAAGTTGTTACTTCTTCCTCATTTTTAATCAAAAGGCAGCAGTGCAGCTTGTCAATTGTCCTGATTTAAAGCTGGAATAAGAAGTATATAGACCAGGTAGCTAGCCGGCAGAGTAAACCAGAGCAAACAGAAAACAACCTGAAAATGTACAGGTCGGTTTGGATCTTGATGGATCCACTTCCGGTGTGTTCTGGTGGAGCAGATCGGTGTCCGGGGGAAACCTTGGCTGCCTTAGGCTGACCGGCAGCGGCGACGCCGATTTTGGCGCCGCTTTCCTCCTTGGGGCGTTCTTGAGGGCACCATCTCTCTCTCCAACCCATGTCCGGTGAAAGCCCAAGATCCGATCGCGGATCGGGCGTCGGGCGCCCTTTGGCACCGTAACCTTGCTGGAGGCGACGCCAAGGACATTGGGATCGGATGGAAGGGTCTGCAGGTGAGGGTGGGGTGTGCTGCCTCCCTCGTGGAGCGGTGTTTCGTTCTACATATTCTTGGCGGCGGCTCTTGGCGGCATGGAGCAGCGGAGGCTTGGCGTTAGATGTGTGGTGACGGACACGCGCAGGAGGTCGACGCTGTCGGCATCGTGGTGGCGTCGGCGGCAGCGAGACCGGCAAGGCCGTTACAACAGACAGCTCAAGATGGATATGTGGTAGGTGGTTGTGGCGGCCTCATACCCGGCGGGCGGCCTGGTTGAGGAGCACGCCAGACTGGTGGGTGCCCATACCTGGCAGGCGTCCAGGTTGGGACCTCAGGTCTTAGATGTTAGGTCTGGCTGCGAGGTCTGTTTGGTATTAGGCCCAGACCATCAGCGCCCCTTCATCAGTTAGATAGGAGTAGCGACAGAGGTTGCGAAGATGGTGGCTTTGGTCTTACTGTTGTATGACTTTGTAAGATTTTGTGCTAATAATTAATAAAGTGGCCGTATGCATCGACCAGATGCAGAGGCCGGGGGTATTCCTCCTTTTCGAAAAAAAAATGTACAGTGATAGAAATAATTTTAGTCTTAAGATTTAGTCAATCTACTAAACTTATGCAACAAAAAGGCAACACTATCACAGCTTTCATGACTGAATTGACATTCTGGAGAGAGGAAATTGACACTAAAATCTTCCTTTACAGAAAATAATGAACAGAAATACAGAAAATTAAACACAGAATTAAACAATCTTCCATAATATAGAGATAACAAAAGAACATTTAAAATATTTTTGTACTAGTTTAAGTAATTTGTATAAAGCTTTTATTTTTCCAACTGATTGTTGCATGTTACTCAATAGTTATCATGTCAATTAGTTGAGATCCCATGAAATTGCAGTTCAAACCTGAAGACAGGTGACCACGACAAACTTGCATTCTAGCAGTCGAAGTATATCATAAAAAATCGAAATAAATTCCAATACAATTACAGTTCAAATCTGAAGATGGACCGCGACAAACTAACATTCCAGCAGTTGAAGTATATCGTACAAATTCAAAATAAACTCAAGTCAATTTAGATCATGCATATGTTTCTTGCTTTCAGGATAGGATTTTCTTGACTTATGGTGCTAACCTGATAACATAGTTGAATGGAAAAGCCACCTGGCATGTTTGGTAGTTTGGCATGGTAGGTCTCTTAAGCCATGTCATAGTAGTCCCTATCTAAAAAGGTAGAATTACCTTGGGACCAAAGCAAGCAATGTGGGACAGTAACTAATACAAATAAACTTATGTAAGTAGTTCACTACCAGGCAAATAATATCAGAAATACCAAGTCTTACAGAAAGAAAGAAAGAAAGGAGAGAAAGGGAAAGAAACGAGTTCGACACACTAATGGGAAACCCGCTGTTCCTCGTCAATTAAGAGACAAACTACGGGACGAAAACCCACTAGTACCCTACACAACACACAACACCACAAGAGTTCTAGGAGCAGCTATTCCACAGGGGCAGCAAGATGCCAGTTATTATTTGGAGACTCTGAAGATTCCGATATCGATGGAATGTAGAATCACCAGACCTCCCTGTCCACACACAACATAAAAAAATAGGTTAGCACCGTTGCATAAAATGTCAATTATCACATTCTAATCTCAGAAGCTTCCACTTACAAGATTGAGCTATAACTTCTGCAGTCAATGGGAAGGGAGAATCTGCACAAACATGTCTTTGAGTTCTTCACGTGCAGCCATTTTTTCCAAAATCCTATCATTGGATATCAGTTCTGGTGACAGATTGCTCCCGGTAGGTTGCGGTTCATTTGAAAACAGTAATTTGGACATGTGATCCTTGGTAGCTTGTCTGTCATATTTGACCTTCTCCTTTGTTCCTTCTGCAATCAGGTTGTATGTGTACACAATCTTCTCCTGGCCGATTCTATAGGCTCGGCCAATCGCCTGCCGTCCAACAGAAGGATTCCAGACGACATCAAGGAGAACCACACGCGATGCACCGACCAGTGTTATTCCTTCACAGCAGGCCTTGGTTGATGCAAGCATCACCTTAGCCTCACTGTTCATGTCATTGAAGGCTTCCATCAAGGCTTCGCGCTGTTTAACACGCACATTTCCACTCATGAGTAGGATCTCCTTGCCTTCTGTCCAGTCTAGCTCTGTGGTAAGCTGGTCCATGATCAGGGCCAGTGGCTCAAGGTATTGACTGAACACCAGCACTCTTTCTTTCAGTGCTTCGCAAAGACGGATGATCTCAAAAACGAACCATGTCTTCACTCCTTCGCATGGGTTCAGCCGCACGCTCTTCATCTTGTCCACAACAGAGGCTTCTGTGTCTGACAGCTTTGTGCTTGTGACAAGGAATGGGTGTATGGACGCAAGAGATATCTTGTATTCTGCGTCAAGAAAACCCTTCCCTGCACTTTCCTCCATCATTGCGATGATTTCCTTCTGACGAGGAAGAGGGTTCAGGATCACAACAGATTCTCTCAATCCTGGAAGAGACTTCTGAAGAATGTCACCATTATGGATGTGCACAAAAGGGCCCAGCTTTTCCCGGATTTCAGTGATGTGTTCATCCGTGATGTTACTTATCCTTAATGAACTCCAGAATTCTTTGCCTTGATCCTCCTCCACCTGAGGCGCTGCTCTTGATTGACTGGTGGAAGCAACTCCTTTCTTGCTGAGTCTTGTACAAGCAAAATCTTTGGCAAACTTGGGCTTAACCAGGCACAAGATGTTGTACAGCTCTAGGAAGTTGTTCTGGAATGGAGTCCCTGACAGGATTATCCGCTTTTCGGTGCTGACCTCTGCGAGAACTTTCCAAATGAGGCTCTTCTTGTTCCTTGGTGTGTGCCCCTCGTCGAGGACCAGCAAGCCGGGCTTCTCAAGAAGCAGGTTCCTCTGCATTTCTCCATCCTTGCCTTCGCCCTTGGCAAGATTCCTGTAGAGCGAATAGCTTAGACCGATGATGCTGCTCCCTTCATACCATGATGCCAGCTTCAGCATCATCTTGGATTTCTGGCTCAGTTTCTTCATGGCCAGCTTCTGGCACAGACCATGATCCTTGGAGACCAGTTTATGGATGGTCTTGTCTTGATTCCACTGGATCTCACTGGAACTGAGGACATGGAACGGGAGCTTGACATTCCATTTACTGAACTCCTGCTCCCATGTAGCCAGCATACCCCTGGGGGCAATGATAACTGGCCTGCAGTGCGGGAAGAGCTCCAGGTAAGATTGCACGAATGTGATTGCTAGCCTGGTCTTGCCGGTCCCTGGGGCATGAGAAATCACACAGCCACTTGTGGTGTCAGTGTTCATGGTGTGCCTCAGCTGCTCAATGTCGATCCCTCCTGCAAGTTTTCTCCACATGAACTCAAACCCTTCCCGCTGGTGTGGGAACATGTCTTCCCGTACCCCAGGAATGAGATCCCAGACGACGCCAGTTTTGTCACTTGCCAGTCCCACGTTGCTTGCCCCTTCATATCCAACTGATTTCAGGATGTCATCAACGAACATGTCAAGCCTATCATGCTCCGCTGCTGGCTCCCTATCCGTCGATTCCTTGGCCTGTTGAATCGAAGAGGTCAGGGAAAAGAGAAACAAGGTGCCTATTGATGCTCTCTGTTTCTAGAAAAGTCAATGGAAACACGTACTGACGTACACATGCTGAAGCCAAATTGTGCTTACCATGGATGGAAATACGTGTCTAATTTCGATTTCGATGTAATCGCATTTTCGGCATCGAATGCCGATTTGATCATCATGAAAGAGATCATGCTTCCCTCGCTTGCAAAAAGTCCCTCCATGTGCAGGAATTTCATGCTCATCGCTCTCCTCGTCCTGAATGAAAAGACAAAGGGATCAGTAGCGTGTTTGTAGAACTGAAACAAAAGTGTTGTTCTATACAGTATCCAGGGAAAAGAAATCCAACAATTTTCATCTTCTTCACATTTGTAGGAGCCTAAAACAAGGCCACAAATTGCTAGAAAAATTAAACGTAACTGGTCCAAACCAAAAATTGTAGCACAATTTGGACAATTAACAGGAGGAACAGATTATTTAGAGGGTGTTTGTTTCCAGGGACTTATTGGCTTAGGGACTTAAAAAAGTCTCTATAAGTTCCATCTAAACCAAACAGGAGGGACTTATAGGGACTTAAAGTGGGCATTTGGGACTTATGAAATAAGACTCTCAAGTAGGAACTTATAGGGACTTATAGTTGTAATATGGTCTTATAGGGACTTATAAGTTTCAGGAATCAAACAAGTAGGGACTTTTTAGGGACTTGGGACTTATAAGTTGGGACTAAAAAAAGTCCTAGGACTTATGAACCAAACATGGCCTTAGTTACCTTGTGGCAAGTGTGAGAAGAAACCTTGTTGGATTCGGCCTCCAAGTCCAAGGCCAAGTCACGTTGTGCCCACAGGTCGTCCAGAGCAGTCTTCTCCGGCACCACCTCATCTACAACCCCGAAGGAGAACACCAGAGGAAACGGATCGCCTCCCTGCTCTGGTGCAGGAACAGGGGCGTCCAGAGGAAGAGAGGCGTTCTGAAGAGTGGCCTCGATTCCCTCGAAAATGGAGTAGAGCAGATCGTCGTAAGTCTCTTGGTCTCGCCCGTCCTGCCGCCTCGGAGGAACCAGCGAGCTCTTCTTGAAGGTGACATCGCCCTGCTGCTCCCATCCCTCTGCGGGGAAGTCCTTGCACTTGCGGCCGGCCGCCTGCCGGCAGGACGCCGCTCCTTCTTTCTTTGCCCTCCGGGAAGCTCCCTGCTCATCAGCCTCATCGCCGCCGTCAGCAGCATCATCATCTTCTTCCATGCGCTGCTTCTCCCTTCTCCTCGCGGCGGCCATTCCGCCGGGTTCCTCGAAGTCTTCATCGCTGTGGGCAGCGTTTTGTCCTCGGCGCCGCCTCGTCGCCGTTCTGCCATCTTCGTCAGAGTCATCATCGGCGTTTTGTCCTCTGCGCCGTGGGCGGCTTATCCCCGTCCTGCCATGCCCGCGGCCGCCCTCGTCACTGGACGACCGCGCTGGATGAGGCGGTGGTTTGTCTTTCTCGTCCTCCTCTGCATCCGAGCTGGACTGCGACGGCGTGTCGACGCAGTACGGCTTTGTGCGGGTGGCTTGCCGGAGCAGCTTCGCGTCGGGGCATCTCCGCTTTGACCGCAGCCGCGACGCGACGGTGCCGCCAGGAGAGGCGGTGTCCGCCATCTTGGTGATGTACCACCCTTCAAACTTCCGCTTGGGGAAGATCTCGCCGCCCGGCCGCGGCCCCGTGTACCGACCGGCGAGCCTGGCATCGCTAAGCACGCGACGGCCCGGTTCTTCCTCTGCCCCAGGTTCCTCGGAATCTTCTTCCGATTCCTCCGACTCTTCCTCTTCTTCCTGCTCCCATTCATCTTCCTCTTTATCTTCCTCTTCCTCCTCTTTATCTTCTTCCTCATGCCCGTCCTCTGCACCGTCCTTATCCTCTGGATCCGGCATCCCCACTTCCTCCTCCCCCTCCTCCTCGCCATCGTCAGAGGCACCCTCTCGCCGACTCGTCTCAATTCCGTTGCTCGTTCCATCGGGGCCGCCGCTGCTCGTACTCTCGTCAGACCTCGGGGCCTCCTTCTCCTCCTCGCTTGACAAGAGGAGAGAGGGCCAGTCGATGTCATCGACAGGCTCCTTCTTGACTGGCCCCCCGGTCTCGCCGACATCTTCTTCTCCGTCGTCGTCGGAGATCTCGACGATCTCGGCGGGCTGGACGCCAGTGCCCAGTGCATCCGCCCGCTGCGAAGAGGACGAGGGCGCGAGCGGGTTTCGCAACAAATCCCCGGCGCTTTCCGCCTCGACGCGCTGGCTCCCGACCGTGGCGACCTCCGGCACGCGGTCGTCGTCGTCGTCGTCGTCGATCTCGATGATCTCGGCGGGCTTGGCGCCGGTAGTCGGTGCAGCCGCCGGCTGCGAAGAGGACAAGGGCGCGAGCGGGTTTGGCACCAAATCCTGGGCGCTTTCCGCCTCGACGCGCTGGCTCCCGGCCGCGGCGACCTCCGGCGCGCGGTGGCCGTCGTCGTCGTCGACGTCGTCGATGATCAGGCGGCGGGGCCTGCGGCCGGGGAGGTCGCCGGGCGACGGCGTGGTCGGCATCTCGTCGCGGCGGTGGAAACGGCAGGGGAGAGGACGAGGGTTTTTGGGAGTGTCCCAGCTAGTGTAGCCGTGCGAGTGTGAGGTGTGGGTCTGCTGGGTGGCTAAAATTGGGCGCGCGAGGGGGAGAGGTGGAAACGTGAAAGAGTTCGGGTGATGGGCGCTGCGTGGGGTCCCGGCGGTCAGCGGAGTAGCCCTTCACTTTGAGGAAAAGAGCCACAGTAGCACGTCGCTGCCTGTTTGCCTCAATGCATGATGCTGTGGCAAGGTAGGCTCATGCCACCCACCAGCCCAGAGCCATCGCTTTGAAATGACCGCTCCAGCAATAATGGAACACCCTCCTATTCCAATTTTACCTGCAGCAATGCCGATGCCAATGCCAATGCAGGCACCCGGTAAAACTTGGCACCTGCGCCCTTGCTTTTACTTTACACACATATAATGATATAAATCACGATTATGGAAGTTGCTCCGTTAATTTTGGATTTGTCGACATAACGCTCCTCCATTAATTTTGAATTTATCGACATAATGTTCCTCCATTATTACTCATAACATATATCTTACCCGTTGTCGATGAATATTTCGGATATATCGACATAACGCTCCTCCATAACGCTCCTCCATTAATTTTAGACTTATTGACATAATGTTCCTCCATTATTACTCATAGATATCTTACCTGTTGTCAATGAATCATGACTACTCTTATGATTTATGTGAAATAACAACGAGTCACACAACCAAGAGCCCGACCAATGCAGTTGGCCTAAGCACGAGTTTGCACATGCACATTGTTCTTCAACCTGGTCGTACAACAAGGAGGTGTGAGTATCACACATCTCAATCATATGTTGATGTCCTTGTACCTTCAATAGCATTTTTTTCTCCAATATGCACGTGTGTGCATATTATATATTAAAGAAAAAAGGCAAAAGCATGCCCTCCCATGTTTATAAGAGTCTCGTTACAACGTTACTCCTCACTACTCGCCCACCACTCTAGTCAAAGGAAGAGGGGGTCCACATTCCCCTTGAACTTGCCGGCTACCGACCATAGCCTTCCTTCCGATCTCACCCTCCCATAAGTACACCTATCGAAGGAGATGCCCCATAAAAAATGATAGCGTTCCGATGCGTCCACAAATCCTAAAGTGTTAGGAGGAAGACAATATGGAGATCCTTCTTGTGGTAGTTGCTCATCCCCTGCTTCTCACCCAGCCATAGGGCAAGGGAGTCTTGTGCTGTCGGCGTCCAGTCCAGCTTGCCCAGTGCCTCGCATATCATGGCCCATGTTGATCTAGCAAACACACACGTCAGTAACACATGATTGATGGTTTCATCCTCCTGGTCGCACAAAGGGCATGCATCCTGGTGTGGTAGCCCTCTCTGTGCAAGGCGATCCGAGGTCCAACACCCGTTCCGTAATGCGAGCCAAGCAAAGAACTTGCATGTGGATGGGGCCTGAGATTTCCAAGTCAGCTCCGCCATTGGGTCAATAGTCCGGCCCCAGAACTTTGCCGCATACGCGGAACGCACCGAGAAGCGGCCGTTGGTCTCCCATGACCAAGAGACGGAGTCCGGCACATCTACCTCAAGCTCCCACGTGCTCACTCTTATCCATAGTTCAAGGAATTCCTGCAATGCCTCTACCCCAAGATTCGGTCCAACATCCTTTGCCCAAGACCCATTCTCGATGGCTGGAGCAACCATCCTTGTCAATCTGATCCGCGGTGGAATCTTGATATAAACAGTTGGAGTGATCTCCTGCACCCGCATACCATCGATCCAACGATCCCCCCAGAAGAGTGTAGTGAGGCCACAATGCGCTTCGCTCCTCGTTGCCGCCCGGAAAAGGAGCATTGTTTCTTTTGGGACCTTTATACTGAACTCACTCCAGGGTCTACTCGCATCCACTCTTGTTAGCCACGACCACCTAGCTTGCATGGCCACAATGAGCCATCTGAGATTCGGTAGCCCTAAACCACCAGCCCATTTTGGTGAACATACCGAATCCCATGCTACTGCACAATTGCTCCCATTTTCGTCGGCCTGTCTGCACCATAGAAACACTCTGCACACCTTGTTCATCGCAGCTATAGTCTTCATTGGCAGATCCAAGGCCATCATGGCATGAATGGGCATGGCGCAAAGCATCGACTGTACCAATGTAAGTCTTCTGCTCTTCGGCATTAACCCCGCTTTCCACTTTGGTAAGCAGTTCGCCATCTGATCCACTAGGTACTGCAACTACGCCGCAGATTGCTTTCATAAGGACAATGGCAACCCAAGATATTAGATTGGGAAAGACCCTCTCGGGCATCCCAACTCATCACATGCAATGGTGATCTCCTGATCGTTGCATCTTATTGGGAGTGCCGCTGATTTCACCATATTTATCCACAGTCCTGACGCCTCCCCAAATAGTTCTTGGATGCTCTTGCATATCTCAAGTTCCACTGGCTTGGGTTTGATGAACACCACCACATCATCCGCAAAAATGGACAGACGTTGTCTCATACCTCAACGTGCCAACGGCTCCAACACGCCTCTGCCTCGTGGCCCGCTCAAACAACCTTTGCAACGGCTCCATAGTAAGAATAAATAACATCGATGACATCGGGTCACCTTGTCTCAGCCCCTTGCAGTTATATATAGTGTCCCCGGGGTCTCCATTCACCATGACCTTGGTGGTGGATGTCGCAAGAATCCGACAGATCCATGATCTCCACCGGGGTCCAAACCCCATTTGTTGCATCACCTCAAGCAGGAATGGCCACTGAACTGAGTCGAACACCTTCGATATATCTAATTTGAGTAGCACAGTGGGGATCCTCAGGGCGTTCAGCTTGCGGGCAGTACTTTGAACCAACATGAAATTATCATGCAATGATCGACCTTTCACGAAGGCACTCTGGTGGTTCGCCACAAGCTTCGAAAGTTGCACCACCAAACGACAAGCAAGCACCTTCACGAAGATTTTAATAGCCCCACGCACGAGGTTAATCGGCCTAAAGTCACCAACCTCCAAGGCACAGTCCATCTTGGGCAAGAGAGTGACAAGTGATTTGTTGATAGCAGCCATGCCCCTCACGTCTCCCTTGTAGAAGCAATTCATGGCCTTCATGAGATCTACCTTTATGATGTTCCAGCACGTGGCATAGAATCAGCCCGTGAACCCATCCGGCCCTGGTGCCTTGTCCGGTGGCATACCTTTGATCATGTTTTCCACTTCCTCCATGGTGAAGGGCTCCTCCAGCTGTGATAAGTCTAGTTGCGGCAGGTCTAGCTCATGTAGATTTAGTGTGTAGCTCCGTGGCTCCACGGTGCCAAAGGCCATACCGTAGTATGCATCCACCGCGGACGCCACCTCATCTTGTCCAGAGTACATGTCCCCGTTGTACTTCACCGATCTAAGGACATTTTTCCGCCGCCTATGACTCGCTTGCTGATGGAAGAGCCTCGTGTTTCCATCCCCTTCCCGCAGTTGCAAGAGTCTCGAGTGTTTCCTTGCAATAGTTCTCTCAAGAGAACACAACCCTAACATTTTCCTCTTTAAGCATCTCCTCAGATCCCGTTCCGCACCTGAAAGTTCTCTCATATCTATGGCTACATCCAGTTGCTTTATCACTTCCAATGTGATGGAAATTTGTAGTTTCACATTGCCAATCCAACAGGCACTCCACCTATGAAGACTGACTGTTGTGGCCCGCAGCTTGTTATGCAGCGTGAGGTAATCATTAGAGGCCTCCGGTGTCGAGTCCCATGCCATCTTCACCGTGTCCATGAAACCCCCCGCTTTGATCCAGAACGGTTCAAACTTGAACCTTTTCCTCGTGCTAATCTCCATGTTCATATCCAGCATCAGCAGGCTGTGGTCTGAGACTACGGTTCCAAAAGCAGAGAGAAAGCAGGATGGGAATGCTTCATCCCAATCATTTGACACAAACACATGATCAATCTTTTCCAGCGTTGCATTTTGCCTCTCATTAGACCATGTGTATCCCCTCCCATTTAGGTAAAGCTCCTTCAATTCCAACAAGTTTAGCTTGGATCTAAACCGCCTCAACATCTTGCGGTTTATTAAGTCGTCGCTCTTGTCCTCCTGCCCAGCCAGAAGGTTGAAATCACCTGCCACCAACCAAGGCCCCGCATGCAGATCCCTTATATCCAGCAGGCCCTGCATGAACTCAATTTTTTTGGCCTCTTCATGTGGGTCGTAGACACATGTCAGCCACCATGCCTGCTCGTCCTCCGGGCACTTGACCAGTGCCGTCAGCATATGGTTTATGTAGTGCGGGTTTGATAATTGGGTAATAGAGTCATCCCACCAATGGTGCGCGTCGGTCCTAAACAAATGGTTTTTAACCCCATTCCGTGACGGCATTTGGAACCATCGCCAAGTGAGTGTGTGCGATAGGGTGTCCTTCCCACACGACCCAGAAATCGTCGGGGATAGGCCCTCCACAGGACCAGTGGGGCCGTCTTGCGATCAAAGCGAGGCATCAAAACCCAACCATTTTCGTAGGTATGTACATCCCACACGGTAATCCGAGAAAATCATTTCCGTAGGTATGTACATCCCGTACGGTAATTCCGAGAAAATCATTTCCGTAGGTATGTACATCCCACACGGCGAATCCCAGAAAAACATTTCCGTTCATATGTATATCACACACAGTCAATCCAAGGAACACATTTTCGTTGTTATGTACATCCCACACAGTCAATCCAGGGAAAACATTTCCGTTCGGATGTACATCCCACACGGTTTTATGTATACGCTCGTGTGTGAAAGGTATAACTATCACACACGCTCTGCCTTGGTTAACTGTTTGCTTTCATTAACTACATCACACACGATTTGATGTAGAAAACTGTGTGGCATTGGGCTATCCATCACAAGCGCTTTTCTCGCCGAACCGTTTGCAAAGTTCCATGACCGTCATTCTCTTTTTTGTTTTTGCCTGTAATTTATTATTCTAATTGGAAATTTTGAAACACGAAACATGCAATTCAAATTCTCAGCACAATGGTTCAACAACAAATCCATAAATAAAATTGCCAGTACAATATGTTCAGTAATTATAGGATTAGGCAGCAATTAACTATGATTAACCACAATATTTAAAGGCGGTAAAGGTGAAGAGACAAGTGTAAATCATTTTGACTGCCGATGGTGTTGAAGAAGCGGAATGCCCATAATGTGCCTTCCTGCATGCCATAGGCACGAACCACTTTTGTCCAACCCCTTGTGACGATCGCCCGCCCATCCTTCACCGCCTTCAGGAAGACTTCTAGAGAATTATCATGGTAGCATGAATTATATACTTTAACCTTAGTTGCCTCCACTCCGGTCATGTAGTTTGCAAGGTAATCATCAGTAAATAGCTTCGGAAACCACTGAAAAGAGAAAAATATCAGATACTGAGGTCTAATAGAGTAACTTGTTGTGGGCAGGGGGAAAAGGCAACACATTACTTACCATCCTAAAGTTCACTGTTGTCTTTGACAAAGTGTAAATAAAGAGCTTAATTCCAATCACCCGTTTCTTTCGCCTAACAATCTTTCATAGTTTCCTCACTTGATGCTTGTTCATGAATATCTCATTTCCCCATACGCAAAAGGGATCGAAGCGTGGATCAGTACACCTCATATATGTACCTACAAGCAACCAGTAAATGTTAGAAGCTAAACTAAGATTGTAGAAATGATGTAATACAACTACCTATGTTCCTAAGTACAAGTTTTTTTTGAGATTTCAATATGAACTACATACAGATGTATATAGAATTATAGATATAGTTTAGATTAGAATCTAGATTCACTCATTTTGCTCCTTATGTAGTCTATATTGAAATCTCTAAAAATACTTATATTTAGGAATAGATGGTGTATAAGACATGGGATGCAGCTAACCTCGACGGCAAACAACAACATCGCCCATTGTAGCCCTGTGTAAGTACATGGAAAGCCAATGTTAACTACAACAGGGTTAACATCCACCAAAAATAGCAAATGGTATAAAACGGCAACATCTGTAGTGATATCTTCATTTTGAATGAGTAGCACGGTAGCAAAGGGACGAATTAAAAAATGGATACAACTGTTAATTGCAACAAGCTTAACAACATCCTAATTCATATTTTGTAAGTTTGTAGCCAGTGAAATACAACTCTTTAAAAATGGATACAACTGTTAATTGCAATAGGCTTAATGGCCATTGAAACCGGTACTGATAAAAATGCAATTGGCGAGTTAAACATCACAGGCAGGTGCTGCGGAGCGTATAATGGCCATTGTCTATAAAAGGTAGGAAAATAGCTCAAGCGTGTTAGGCATGTTTACTACAACATGCTTAATACATCGACAGTACAAAACATAGCCATTAATTGCAACTGGTATTGGTAAGATTGAACTGGTGGGTACATACTTGGTAAGTCCTGAAAGGTAGTTGCTGGGGCACTTCATCTTGGCCAGAGCCGGCCCAAAGTCAGCGGCGGCGGAGGCGAGCTGTTCCTCCAGGTCGAAGTGTGGATCAGTGCCACTGACATGTGTACCTACAGGCAACCAGTAAATGGTAGAAGTTAAACTGCAATTACTCAGGGAGAACACTTTTATCTTGAAATTTAGTGAGAGATCATCTTATAATGCTGCCGTCAATCAAAGCAAGATAAGATGCATCAAAGATAAACATCACATGCAATCAATATAAGTGATATGATATGGCCATCATCATCTTGTGCTTGTGATCTCCATCTCCGAAGCACCGTCATGATCACCATCGTCACCGGCGCGACACCTTGATCTCCATCGTAGCATCGTTGTCGTCTCGCTAATCTTATGCTTCCACAACTATCGCTACCGCTTAGTGATAAAGTAAAGCATTATAGGGAGATTGCATTGCATACAATAAAGCAACAACCATATGGCTCCTGCCATTTGCCAATAACTCGGTTACAAAACATGATCATCTCATACAATAAAATTTAGCATCATGTCTTGACCATATCACATCACAACATGCCCTGCAAAACAAGTTAGACATCCTCTACTTTGTTGTTGCAAGTTTTACGTGGCTGCTACGGGCTTAGCAAGAATCGTTCTTACCTACGCATCAAAAACCACAACGATAGTTTGTCAAGTTGGTGTTGTTTTAACCTTCGCAAGGACCGGGCGTAGCCACACTCGGTTCAACTAAAGTTGGAGAAACTAACATCCGCCAGCCACCTGTGTGCAAAGCACGTCGGTAGAACCAGTCTCGCGTAAGCGTATGCGTAATGTCGGTCCGGGCCGCTTCATCCAACAATACCGCCGAACCAAAGTATGACATGTTGGTAAGCAGTATGACTTATATCGCCCACAACTCACTTGTGTTCTACTCGTGCATATGACATCTACGCAGAAAACCAGGCTCGGATGCCACTGTTGGGGAACGTAGTAATTTCAAAAATTTCCTACGCACAAGCAAGATCATGGTGATGCATAGCAACGAGAGGGGATAGTGTTGTCTACGTACCCTCGTAGACCGAAAGCGGAAGCGTTAGCACAACACGGTTGATGCAGTCGTACGTCTTCACGATCCGACCGATCAAGTACCGAACGTATGACACCTCCAAGTTCAGCACACGTTCAGCCCGATGACGTCCCTCGAACTTCGATCCAGCCGAGTGTTGAGGGAGAGTTTCGTCAGCACGACGGCGTGGTGACGATGTTGATGTTCTACCGACGCAGGGCTTCGCCTAAGCACCGCTACAGTATTATCGAGGTGGACTATGGTGGAGGGGGGCACCGCACATGGCTAAGAGATCAAACAGATCAATTGTTGTGTCTATGGGGTGCCCCCTGCCCCCATATATAAAGGAGCAAGGGAGGAGGAGGTTGGCCCTAGGAGGGGCGCGCCAAGGGAGTAGGATTCCTACTCCTAGTTGGAGTAGGTTTCCTCCTTTCCTAGTCCAACCAGGAGAAGGGGGGAAAGGGGGGAAGAGGAGAAGGAAGGGAGAGGGGGGCCGCGCTCCAAACCCCTTGTCCAATTTGGACTGGGCTTGGGAGGGGCGCACACCACCTCTTGGCTGCTACCTCTCCTTCCCACTAAGGCCCATTAAGGTCCAATACTTCTTTCCCGTATTCCCGTAACTCCCCGGTACTCCGGAAAATACCCGAATCACTCGGAACCTTTCCAATGTCCAAATATAGTCGTTCAATATATCGATCTTTATGTTTCGACCATTTTGAGACTCCTCGTCATGTCCCCGATCTCATCCGGGACTCCGAACTACCTTCGGTACATCAAAACATATAAACTCATAATATAACCGTCATCAAACTTTAAGCGTGCGGACCCTATGGGTTCGAGAACAATGTAGACATGACCGAAACACGTCTCCGGTCAATAACCAATAGCGGAACTTGGATGCTCATATTGGCTCCCACATATTCTACGAAGATCTTTATCGGTCAAACTGCATAACAACATACGTTGTTCCCTTTGTCATCGGTATGTTACTTGCCCGAGATTCGATCGTCGATATCTCAATACCTACTTCAATCTCGTTACCGACAAGTCTCTTTACTCGTTCCGTAATATATCATCTCTTAACTAACTCATTAGTCACAATGCTTGCAAGGCTTATAGTGATGTGCATTACCGAGAGGGCCCAGAGATACCTCTCCGACAATCGGAGTGACAAATCCTAATCCTGAAATACGCCAACCCAACAAGTACCTTGGGAGACACCTATAGAGCACCTTTATAATCACCCAGTTACGTTGTGACGTTTGGTAGCACACAAAGTGTTCCTCCGGTAAACGGGAGTTGCATAATCTCATAGTCACAGGAACATGTATAAGTCATGAAGAAAGCAATAGCAACATACTAAACGGTCGAGTGCTAAGCTAACGGAATGGGTCAAGTCAATCACATCATTCTTCTAATGATGTGATCCCGTTAATCAAATGACAACTCATGTCTATGGTTAGGAAACATAACCATCTTTAATTAACGAGCTAGTCAAGTAGAGGCATACTAGTGACACTCTGTTTGTCTATGTATTCACACATGTATTATGTTTCCGGTTAATACAATTCTAGCATGAATAATAAAAATTTATCATGATATAAGAAAATAAATAATAACTTTATTATTGCCTCTAGGGCATATTTCCTTCAGTATCATACCTACGATCCTAACCCTAACCCTTGCCGCCGCCGCGATCTAATCACCGCCGCCTCCACCTCCACCACCCGCCACCGCCCACGTGTGTCGCCGCCGCCCATGCTTCCGACCACATCCCGCCGCGCCGCCCCAAGCCGCGCCACCACCCCTTTGCCGCGCCACTTCCCCGCGTGCCGCCGCACCCCCATACCCTCTCGGACTCATGGCCTCCCCCGGTTCCTCTGGCACCACCCGCAGCCACCGCACCAACCCGTTCGAAGGTCCCCACCCCGTCGTCATCCGCGATCTCAACATCCTTGCTCGGGTTCCCGTCGTTCTCGATCATCTCCCCTCCACCTACTATGCCTGGAAGACGTACTTCTCCCTTGTGTTCCGTGAGTACAACCTTAGGGATCACATCGATGGCTCCGTGGATTCCCGCTTCATGGAGGATGATGAGGAGTGGACGTCCATCGACGCCACTCTCATCCGTTGGTTCTACACCACCATCTCGAAGGACCTCTTCCACACGGTGGTCTCCGCCGACGATGATGCTCACGCCGTTTGGACCTAGATCAACGGCCTCTTCACCGGCAATGCGCTCCAATGCAAGGTTTTCTTGCACGGCGAGTTTTTTGGGTGCCAGCAGCTCGACTCATCTGTTGACGATTATTGCATGCGCCTCAAGAAGCTTGTTGACGAGCTCCGTGACCTTGGTGAGAAGGTCTCCAACGAGCTTCTTCTTAGCACCCTCATCGCCGGCCTGAACGACGACTTCGGGAACTCCGCCTCCAACATCCCTCTCATCAGCAACCCGATGTTCCCCAAGATCGTCGCGTACCTGAAGCTGGAGGAGAGGAGGATGTGGATATCGCGCACCCGGGCCACCCACACGGCCCTCACCACCGGTACCCGCGGCGGTGCGTCGCCCACCGCCCCGGGTCCCCGTCGCGGCCCGCCCGGCCCTTCCAGGGTCCGCCGTCGCCCGGTTTTCCATACCAGCAGCCGCCGCAGCCACCCCGCCGAGCAGCCGCAGCGCCGCGATGGCCGCCGTGGCCGTGGTGGCCACAAACAGCAGCAGCAGCAGCCGGCTGCACACGGCGGGGCGCCGCGCCATCAACAGCAGCAGCAACAGCCGGCACCCTAGCAGGCCGGCCAGTACCCCTGGACGGGGGGTCGTTCACACGTACTCCATGCCTGTACCGCGCGCCCCCGTCCTCGGCTTCTTCGGCGCCCGCCCGACCTCTCATCAGGCGCTTCACGTGCCCCCTCAGTCGTACCCGCCCGCGCTGCTCTACGGCCCCTCTGCGGCCTATGGGCTGCCCTCGGCCGGTGGGTTCGCGGCACCGCCGCCACAACCGCTGCCGTCGGCCCCGGTCCTCCCGCCGGCGCCTTGGGACCCCGCGCTTCTAGCGGCCCTCCACACCGCCCCCATGCCGCAGCAGTACATTGGCGGTGGCGAATGGTATATGGACACTGGAGCCACGGCTCACATGCCGCCAACCCCGGTAACCTTCTTACCGCTCACCTAGTTCACACCGCTGCTCACATTACCATGGGCGACAGTTCTTCCATGCCTATTACTCATGTCGGTCATGCTGCTTTTCCTTCTAACTCCATGCCATTATATCTTTCTAACGTACTTGTCTCTCCTGGCATCATTAACAACCTTGTTTCCTTCCGTTCTCTTACACGTGAAAATCCTGTCACCGTTGAATTTGACATGTTTGGCTTTTCTGTTAAGGATGCTTGATACGTCTCCAACGTATCTATAATTTATGAAGTATTCGTGCTATTATATTATCTGTTTTGGATGTTTATGGGCTTTATTAAACACTTTTATATTATTTTTGGGACTAACCTATTAACCCAGAGCCCAGTGCCAGTTCCTATTTTTTCCCTTGTTTAAGTGTTTCGAAGAAAAGGAATATCAAACGGAGTCCAAACGGAATGAAACCTTCGGGAGAAGTTATTTTTGGAAAGAAAGCAATCCAGGAGACTTGGAGTGCACGTCAGGGGATCAACGAGGAGAGCACGAGGCAAGGGGGCGCGCCCTCCACCCTCGTGGCCCCCTTGTGGCTCCCCTTACCGACTTCTTTCTCCTATATATATATATATATATATATATATATATATATATATATATATATATATATATATATATATCCATATACCCTAAAACCTTCGGGGAGCAGAATAGATCGGGAGTTCCGCCGCCGCAAGCCTCTGTAGCCACCAAAATCCAATCGGGACCCTGTTCCGGCACCCTACCGGAGGTGGGGAACCCTCACCGGTGGCCATCTTCATCATCCCAGCGCTCTCTATGATGAGGAGGGAGTAGTTTACCCTCGGGGCTGAGGGTATGTACGAGTAGCTATGTGTTTGATCTCTCTCTCTCGTGTTCTTGAGGTGATACGATCTTGATGTATCACGAGCTTTGCTATTATAGTTGGATCTTATGATGTTTCTCCCCCTCTACTCTCTTGTAATGGATTGAGTTTTCCCTTTGAAGTTATCTTAACGGATTGAGTCTTTAAGGATTTGAGAACACTTGATGTATGTCTTGCCGTGCTTATCTGTGGTGACAATGGGATATCACGTGATCCACTTGATGTATGTTTTGGTGATCAACTTGCGGGTTCCGCCCATGAACCTATGCAGAGGGGTTGGCACACGTTTTCGTCTTGACTCTCCTGTAGAAACTTTGGGGAACTCTTTGAAGTTCTTTGTGTTGGTTGAATAGATGAATCTGAGATTGTGTGATGCATATCATATAATCATGCCCACGGATACTTGAGGTGACATTGGAGTATCTAGGTTACATTAGGATATTGGTTGATTTGTGTCTTAAGGTGTTATTCTAGTACGAACTCTATGACAGATCGAACGGAAAGAATAGCTTTGTATTATTTTACTACAAACTCTTGAATAGATCGATCCGGAAGAATAACTTTGAGGTGGTTTCGTACCCTACCATAATCTCTTCGTTTGTTCTCCGCTATTAGTAACTTTGAACTGACTCTTTGTTGCATGTTGAGGGATAGTTATATGATCCAATCATGTTATTATTGTTGAGAGAACTTGCACTAGTGAAAGTATGAACCCTAGGTCTTATTTCCTAGCATTGCAATACCGTTTGTGCTCACTTTTATCATTAGTTACCTTGCTGTTTTTATATTTTCAGATTACAAAAACCTATATCTACCATCCATATTGCACTTGTATCACCATCTCTTCACCGAACTAGTCCACCTATACAATTTACCATTGTATTGGGTGTGTTGGGGATGCAAGAGACTCTTTGTTATTTGGTTGCAGGGTTGTTTGAGAGAGACCATCTTCAACCTACGCCTCCCACAAATTGATAAACCTTAGGTCATCCACTTGAGGGAAATTTGCTATTGTCCTACAAACCTCTGCACTTGGAGGCCCAACAACGTCTACAAGAAGAAGGTTGCGTAGTAGACATCAATGCCCGTACCCGGATGGTGCTCCACCAATGTGACAGCCCCGACGAGCTCTACCCGGTCCACTCATCCACCTCCTCCGTCGCTGCAGCTATGGCGCTTTCCGCCGGAGTGGACCTTTGGCATGCTCGTCTCAGTCATCCCAACACCGCCACCCTTCGTCATATTCTTCGGAGTTTTTCATTCACGTGTAATAAGATCGACGATCACACTTGTCATGCTTGTCGTCTCGGCAAACATGTTCGTCTTCCTTTTAGCACTTCCTCGCATGTTGCATCATACCCGTTTGAGTTAATTCATAGTGATGTTTGGACCTTGTTAGGAAATATGCAACTTAGTATTATCAGGAGGCAAACGCCATCATATATACATGTACAGGGGAGGCCAAAGGCCAGAATGCAAAAGGCCAAAGGCCACCATAAATATAACTCTAACCCCCCCCCCCCCCTCAAACTCATGGTGGATCCACAACACTGAGTTTGGAGAGATAAAATCCATGTTGCGCTCTAGTCTGGGCCTTCGTGAAGAAGTCCGCCAGCTGTAACTCGGAAGGCACATACTGAAGAGCAATAACATGGTCCTGCACACCAGCGCGCACAAACAAAGCATCAACACCAATATGCTTGGTAAGCTCATGCTTCACTGGGTCCCGCGCAATACTGATAGCTCCTGTACTATCTGATAAGAGTGTAGTAGGTGCAGTAACAGTAACACCAAAATCCTCAAGTAACCAGCGTAACCAAGTCACTTATGTTGTGAGAAGAGCCATAGCTCGCAACTCAGCCTCTGCACTCGAACGTAAAACTGCAGTATGTTTCTTCGTTTTCCAGGCAATGAGAAAACCACCAAGAAAGACACCGTAAGCAGAAAGTGAACGGTGATCCGAAGGATCACTAGCCCAGGTAGCATTCGAATAGGCCTGGAGCTGTAATGAGCTAGAATGAGGAAAGAAGCGACAGTGAGAGATTGTGCCACGAAGATATCGTAGAACACGAAGAAGGTGACTATAGTGAACCGAAGTGGGAGAAGAAACAAACTGACTCAGGATATGGACAGGATAGGAGATATCCGGACGAGTGACAGCGAGATAGACAAGACTCCCAACAAGATGACGATAACGAGTCGGATCGGACAAGGGCTCACCATCAGTAGCACGAAGGTGAACATTAAGCTCTATAGGAGTCTCAACAGTGCGCTCATCATTAAGAGCCGCACGAGCAAGAAGATCCTAGATGAACTTTCTTGGGAAATAAAAAAGCCATCAGAGGTGGAGATAATCTCAATCCCAAGAAAGTAACGAAGTGGACCAAGATCAGACATAGAAAACTGCTCACTGAGATGAGCCTTGACAAAGGCAATGTACTCAAGATCATCTCCGGTGATGATCATGTCATCAACATATAGAAGAAGAAGAGTGCGACCACGAGCAAAAAGGTGGACAAACAGCGCTGGATCATGAACACTGGGTGAAAAACCAGCTAAAGTGACAACCGAGGCAAAACGCTCAAACCAGGCGCGAGGGGCTTGCTTAAGGCCATAGAGAGAGCGACGAAGACGACAAACCATGCCATCAGGAACTGAATACCCAGGTGGTGGCTGCATATAAACTTCCTCACGCAACTCACCATTAAGAAAAGCATTCTTAACTTCAAGTTGAGACACGGACCAGTGCCGAACAGAGGCCATGACGAGAAATGTGTGAACAGTGGTCATATGGGCCACAGGAGCAAAGGTCTCATCGTAATCATGACCATGCTCCTGCTCAAAGCCACGAGCCACAAGACAAGCTTTATAACGCTCAAGAGAACCATCAGAGCGAGTCTTAATATTATAGACCCACTTACAAGTGATGGGGCGAACACGGGGAGGAAGAGAAACCAGATCCCACATGCCGGTGCGTTCAAGGGCAGCAATCTCCTCTGCGATGGTAAACTGCCATTCAGGATGAACAATAGCATCTTGATAAGAAGTTGGCTCAACAACGGTCGAAAGACCATAGCGAGAAGGAGAATATCGATCAGGGGGTGGACAAGGCCAAGAACGAAGACCATAAGTCGGCTGAGAGGATGAAGACGACACATCAGAAGTAGAGGGCACATCAGTAGACTCATCCACAACATGTCGACGACGAGTATAATGGAATGGAAAGGAGGGGAGAGGTGGAATCACTGGAGGTGGAGACGGGGAATGTATCGGTGATGAAGGTGGAGAAAGGAAGGTATCGGTGATGAAGGTGGAGAAGAGGAAGGTATCGGTGATGAAGGTGGTGAGTCATGCGATGAGGGAGGAGAAGAAACCATAGGAGAGGACTGTGTCGGATCTGTAACAGCGGGACGAGGAGTAGGAATACTACTGGGCACAAAGGGAGGTGTATCCGGAAAGGTGAGAAAAGAGATGTCCTCCGCATCACTATATCCAAGAAAGACACACTCAACAGACTGAGCGGTTAATACGTCTCCAACGTATCTATAATTTTTGATTGTTCCATGCTATATTATATTCTGTTTTGGACATAATTGGGCTTTATTATACACTTTTATATTATTTTTGGGACTAACCTATTAACCGGAGGCCCAACCAAGACTTGATGTTTTTTGCCTATTTCAGAGTTTCGCAGAAAAAGAATATCAAACGGAGTCCAAACAGAATTAAACCTTCGGGAACGTGATTTTTGGAACGAACGTGATCCAGAGGACTTGGACCCTACATCAAGAAAGCAACCAGGAAGGCACGAGGTAGGGGGGGTGCCTACCCCCCAGGAGCGCCCTCCATCCTCGTGGGGCCCATGTTGCTCCACCGACGTACTTCTTCCTCCTATATATACCTACGTACCCCCAAACTACCAGATACGGAGCCAAAAACCTAATTCCACCGCCGCAACCTTCTGTACTCGTGAGATCCCATCTTGGGGCCTTTTCCGGAGTTCCGCCAGAGGGGGCATTGATCATGGAGGGCTTCTACATCAACACCATAGCCTCTCCGATGATGTGTGAGTAGTTTACCTCAGACCTTCGGGTCCATAGTTATTAGCTAGATGGCTTCTTCTCTCTCTTTGGTTCTCAATACAAAGTTCTCCATGATTCTCGTGGATATCTATTCGATGTAATCTTCTTTTGTGGTGTGTTTGTTGAGACCGATGAATTGTGGGTTTATGATCAAGTTTATCTATAAACAATATTTGAATCTTCTCTGAATTCTTTTATGTATGATTGGTTATCTTTGCAAGTCTCTTCGAATTATCAGTTAGGTTTGGCCTACTAGATTGATCTTTCTTGCAATGGGAGAAGTGCTTAGCTTTGGGTTCAATCTTGCGGTGTCCTTTCCCAGTGACAGTAGGGGCAGCAAGGCACTTATTGTATTGTTGCCATCGAGGATAACAAGATGGGGTTTATATCATAGTTTATCCCTCTACATCATGTCATCTTACTTAAAGCGTTACTCTGTTCTTTTGAACTTAATACTCTAGATGCATGCTAGATAGCGGTCGATGTGTGGAGTAACAGTAGTAGATGCAGGCAGGAGTCGGTCTACTTGTCGCGGACGTGATGCCTATATACATGATCATACCTAGGTATTCTCATAACTATGCTCAATTCTGTCAATTGCTCAACAGTAATTTGTTCACCCACCATAATACTTATGCTCTCGAGAGAAGCCACTAGTGAAACCTATGGCCCCCGGGTCTATTTTCCATCATATTAATCTTCCAGTACTTAGCTATTTTTATTGACTTTTATTTTACTTTGCATCTTTATCATAAAAATACCAAAAATATTATCTTATCATATCTATCAGATCTCACTTTCGTAAGTGACCGTGAAGGGATTGACAACCCCTTTATTGCGTTGGTTGCGAGGATCTTATTTTTTTGTGTAGGTGCGAGGGACTCGTGCGTGGCCTCCTACTGGATTGATACCTTTGTTCTCAAAAACTGAGGGAAATACTTACGCTACTTTACTGCATCACCCTTTCCTCTTCAAGGGAAAACCAACGCAGTGCTCAAGAGGTAGCAAGAAGGATTTCTGGCGCCGTTGCCGGGGAGGTCTACGCAAAAGTCAACACACCAAGTACCCATCACAAACCCTTATCTCCTGCATTACATTATTTGCCATTTGCCTCTCATTTTCCTCTCCCCCACTTCACCCTTGCCGTTTTATTCGCCCTCTCTTTTTCCGTTCCCTTTTTTTTCGCGTGCTTCTTGTTTGCTCGTGTGTTGGATTGTTTGCTTGTCACGATGGCTCAAGATAATACCAAATTGTGTGACTTACCAATACCAACAACAATGATTTCCTTAGCACTCTGATTGCTCCTCTTACTGATACTGAATCTTGTGAAATTAATGCTGCTTTGTTGAATCTTGTCATGAAAGATCAATTCGCCGGCCTTCCTAGTGAAGATGCCGCTACCCATCTAAATAGCTTCATTGATTTGTGTGATATGCAAAAGAAGAAAGATGTGGACAATGATATTGTTAAATTGAAGCTATTTCCTTTTTCGCTTAGAGATCGTGCTAAAGCTTGGTTTTCGTCTTTGCCTAAAAATAGTATTGATTCTTGGAATAAATATTTTCCTCCCGCTAAGATCATCTCTCTTAGAAACGATATTATGAATTTTAAGCAACTTGATCATGAACATGTTGCACAAGCTTGGGAGAGGATGAAATTAATGATACGTAATTGCCCTAAACATGGTTTGAATTTGTGGATGATTATAAAAAAATTATGTCAGATTGAATTTTGCTTCTAGAAATCTTTTAGATTCGGCCGCGGGAGGCACTTTTATGGAAATCACTTTAGGGGAAGCTACTAAACTCCTAGATAATATTATGGTTAATTATTCTCAATGGCACACTGAAAGATCTACTAATAAGAAAGTGCATGCGATAGAAGAAAATAATGTTTTGAGTGGAAAGATGGATGAACTTATGAAATTATTTGCTAATAAAAGTGTTTCTTCTGATCCTAATGATATGCCTTTGTCTACTTTGATTGAGAATAATAATGAATCTCCGGATGTGAATTGTGTTGGTAGGAATAATTTTGGTAACAACGCGCATAGAGGAAACTTTAATCCTAGGCCGTATCCTAGTAATACCTCTAATAATTATGGTAATTCCTACAAAAATTCTTATGGAAATTTTAATAAAATGCCCTCTGAATTTGAGACTAGTGTTAAGGAGTTTATGAATTCGCAAAAGAATTTCAATGCTTTGCTTGAAGAAAAATTGCTTAAAGTTGACGAATTGGCTAGGAACGTTGATAGAATTTCTCTTGATGTTGATTCTTTGAAACTTAGATCTATCCCACCTAAGCATGATATCAATGAGTCTCTCAAAGGCATGAGAATTTCCATTGATGAGTGCAAAGAAAGAACCGCTAGGATGCGTGCTAAGAAAGATTGCTTTGTGAAATCGTGTTCTTCTAGTTTCTATGAAAATAAAGATGAAGATCTAAAAGTTATTGATGTGTCCCCTATTAAATCTTTGTTTTGAAATATGAATCTTGATAATGATGGGACTGGATATGATCCACCTTTACCTAGAAGGCGTTCCAAAAATTCGGAGTTTTTAGATCTTGATGCAAAAATCGGTAAAAGTGGGATTGAAGAGATCAAAACCCTAGATATTAATGAACCCACTATTTTGGATTTCAAGGAATTTAATTATGATAGTTGCTCTTTGATAGATTGTATTTCCTTGTTGCAATCCGTGCTAAATTCTCCACATGCTTATAGTCAAAATAAAGCTTTTACTAAACATATCATTGATGCTCTGATGCAATCTTATGAAGAAAAACTTGAGTTGAAAGTTTCTATCCCTAGAAAACTTTATGATGAATGGGAACCTACTATTAAAATTAAAATTAAAAATCATGAATGCTATGCTTTGTGTGATTTGGGTGCTAGTGTTTCCACGATTCCAAAGACTTTGTTTGATTTGCTAGGTTTCCGTGAATTTGATGATTGTTCTTTAAACTTGCACCTTGCGGATTCCACCATTAAGAAACCTACGGGAAGAATTAATGATGTTCTTATTGTTACAAATAGGAATTATGTGCCCATAGATTTTATTGTTCTTGATATAGATTGCAATCCTTCGTGTCCTATTATTCTTGGTAGACCTTTCCTTAGAACGATTGGTGCAATTATTGATATGAAGGAAGGGAATATTATATTCCAATTTCCATTAAGGAAAGGCATGGAACACTTCCCTAGAAATAAGATAAAATTACCTTATTGATCTATTATGAGAACCACTTATGGATTGCCTACCAAAGATGGCAATACCTAGATCTATCCTTGTTATTATGCCTAGCTAGGGGCGTTAAACGATAGCGCTTGTTGGGAGGCAACCCAATTTTATTTTTAGTTTTTTTCTTTTTGCTTCTGTTTAGGAATAAATATTTGATTCAGCCTCTGGTTAGATTTGTTTTTATGTTTTAATTAATGTTTGTGCCAAGTTTAACCTATAGGATCTTCTTGGATGATAGTTATTTGATCTTGCTGAAAATTCCAGAAACTTTCTGTTCACGAAATTAAAAATCACCAGAACGTGATAAAATATTGATTCCAATTGCTGCTGATCAATAAAAAAATTGTCTAGGTCGTCCTATTTTGGCTGAATTTTTGGAGTTCCAGAAGTTTGCGTTAGTTACAAATTACTACAGACTGTTCTGTTTTTGACAGATTTAGTTTTTCGTGTGTTGTTTGCTTATTTTGATGAATCTATGGCTAGTTAAATAGTTTATAAACCATAGAGAAGTTGGTATACAGTAGGTTTAACACCAATATAGATAAATAATGAGTTCATTACAGTACCTTGAAGTGGTGTTTTGTTTTCTTTCGCTAACGGAACTCACGAGATTTTCTGCTGAGTTTTGTGTTGTGAAGTTTTCAAGTTTTGGGTGAAAGATTTGATGGATTATGGAACAAGGAGTGGCAAGAGCCTAAGCTTGGGGATTCCCATGGCACCCCAAGATAATATAAGGACACCTAAAAGCCAAAGCTTGGGGATGCCCCGAAAGGCATCCCCTCTTTCGTCTACTTCCATCGGTAACTTTACTTGGAGCTATATTTTTATTCACCACATGATATGTGTTTTGCTTGGAGCGTCTTGAATTATTTGAGTCTTTGTTTTTAGTTTACCACAATCATCCTTGCTGTACACACCTTTTGAGAGAGTCACACATAAATTGGAACTTATTAGAATACTCTATGTGCTTCACTTATATCTTTTGAGCTATATAGTTTTGCTCTAGTGCTTCACTTATATCTTTTAGAGCACGGTGGTGGATTTGTTTTATAGAAACTATTGATCTGTCATGCTTCACTTATATTATTTTGAGAGTCTTAAAACAGCATGGCAATTTTCTTTAATTATAATATCATGAGAAATTTTATACTAGATAATTGTTTTGGGATATAAAGGTCGTAATATCATAGTTGTGCTAGTTGAGTAATTGTGGAATTGAAAAATACTTGTGTTGGAGTTTGTGATTCCCATAGCATGCACGTATGGTGAACCGTTATGTAACAAAGTCGGAGCATGAGGTATTTATTGATTGTCATCCTTTATGTGGCGGTCGGGATCGCGCGATGGTTAACTCCTACCAACCCTTCCCCTAGGAGCATGTGTAGTAGTACTTTGCTTCGAGGGCTAATAAATTTTTGTAATAAGTATATGAGTTCTTTATGACTAATGTGAGTCCATGGATTATACGCACACTTACCTTTCCGCAATTTTCTAGCCTCTTCGGTACCGTGCATTGCCCTTTCTCACCTTGAGAGTTGGTGCAAACTTCGCCGGTGCATCCAAACCCCGTGATATGATACGCTCTATCACACATATACCTCCTTATATCTTCCTCAAAACAGCCACCATACCTACCTATTATGGCATTTCCATAGCCATTCCGAGATATATTGCCATGCAACTTTCCACCGTTTCATTTATCATGACACGCTCCATCATTGTCATATTGCTTTGCATGATCATGTAGTTGACATTGTATTTGTGGCAAAGCCACCATTCATAATTCTTTCATACATGTCGCTCTTGATTCATTGCATATCCCGCACATCACGAGGCATCCCCATAGAGTCATATTTTGTTCTAAGTATTGAGTTGTAATTCATGAGTTGTAAGTAAATAAAAGTGTGATGATCATCATTATTAGAGCATTGTCCCAAGTGAGGAAAGGATGATGGAGACTATGATTCCCCCACAAGTCAGTATGGGACTCCGGACTAAAAAAAAGAGAAAAAAAGAGGCCATAAAAAAGAGAAAAGGCCCAAATAAAAAAATGAGAGAAAAAGAGAGAAGGGACAATGTTACTATCCTTTTACCACACTTGTGCTTCAAAGTAGCACCGTGATCTTCATGATAGAGAGTCTCTCATTTTGTCGCTTTCATATACTAGTGGGAAATTTCATTATAGAACTTGGCTTGTATATTCCAATGATATGCTTCCTCAAATGCCCGAGGTCTTCATGAGCAAGCAAGTTGGATGCACACCCACTTAGTTTCTTTTGTTTGAGCTTTCATACACTTACAGCTCTAGTGCATCGTTGCATGGCAATCCCTACTCCTTGCATTGACATCAATTGATGGGCATCTCCATAGCCTGTTGATTAGCCTCGTTGATGTGAGACTTTCTCCTTTTTTTGTCTTCCCACATAACCCCTACCATTATACCTTATTCCACCAAAGTGCTATATCCATGGCTTGCGCTCATGTATTGCGTAAGAGTTGAAAAGGCTGAAGCGCGTTAAAAAGTATGAACCAATTGCTTGGCTAAAACTGGGGTTGTACATGATATGAATATTTTGTGTGGGGAAGATGGAGCATAGCCAGACTATATGATTTTGTAGGTATAACTTGCTTTGGCTATGTTATTTTGATAAGACATAATTTCTTGGTTAGCATGCTTGAAGTATTATTGTTTTTATGTCAACATTAAACTTTTATCTTGAATCATATTAAATCTGAACATTCGTGCCACTATAAGAAGAATTACATTGAAATTATGCTAAGTAGCATTCCACATCAAAAATTCTGTTTTTATCATTCACCTACTCGAGGACGAGCAAGAATTAAGCTTGGGGATGCTTGATACGTCTCCAACGTATCTATGGTTTTTGATTGTTCCATGCTATATTATATTCTGTTTTGGACATTATTGGGCATTATTATACACTTTTATATTATTTTTGGGACTAACCTATTAACGGGGGCCCAGCCCAGAATTGTTGTTTTTTTGCCTATTTCAGAGTTTTGCGGAAAAAGAATATCAAATGGAGTCCAAACGGAATGAAATCTTCGGGAACGTGATTTTTGGAACGAACGTGATCCAGAGGACTTGGACCCTACGTCAAGAAAGCAACCAGAAGGCACGAGGTAGGGGCGCGCTACCCCCCCTCAAAAGTCCTCCACCCTCGTGGGGCCCATGTTGCTCCAATCGACGCATTTCTTCCTCCTATATATACCTCGCACTTCAAACTACGGATCACGGAGCCAAAACCTAATTCCACCGCCGCAACCTTCTCAGACTCGTGAGATCCCATCTTGGGGCCTTTTCCGAGTTCACGGAGGGGGCATTGATCACGGAGGGCTTCTACATCAACACCATAGCCTCTCGATGATGTGTGAGTAGTTTACCTCAGACCTTCAGGTCCATAGTTATTAGCTAGATGGCTTCTTCTCTCTCTTTGGTTCTCAATACAAAGTTCTCCACGATTCTCGTGGAGATCTATTCGATGTAATCTTATTTTGTGGTGTGTTTGTTGAGACCGATGAATTGTGGGTTTATGATCAAGTTTATCTATGAACAATATTTGAATCTTCTCTGAATTCTTTTATGTATGATTGGTTATCTTTGCAAGTCTCTTGAATTATCGTTAGGTTTGGCCTACTAGATTGATCTTTCTTGCAATGGGAGAAGTGCTTAGCTTTGGGTTCAATCTTGCGGTGTCCTTTCCCAAAGGATGAGGGGAAGCAAGGCACGATTTTATTGTTGCCATCGAGGATAACAAGATGGGGTTTATATCATATTGCATGTGTTTATCCCTCTACATCATGTCATCTTACTTAAAGCGTTACTCTGTTCTTTTGAACTTAATACTCTAGATGCATGCCGGATAGCGGTCGATGTGTGGAGTAATAGTAGTAGATGCGAGCAGAGTCGGTCTACTTGTCGCGGACGTGATGCCTGTATACATGATCATACCTAGATATTCTCATAACTATGCTCAATTCAGTCAATTGCTCAACAGTAATTTGTTCACCCATCGTAATACTTATGCTCTCGAGAGAAGCCACTAGTGAAACCTATGGCCCCCGGGTCTATTTTCCATCATGTTAATCTTCCAGCACTTAGCTATTTTTATTGCCTTTTATTTTACTTTGCATCTTTATCATAAAAATACCAAAAATATTATATTATCATATCTATCAGATCTCACTTTCGTAAGTGACCGTGAAGGGATTGACAACCCCTTTATAGCGTTGGTTGCGAGGATCTTATTTGTTTGTGTAGGTGCGAGGGGCTCGTGCGTGGCCTCCTACTGGATTGATACCTTGGTTCTCAAAAACTGAGGGAAATACTTACGCTACTTTACTGCATCACCCTTTCCTCTTCAAGGGAAAACCAACGCAGTGCTCAGGAGGTAGCAGCGGTCAGTTTGGTGCGTTCACGAGGGGCAAGCAAAATATAACAAACACAACCAAACAAGGGAAGCGCCGAATAATCAGGAGAACGACCAGAAATATGCTCAAGAGGAATACTACCTTGTAGAGCAGCAGATGGATGAATGTTGATGAGATAGGTGGAAGTGGTAATAGCCTCAGCCTAGAAGTGAGGCGGGAGAGAGGCAGCGATCATTATCGCACGTGTCGTCTCAAGAAGGTGACGATGCTTGCGCTCCGCCACACCATTCTGAGCATGAGCACCAGGATAAAAAAACTGAGCAGGAGTACCCTACTCAGCAAGGAATCCTCGCAACGCATGGGAGATATACTCACCAGCCGAATCTGCACGAAAAACACGAATAGGAGTAGAAAACTGGGTATGAACCATGGAAGCAAATTTTTTGTATATAGATAAGACCTCACTACGAGAAGACATGAAATAGATCCAAGTGTACCGAGAAAAATCATCTATAAAGATAATATAGTAGCGATGACCCTCTTTCGAAGCGAAGGGAGCCGGACCCAAAACATCAGAGTGAACGAGATCAAAAGGGCGTTCAGACACTGACTCGCTATGAGGATAAGGTAGCTGATCTGCTTACCAAACCTACAACCCAGACAATCCAACGAAGCGTTACCGGAGACAGACCCCAGAACACCGTGATGAACCAAAGATGAGAGACGAGAACCACATAACTGGCCAAGACGATTATGCCACTGCTGAAAAGAGCTAGTAGATGCAGCATAGGGGCTGCGAGACTGGCGGCGGTGGCAGCGGAGGGAAGACGAAGCCAGTCAAGCTCCCAGAGACCATCAGAGCGTCGAGGGCCATCACCATGCAAAGCGCCCGTGCGACGATCCTGAACAGAACAGGAATCAAAGTCGAGAATGACCCTACAACTAGAGTCAGCAATCTGACCACCAGATATGAGCTGCATAGTAAGTCGAGGAACATGAGCGACAGAAGGAACATGAAATGAAGAAGTGTTAAGAGTGCCTCGACTAGCTACATGGAGGGGAGTGCCATCAGCTGTAAGAACACGAATAGGAGACTCGACGGGTCGAACGGAGGTCAAAGTAGAAGAGTCATAAGTCATATGAAAAGATGCTCCAGTATCAAGAATCCATGGGGATGTACATGAATGAGTAGAAGGTGGTTTCTCAATGCCAGAAGAGTCAGTCACAGAACCTACAGAACCAGTCGGTGAAGACTCTGAAGCAGCAAGCAGACTTCAGAGCTGCACAATTTCGCGCGCAGACAGGGACACAGCGAAAGAGGTCGAGGTAGGAACACCAGCCGCTTGTAGAGTCAATCGAGAGTAACGAGTCGATGTAGAGCGACCATCGCCGCCCGCGGAAGCTGCGAGAGGAGTCCGCATAGAGCGACCACCACGGCGCGCAGAAGCCGCGAGAGGAGTCGATGTAGAGCGACCACCACCACGCGCGGAGGCCATGAGAGGAGTCGACGTAGAGCAACCACCGCCGCGCGGAGAAGCCTCAAGAGGAGTTGGTGTCGAGCGACCACCGCCGCGCGGAGAAGCCGCGAGAGCAGTCGACATCAAGCGACCACCGCCGCGCGCGGAAACCGCAAGAGAAGTCGATGTAGAGCGATCATCACCGCACGCAGAAGCCGCAAGAGTCAATGAATAGCAGCCACCGCGACGTGTAAAAGCCGCAAAGGGATTCGACGAAGAGCGACCACCACCACCCACGGAAGCGTCGAGAGGAGTGATAACCCACAAGTATAGGGGATCGCAACAGTTTTCGAGGGTAGAGTATTCAACCCAAATTTATTGATTCGACACAAGGGGAGCCAAAAAATATTCTCAAGTATTAGCAGTTGAGTTGTCAATTCAACCACACCTGGATAACTTAGTATCTACAGCAAAGTGTTCAGTAGCAAAGTAATATGGAAGTAACAGTAACAAAGGTAACGGTAGCGAAAGTAATATTTTTGGTGTTTTGTAATGATTGTAACAGTAGCAACGGAAAAGTAAATAAGTGGAGAACAATATGTGAAAAGCTCGTAGGCATTGGATCGGTGATGGAGAATTATGCCGGATGTGGTTCATCATGTAACAGTCATAACATAGGGTGACACAGAACTAGCTCCAATTCATCAATGTAATGTAGACATGTATTCTGAATATAGTCATACGTGCTTATGGAAAAGAACTTGCATGACATCTTTTGTCCTACCCTCCCGTGGCAGCGGGGTCCTAATGGAAACTAAGGGATATTAAGGCCTCCTTTTAATAAAGTACCGGACCAAAGCATTAACACATAGTGAATACATGAACTCCTCAAACTATGGTCATCACCGGAGTGGTCCCGATTATTGTCACTTGGGGTTGCGGATCATAACACATAGTAGGTGACTATAGACTTGCAAGATAGGATCAAGAACACACATATATTCATGAAAACATAATAGGTTCAGATCTGAAATCATGGCACTCGGGCCCTAGTGACAAGCATTGAGCATAGCAAAGTCATAGCAACATCAATCTCAGAACATAGTGGATACTAGGGATCAAATCCTAACAAACTAACTCGATTACATGATAGATCTCATCCAACCCATCACCGTCCAGCAAGCCTACGATGGAATTACTCATGCACGGCGGTGAGCATCATGAGATTGGTGATGGAGGATGGTTGATGATGACGACAGCGATGAATCCCCCTCTCCGGAGCCCCGAACGGACTCCAGATTAGCCCTCCCGGGAGGTTTTAGGGCTTGGCGACGGCTCCGTATCATTAAACGCGATGATTTCTTCTCCTTGATTTTTTTCTCCCCGAAAGCAAATATATAGAGTTTGAGTTGGCGTCGGAGGAGCTCCAGGGGGCCCACGAGGTAGGGGGGCGCGCCCCCACCCTCATGGACAGGGTGTGGGGCCCCTGGTCTTCATCTTTTGCAAGGATTTTTTATTATTTCCAAATAGACGTTCCGTGGAGTTTCAGGTCATTCCAAGAACTTTTGTTTCTGCACATAAATAACACCATGAAAAGTCTGCTGAAAACAACGTCAGTCCGGGTTAGTTCCATTCAAATCATGCAAGTTAGAGTCCAAAACAAGGGCAAAAGTGTTTGGAAAAGTAGATACGACGGAGACGTATCAACTCCCCCAAGCTTAAACCTTTGCTTGTCCTCAAGCAATTCAGTTGATAAACTGAAAGTGATAAAGAAAAACTTTTACAAACTCTGTTTGCTCTTGTTGTTGTAAATATGTAAAGCCAGCGTTCAAATTTTCAGCAAAGATTATGACTAACCACATTTGCGATAACTCTCAGGTCTCATGTTTACTCATATCAATGGCATAATCAACTAGCGAGCGATAATAATAAATCTCGGATGACAACACTTTCTCAAAACAATCATAATATGATATAACAAGATGGTATCTTGCTAGCCCTTTCTGAGACCGCAAAACATAAATGCAGAGCACCTTTAAAGATCAAGGACTGACTAGACATACCCAATATAAATTAATAATAATGGATGCAAATGACAGCTGTGCTCTCCAGCTAGTGCTTTTTAATAAGAGGGTGATGACTAAACATAAAAGTAAATAGATAGGCCCTTCGCAGAGGGAAGCAGGGATTTGTAGAGGTGCCAGAGCTCGGTTTTGAAATAGAGATAAATAATATTTTGAGCGGCATACTTTCATTGTCAACATAACAACTAAGAGGTGGCGATATCTTCCATGCTACACACATTATAGGCGGTTCCCAAACAGAATGGTAAAGTATATACTCCCCCTCCACCAACAAGCATCAATCCATGACTTGCTCGAAACAACGAGTGTCTCCAACTAGCAACAGTCCTAGGGGGAGTTTTGTTTGCAATTATTTTGATTTAGTTTGCATAAAGCATGGGACTGGGCATCCCGGTGACCAGCCATTTTCTCATGAGTGAGGAGCGGAGTCCACTCCTCTTGAGAATAACCCGCCTAACATGGAAGATAAGGGCATCCCTAGTTGATACATGAGCTATTCCAGCATACAAAATAGAATGTTTATTTGAAGGTTTAGAGTTTGGCACATACAAATTTACTTGGAACGGCAGGTAGATACCGCATATAGGAAGGTATAGTGGACTCATATGGAATAACTTTGGGGTTTAAGGGATTGGATGCACAAGCAGTATTCCCGCTTAGTACAAGTGAAGGCTAGCAAAAGACTGGGAAGCGACCAACTAGAGAGCGACAACAGTCATGAACATGCATTAAAATTAATAAACATTGAGTGCAAGCATGAATAGGATATAATCCACCATGAACATAAATATCATGAAGGCTATGTTGATTTTGTTTCAACTACATGTGCGAACATGTGCCAAGTCAAGCCACTTAAATCATTCAAAGGAGGATACCACCCCATCATACCACATCACAACCATTTTAATAGCATGTTGGCACGCAAGGTAAACCATTATAACTCATAGCTAATCAAGCATGACACGAGCAACTATGATCTCTAATTGTCATTGCAAACATGTTTATTCATAATAGGCTGAATCAGGAACGATGAACTCGTCATATTTACAAAAACAAGAGAGATCGAGTTCATACCAGCTTTTCTCATGTCAGTCAGTCCATCATATATCATCATAATTGCCTTTCACTTGCACGACCGAACGAAGTGAATAATAATAAGAGTGCACGTGCATTGGACTAAGCTGGAATCTGCGAGCATTCAATAAATAGGAGAAGACAAGGCAATATGGGCTCTCGGTTAAATCAACAATAATGCATATAAGAGCCATTTCAACAATTTAATCATGGTATTCTCCTATCGATCCCCAAAGAAAAGAAAAGAAATAAAAACTATTTACACGTGAAAGCTCCCAACAAGTAAAAGAAGAACGGGAAATCTTTTTGGGTTTTCTTTTTAATTATTACTACTACAGCAAGAAAAGTAAACTAACTAAAAACTACTACTATTTTTTTTTATTTTTCTTAAGTTTAACAAACACACAAGAAGAAAGCAAGAAATAGAAAATAAACTAGCATGGATAATACAATGAAAGAGTATGAGCACCGACATCTAGCAATGAGTGTGTGTAAACATAAATGTAATGTCGGTGGGAAATACGTACTCCCCCAAGCTTAGGCTTTTGGCCTAAGTTGGTTCATTGCCAGGTATGGCCTGGCGGATACCTGTAGGTGTAGCTATGGTCGTACTGAGATGAAGAGGACTCTGACTGCCACTGGCTGGCAGTCATCTCCGGATCCCAAAAGTAATCAGACTGTCATGGAGGCTCAAATTGTGGTTCCGGCTCCGGGGCTGGTGTAGGGTTCCGGTAGGCTTGAATGGCCATCCACGGAACGAGATAAGGACCTTCAGATAAATTAAACAAGGAAGGCGCAGGCAAGGTAATAGTCTCAGGGTGATGTTTATGAAAGAACAATTTGTATTTAAGCTCCCCTGCCCTATTCTTAACAATAAAGTTATGCGCTAGCATACTCTTATAATCTAAATAAGCATTGGGCAGCAATTTTTCTTCTTTCTCATAGAGCCTAATAGGTATGTTAAAATGTGCAGCTAGGCGTGAAGCATAAATACCTCCAAAGATGGGGCCCTTAGTACGGTTCAGACTTAACCGTTTAGCAATGATACCGCCCATACTAACAGTTGTTATCGCGGAACAAACCATGGAACAAAATGAAAATATCAGGAACACTAAGGTTTCCACAGTTTCCGTGACCAATTAAGCAACGACTAGAAAATATAGCAAAGTAGCGTAAAACAGGAAAATGTATGCTAGTGATTCTTGCATCGGAAACCTTCCTGGTTTCCCCCACAGTAATGGTGTCAATAAACCCGTCCACATCTTTACGATGTGGTTCATCTAAGGTACCCTTGAAGGATACTTTGCAAAGCTTGCAAAATTCATCTAGTGGCATATTCTTAACAACATCATATAAATGAAACTCTACTGAAGGAGGTGTTTCCTTGGGAAAATAGTAGAAGTTTTGCACAAAAGTATTGGTGAGTAAGAGATACTGATGACGTTGGTCGCGGAGGAAGTCAGTGAGGCCAGCATTCTCAGCCAATGAATAGAAATCATCATAAATCCCGGCTTTTCTCAAGAAATCATCGGAAGGCCATTCACACGGCGGACCTCCATGATCTTGAGCAAATTATATTTGGGCCTCTGTGCTTCTTCATTTTGCTTTTCCTTCGAGCTTCGGCTCGATGAGCCCCTCAAAAATCTCTTCATTATTTTCTGAAATATTCTGAAATTTTTAGTAACTTCAATAGAATTGATAGCAACTACTCCTACAAGTGCCTAGAGACTATATCAAGCATTAGAACTACTTGGAACCATATAAATTTGACATGCAAGCTCAAGAACATGGTCACCTAGGCATCACAAATTTGCAATGAATAGAACACTAGAACAAAAACTAATTGGACCAATGGAGGAGTCACATACCAAGAAACAATCTCCCCAAGCAGTTTTGTGAGAGGTGCTTTGAGCAAGGAGATCGAAAATCGCAGCAAAATGAGCTAGAACTCGTGCTTGAGCTGGATATTGGTGTTTGTGGGAGGAAGACGGAGTGTATGGGTGCAGGAATAAGTGGAGGAGGGCCACCATGGGCCCACGAGGCAGGGGGCACGCTCTGGGGGGTAGGGCGCGCCCTCCACCCTCGTGGCCAGGTGGTTGACCCCCCCCCCCCCCTGCTGTGTTCTCAGTTCCAGAAATCCTCAAATATTCTAGAAAAAATCATATTTCATTTTCAGGGCATTTGGAGAACTTTTATTTTCGGGGTATTTTTATATTGCATGGATAAATCAGAAAATGTATGAAAAATACTATTTTACTTTATTTCAACTAAATAACAGAAAGTAAAGAGAGGGTACAGAAGGTTGTGCCTTCTGGTTTCATCCATCTCATGCTCATCAAAAGGAATCCACTAACAAGGTTGATCAAGGCTTGTTAACAAACTGTCACGCCCAAGATGCGACCCTATCCTAAAGGAACTCGAAGGTCCCACCAAGGATAGAAGCGCATCTTGAAGACGCTTTTGCAAGGTGGATATCATTACATCAACATTACATAATAGATGGGGATACATACATAAGGCACAAATGCCACAATAATACATCAACATCATATACAAGATCAACATCCGACTACGGATGAAACATAAACAGAAGCTCAAACGACATCCACCCTGCTAGCCCAGGCTGCCGACCTGGAACCTATCCCCTGATCGAAGAAGAAGCAGAAGAAGAACTCCAAAACAAGCAAACATCGCTCTCGCGTCATAATCCTCGCGAAACCTATACCAGCAACTGTTGGTGTAGTAATCTGTGAGCCACGAGGACTCAGCAATCCCATTACCATGGGTATCAAGACTAGCAAAGCTTAATGGGAAAGGAAGGAGCAAAGTGGTGAGGTTGCAGCAGCGACTAAGCATATATGGTGGCTAACATACGCAAATGAGAGCGAGAAGAGAAACAAAGGAACGGTCGTCAACTAGTAATGATCAAGAAGTGATCCTGAACTCCTACTTACGTCAGACATAACCCAGAAACCGTGTTCTCCTCTCGATCAACCCCGAAAAGAGACACTCACGGTTACGCACACGGTTGGTGTATTTTAGAAGAGTTTACTTCAAGTTCACTACAACCGGATATTAACAAATTCCCATCTGCCACATAACCGCAGGCACGGCTCTCGAAAGTTTATACCTGCAGGGTGTCCCAACTTAGCCCATGATAAGCTCTCGCGATCAACGAAGGATATTCCTTCTCCCGGAAGACCCGATCAGTCTCGAATCCCGGCTACAAGACATTTCGACAGAATAAAACAAGACCAGCAAGACCTCCCGGCGTCCGACACCTCGATAGTAGCCGCGCAGATCTCGTCTCGAGCCACGGCGGATGAGCAGTCCGCACAACTAAAACCAGGCCTCGAGTTTCCCGAGGAGGCGCCAAAGGGTTCTAGTTCGGACCAACACTTAGACAAGCATTGGCCCGGGGGCTAAAATAAAGATGACCCTTGGGTTAATTACTCCCAAGGGAAAAGTAGGTGGTGGTGAGGCAAATGGTAAAACCAATGTTGGGCCTTCTTTGGAGGAGTCTTATTCAAAGCGAACTGTCAAGGGGTCCCATAAATCACCCAACCGCATTAGGGACACAAAATCCGGGAACATAATACCGATATGACGGAAACTAGGGCGGCAAGAGTGGAACAAAACACCAGGCATAAGGCCGAGCCTTCCACCCTTTACCAAGTATATAGATGCATTAATAATATAAGAGATATTGTGATATCCCAACCAAAATCCTGTCCACCATGGAGCAATCTTCAACTTCACCTGCAACTAGCAACGCTATAAGAGGGCTGAGCAAAGCGGTAACATAGCCAAACAGTGGTTTGCTAGGAAGGGTGTCAAAGGTTAGAGGTTCATGGCAATTTGGGAGGCTTGAGCAGCAATTGATAGGTAGCGCAGCATAGCGAAAGAACGAAGCAACTAGCATAGATATGATAGTAATGAGATCCAGGGTAGCGGTCATCTTGCCTGAAATCCCGCTAGGAAGAAGAACGAGTCCATGAAGAATATGAAGCCACGAAGACGAACCAAGCGTAGACGAACGAGTCCTCACGATCGCAACGAAACGGGAACTATCGAGAAGAAGCACACAACAAAGTAAACACCCACACATGAACAAGACATGATGCTCAACTAAGTATGATGCATGACAAAGCTACCTGAAGCTACTCATGGCAAGAGATGATGCAAACAAGAGCAACACATCAAAGCAGGTTTAAATGAGGCCGAAAACAACTTAGAACAATTCCGGTAAGTCCTCATATGCAAATTTCGAAATTGGTCCAGATCTGAATAAACATTATGTTCAAGTTGTCAAACAGCAAGTTAAGATGCACCAAGATGATCTACATGAGATTCTACTCAAGTTACATATAAAGTTCATTAAATTCGGAGCTACGGCCTAGAAGATATGAGCAAAACAAGTTAAACATGGCATTGATGCAAAATGCATACAAACATCAAGCAAACCCTCTCAAACCAAGGATGCAACATGATAATATGAAAGTTCATGCAATTCTAAGCAAGTTTCATATAGAGCACACTCAAAACGGAGCAACGGTTCAACACATACACCCTATACAAGGCATAACAACAATCTGACCATAACAGCAAGTAGGCATATTGCAAGCATCAAAACAATATGCTACAGCACCTCAATATGAAAACAAAATGCATGGGCATGAAGTACAGGTAAAGCATAACAAAACATGAACACTGAGCTATCTCCAGAAATGACTAAAACATGCTCAAAAGGACATGGCAAGATTGCAAATAATAACAGTTTCAGGCTTAGCAGAAATTAACATCAGGTTGCAATGTTTAGAGCTATCAAACAGCATGTTACAGGAACTCATCATGGCAAACAAAGGCATGGAATGAATCTACTAAATGCATAGAACAAAAGTCCTTTACTGACCATGAGCCAAAAAGGATAAGAAGATATGATAGCACCCATGTAAACATGGCAAGTTATATTACAGATTCATACATGGCAGGAACAACAATAAGTAGACATGTTGGTGAGCTTGAACCAATCACCAAAGAGCAATACATGGCGTGGCAAGGTAACCCACAGTAATAAGACATGTTTGTGAAGCTAAGCATGGCAAGAGCAAGTTCATAGAGTGCATGGATCACTAACAACAATCATGGCAACATTGAACTTAATGATAACAGGCTGACGGCAACATTATTTAGCAACTTTGGAGGACGATTACAACAAGCTACAGCAGGCTATAAATGCAACCAGGGGCATGAATGGATAGAGCATGACATGTAGAACAAAACACCCTTAGTGAACATCTCCAGATTATGCATAGAATAACTTGTAGCAGCAGGTTTACATAGCATCACGAAATAACAGATTCAGTCAAGCAAAACAGTAACAGCAAGTACCCTACTTAACAAGCTTGATGCACTCACTACACAACTCACAAAAATACATGGATAGCACCACTGTGAAGATGGCATGACATAGCACAAAACACATGTAGATCTCATGCTCATAAGATGCAAACATCAAATGCAAAAAAATGACAAATCACCAAGTTATAACAGTTTCAGCAGATTAATATCATATAGCAATCTTGCAACGATGATTCAGGCATCAAGATGAACTCAAATGAACATGGTGCAATGGAATGAAATAAAGTACTCGTTTAGACGAACAATTGGACATATTACACGCACGAAACGGAGCTACGGATGCAGAGTTATGATGCGATGAACATGGCATGATGATATCAAAATATTTCAGGGACTAGGCGTTTTCAGGAAAAAAACACGGGCGAGCGCAGGGTAACTATACATCGCCCGGGGCGGGATTCCATGGGCTCTCACCTAGTGGGCCAGGCCCAGGTCGGAGAGGAGGAGGCCGGCTTGGCAGGAGTTGGGCTGGGCCGAATCGCGGGGAAGGTGGACCGGGCCGGGCGGAGCTGGGCCTCGGGGCCCACGTGAGGAGGGGGTCGAGGCGCGGGCGGCCTCCTCGATCCCGAGCGGTCAAGGCCATGGTGGCGTCGGCGGGGAGCTTGCGCGGCGGCGGCTCGACGACGGGGAAGCGTGAAGGAGACCCTAGAGGCGCGGATCCGGGCGAGATCCTCACGATCCGTCCATTTCCGGCAGCGGTGGAGGAGATCCGGCGACGGCGAGCTCGGACGCCATGGCGGCCCCTGCGAGGGAGAGAGAGGCCATGAGGAAGGAGGAGAGGAAGGAGAAGAAGGACGGGAGGCAGGCGGCGCTGGCCTGGGACGGCGGAGACGGCGGCCGGGCGCCAGCAGTGGAGATCGGGCGGCGGGCGGCGCGGCCGGAGGCTCGCCGGCGACGGGCGGAGGGCGCGCGCGCTGACCAGCGGATCGGGCCCGCCATGGCCGGAGCGGGCGGAGATGGCTCATGGGCCCGCGCGGCTGGGCGCGGGGAGGTGAGGTGGCGGCTCCAGATTGGTTGGGGTGGCGACGGTGATGACGTGGCGGCTCCGGATTGGTCGGGCGACGTGGCTGGGTGGCGGTGGCCGCGTCCGGCGGCGGGCGGACATGTCCGGCGGCTGAGAGGGAGAGGGCTAGGGTTGGACTGCGCGAAAAATCCGGGAGGGACACATATTTATAGGTAGAGGGAGCTAGGAGACTCCAAATGGAGCACGGTTTTCGCCCACACGATCGTGATCGAACGACCGAGAGCATGGAGATGACTTAGATGGGTTATGGGCCACTTTGAAAGGGGTGTTGGGCTGCACACAAAAGAGGCTTTCACGGTTACCCGGTTAACCGTTGGAGTATCAAACGACCTCCGAATGACACGAAATTTGACAGGCGGTCTACCGGTGCTATACCAAGGCCGCTTGGCAAACCTCGGTCCATTCCGAGACCGTTTAATACCCGCACCAAAGAAGAGGCAAAAAGGGGGCGCCTGGAGACATAGGAGTGCCGGATTGCAAAACGGACAACGGGGAAAATGCTCGGATGCATGAGAAGAACACGTATGCAAATGCGATGCACATGACGACATGATATAAAATGCAGATGATGACATGGCAAAGTGCAACACGCAAGCACATGACATGGCAAGGACGGCAAATAACTGGCGGACACCTGGCGCATTGAATCCGGGGCGTTACAACACTCCTCCACTAACAAGAGATCTCGCCCGAGATCTTAGGACCGAGACGGAAGGGAAAAAAATGAGGTGAAACAAGAATTGAAGAGAAGAAGCAAAGAAGCGAGAGCACTCGAGAATAAGAGAGAAACGACGAGCTTGACGAGAATCGAAAGCTCACGGAATCAGATAAACTATGAAACCACTCCGGTTAGAACGAGATAAGAAACGAATAAGACTGAAAGATTTAGGCAGCACTCCGGCGGAAAATGGAAAGAATAGAACACAAGCTTGAGAGGATGGAATGATACTTGATGAACTCTTGCAGAATGAGTTAAATCATGAAGAACCACCATGAAAAACTCCGGTGACAAAAGGATGATGAGATAAAATTGAAGGATGAAAGAATAAGATGAGCATTGCGATGATTTAGACGGAGGTTCGACGAGTTGGTCGAGTAAATTTGAACTCCGGAAAAGAAAAGATGAAAACACTTGGAAGTAGAATTTATTCCTCAAGAACAAACTCCAAAGAAAAAGATTAATCACTTTGATGAAATAAGAATAAGATTTATTGTATGTTTATCCTTCATCAAATTAAATTGATAACAAGCAATGGATTTTGCATACTACTTATTCTTCTTGAAAAGGATTGAGAAGTGACATATCGCAAACTTGAGAAGGTCTTCATGAGCCACCGGTAGGATTGAAAAGAACGAATGGATTAATATGATAAACAAGGAAAAGAATCTTGAACGAACCACCGTAAGAATTTGGAAATGACTGATGAAAGAGAATGAATCACCGGGAAGAATTAGAAGAACCAATAAGCTAGAGGGGATTTAGATGCAAAAGAACAAAGAGATCATGAGCTGATTAAAGAACACTTGACAGATGCACCGGGATAATCGGATAACGGTAGCTGAAATGTGAGGACGAAGAATTCTTCTGGAATGATGGCCTCCAGTGAAAAGAAAATGGGAAAACAACTCCTGACATACTCCAGATGGGTAGGAAAAAGGAATATCTGACAAATGGAATAATTCAAGAGGATAACATGAAGCTAGAACCACGAAACTTCGAGAGAACGGGCAAGATTTAGAGAAACTCTTCTTCGGTCTTCAAATGACGACGAGAAACACCACTAAAATTACTGAAGTACTCAGGGAGAATGAAAAGCAGAGAGGTTGAGCCAACAATGAAAATGATTTTAAAGAGATCTTGGAGAAGGCAAGTGACTGATGGGATCCATTCTTACGTCACACTTGAAAAGAATTGAGAATAACTGTGATAGCCTGGCTTATTAGGGATGATAGACTACTCATATCAATAAGGAATTCCTTCTTTTCCGGGAGCCCATTCGGACAGAACTCCAATGTTAAGCGTGCTCAGCTTGGAGTAGTGTCGATGGGTGACCGACCGAAGTTGCTCCGGTGCGCGCACGAGTGAGGACAAAGTGCGCAGAAAAGACTAGTATTGATCTGTGGGGCCGCCTAGATCTCGCCAGAGTAACGACCACCGGCGGGTGTGTCCGGGCGTTACAAGTTGGTATCGAGCCGACCCTCGCGGTTACACGGATGGTTGCGACAGGTGCGTGGTCATGTTGTTCATGACGTTTGTGACCCGTCGTGGCACCCGACATGGCACATGTACGGACCGGAAGCACGACGTTTGTGCCAAGAGGGAACGTTCTCGTGGCCCGACGAGGACGTCGGTTCCTCCGAGTGGGGGTGTATGTGATAGCTCGCTTATTAGGGATGATAGACTACTCATATCAATAAGGAATTCCTTCTTTTAGGAGCCCATTCGACGAACTCCAAAGTTAAGCGTGCTCAGCTTGGAGTAGTGTCGGATGGGTGACCGACCGAAGTTGCTCCGGTGCGCACGAGTGAGGACAAAGTGCGCAGAAAAGACTAGTATTGATCTGTGGGGCCAGTCTAGATCCCGCCAGGAGTAACGACCACCGGCGGGTGTGTCCGGGGCGTTACAATAACTCCGGGGAATTAGAAAAGTCAGGTAAGAACCTGGGAAATACCTGTGGGTTAGGGCCCACTGAAGAGATAACACCGTTGGAAAGGATTGTTGAACAGATAGATGATGCACCGGAACATTTGAAATATTTGAATGAGGTGACAACCTCGAATTGATTGGAACACAGACGAATCTCCTGAGATGTCTTCAGCACTCCGGAAGGATAAACTGGCGAGAGGCGAACGAGCAAAGGGAAATATTTGAGCTGAGGGAAAGAATACGATCGACAACGAAAAACTTGAATTGAATCCACCGAGGAAGAAAAAGAGATGATGAATGTCAAACAAGACGAGAATTCACTGGTTGAGATAATTTACGAAAGACTGAAGAGGTTCCGCACGAATGAGATAGCTGGTCGAGAGAGAGTCAGACTCCGGGAAGAAAAGGGTGGGTGGGCGGGAAAAACAAAGGCAACTCGGGAGGGGAAACGACGAATATCTTGAAAAGACAACACCGGTTGAAATCATTGAGGAAAGAAAGGCAAAGACTCCGCACGAGTAGGATGGATACTCGACTATAGACTCCGGTTCGGAAAATAAGAAGGGAGGGCGGGTGGGAAAAGAAAACAACTGAGGATTGAACGCCAAGATGAAGAGGCTCGAGTCAACTTGGCGAGAAATGCACCGGATCAAAAGAGGATGGACAACGAACAAAAAACTAACCGCGTGAGCCTAAAGAAAAATTTGAAGGGGAAGAGGAGTAGTTCAAAACAACTACGTCAAGATTCCTCACCAGAGCGACGAAGGGGCTGAGGAGTAAAAAGAATTCCTACTCTCTGATATAACTAGACTCCAAAAATAGTATTCTTCTAGAATCAACAACGGCCAAACTACACGATCAATCAAGGGGGGCTCCTAAGGTCGGTCGAGGCTCTGATACCAACTTGTCACGCCCAAGATGCGACCCTATCCTAAAGGAACTCGAAGGTCCCACCAAGGATAGAAGCGCATCTTGAAGACGCTTTTGCAAGGTGGATATCATTACATCAACATTACATAATAGATGGGGATACATACATAAGGCACAAATGCCACAAGAATACATCAACATCATATACAAGATCAACATCCGACTACGGATGAAACATAAACGAAGCTCAAACGACATCCACCTCGCTAGCCAGGGCTGCCGACCGAACCTATCCCCGATCGAAGAAGAAGCGTAAGAAGAACTCCAAAACAAGCAAACATCGCTCTCGCGTCATAATCCTCGCGAAACCTATACCAAAGAACTGTTGGTGTAGTAATCAGGAGCCACGAGGACTCAAAGAATCCCATTACCATGGGTATCAAGACTAGCAAAGCTTAATGGGAAAGGAAGGGGTAAAGTGGTGAGGTTGCAGCAGCGACTAAGCATATATGGTGGCTAACATACGCAAATGAGGGCGAGAAGAGAAACAAAGGAATGGCCGTCAACTAGTAATGATCAAGAAGTGATCCTGAACTCCTACTTACGCCGACATAACCCGAAACCGTGTTCTCCTCTCGATCAACCCCAAAAGAGACACTCACGGTTCGCATTACGGTTGGTGTATTTTAGAAGAGTTTACTTCAAGTTCACTACAACCGATATTAACAAATTCCCATCTGCCACATAACCATGGGCACGGCTCTCGAAAGTTTATACCCTGCAGGATGTCCCAACTTAGCCCATGATAAGCTCTCGCGATCAACAAAGGATATTCCTTCTCCCGGAAGACCCGATCGGTCTCGGAATCCGGCTACAAGACATTTCGACAGTAATAAAACAAGACCAGCAAGACCTCCGGCGTGCCAACACCACGATAGTAGCCACAGATCTCGCCTCGAGCCACGGCCGGATGAGCAGTCCATTATAACTAAAACCAGGCCTCGAGTTTCCCAGGAGGCGCAAAGGGTCTAGTTCGACCAACACTTAGACAAGCATTGGCCCGGGGCTAAATAAAGATGACCCTTGGGTTAATTACTCCCAAGGGAAAAGTAGGTGGTGGTGAGGCAATTGGTAAAACCAATGGTGGGCCTTCTTTGGAGGAGTCTTATTCAAAGCGAACTGTCAAGGGGGTCCCATAAATCACCCAACCGCGTTAGGGACACAAAATCCGGAAACATAATACCGATATGACGGAAACTAGGGCGGCCAGAGTGGAACAAAACACAAGGCATACGGCCGAGCCTTCCACCCTTTACCAAGTATATAGATGCATTAATAATATAAGAGATATTGTGATATCCCAACCAAAATCCTGTCCACCATGGAGCAATCTTCAACTTCACCTGCAACTAGCAACGCTATAAGAGGGCTGAGCAAAGCGGTAACATAGCCAAACAGTGGTTTGCTAGGAAGGGTGTCAAAGGTTAGAGGTTCATGGCAATTTGGGAGGCTTGAGCAGCAAGTGATAGGTAGCGCAGCATAGCGAAAGAACGAAGCAACTAGCATAGCAATGATAGTAATGAGATCCAGGGTAGCGGTCATCTTGCCTGAAATCCCGCTAGGAAGAAGAACGAGTCCATGAGGAAGATGAAGCCACGAAGACGAACCAAGCGTAGACGAACGAGTCCTCACGATCGCAACGAAACGGGAACTATCGAGAAGAAGCACACAACAAAGTAAACACCCACACATGAACAAGACATGATGCTCAACTAAGTATGATGCATGACAAAGCTACCTGAAGCTACTCATGGCAAGAGATGATGCAAACAAGAGCAACACATCAAAGCAGGTTTAAATGAGGCCGAAAACAACATAGAACAATTCCGGTAAGTCCTCATATGCAATTTTCGAAATTGGTCCAGATCTGAATAAACATTATGTTCAAGTTGTTAAACAGCAAGTTAAGATGCACCAAGATGATCTACACGAGATTCTAGTCAAGTTACATATAAAGTTCATTAAATTCGGAGCTACGGCCTAGAAGATATGAGCAAAACAAGTTAAACATGGCATTGATGCAAAATGCATACAAACATCAAGCAAACCCTCTCAAACCAAGGATGCAACATGATAATATGAAAGTTCATGCAATTCTAAGCAAGTTTCATATAGAGCACACTCAAAACGGAGCAACGGTTCAACACATACACCCTATACAAGGCATAACAACAATCTGACCATAACAGCAAGTAGGCATATTGCAAGCATCAAAACAATATGCTACAACACCTCAATATGAAAACAAAAGGCATGGGCATGAATTACAGGTAAAGCATAACAAAACATGAACACTGAGCTATCTCCAGAAATGACTAAAACATGCTCAAAAGGACATGGCAAGATTGCAAATAATAACAGTTTCAGGCTTAGCAGAAATTAACATCAGGTTGCAATGTTTAGAGCTATCAAACAGCATGTTACAGGAACTCATCATGGCAAAAAAAGGCATGGAATGAATTTACTAAATGCATAGAACAAAAGTCCTTTACTGACCATGAGCCAAAAAGGATAAGAAGATATGATAGCACCCATGTAAACATGGCAAGTTATATTACAGATTCATACATGGCAGTAAAAACAATAAGTAGACATGTTGGTGAGCTTGAACCAATCACCACAGAGCAATACATGGCATGGCAAGGCAACCCACAGTAATAAGACATGTTTGTGAAGCTAAGCATGGCAAGAGCAAGTTCATAGAGTGCATGGGTCAGTAACAACAATCATGGCAACATTGAACTTAATGATAACAGGCTGACAGCAACATTATTTAGCAACTTTGGAGGAAGATTACAACAAGCTACAGCAGGCTATAAATGCAACCAGGGGCATGAATGGATAGAGCATGACATGTAGAACAAAACACCCTTACTGAACATCTCCAGATTATGCATAGAATGACTTGTAGCAGCAGGTTTACATAGCATCACGAAATAACAGATTCAGACAAGCAAAACAGTAACAGCAAGTACCCTACTTAACAAGATTGATGCACTCACTACACAACTCACAAAAATACATGGATAGCACCACTGTGAAGATGGCATGACATAGCACAAAACACATGTAGAGCTTATGCTCATAAGATGCACACATCAAATGCAAAAAAAATGACAAATCACCAAGTTATAACAGTTTCAACAGATTAACATCATATAGCAATCTTGCAATGATGATTCAGGCATCAAGATGAACTCAAATGAACATGGTGCAATGGAATGAAATGAAGTACTCATTGAGACGAACAATTGGACATATTACACGCACGAAACGGAGCTACAGATGCAGAGTTATGATGCGATGAACTTGGCATGATGATATCAAAATATTTCAGGGACTTGGGCGTTTTCAGGAAAAAAACACGGGCGAGCGCAGGGTAACTATACATCGCCCGGGGCGGGATTCCATGGGCTCTCACCTAGTGGGCCAGGCCCAGGTCGGAGAGGAGGAGGCCGGCTTGGCAGGAGCTGGGCTGGACCGAATCGCGGGGAAGGTGGACCGGGCCGGGCGGAGCTGGGCCTCGGGGCCCACGTGAGGAGGGGGTCGAGGCGCGGGCGGCCTCCTCGATCCCGAGCGGTCAAGGCCATGGCGGCGCCGGCGGGGAGCTTGCGCGGCGGCGGCTCGACGACGGGGAAGCGTGAAGGAGACCCTAGAGGCGCGGATCCAGGCGAGATCCTCACGATCCGTCCATTTCCGGCAGCAGCGGAGGAGATCCAGCGACGGCGAGCTCGGACGCCATGGCGGCCCCTGCGAGGGAGAGAGAGGCCATGAGGGAGGAGGAGAGGAAGGAGAAGAAGGACGGGAGGCAGGCGGCGCTGGCCTGGGACGGCGGAGACGGCGGCTGACGCTGGCGGTGGAGATCGGCGGGCGGCGGCGCCGGACGAGGCTCGCCGGCGACGGGCGGAGGCGCCGGCCGCCGACCGGTTGGATCGGGCCCGCCGTGGCCCGGAGTGGGACGGAGATGGGCTCCGCGGGCCCGGCGGCGAAGTGGGCGCGGGGGAGGTGAGGTGGCGGCTCCAGATTGGTTGGGGAGGCGGCGGTGATGACGTGGCGGCTCCGGATTGGTCGGGCAACGTGGCTGGGTGGCGGTGGACGCGTCCGGCGGCGGGCGAACATGTCCGGCGGCTGAGAGGGAGAGGGCTAGGGTTGGACTGTGCGAAAAATCCGGGAGGGACACATATTTATAGGTAGAGGGAGCTAGGAGACTCCAAATGGAGCACGGTTTTCGCCCACACGATCGTGATCGAATGACCGAGAGCATGGAGATGACTTAGATGGGTTATGGGCCACTTTGAAAGGGGTGTTGGGCTGCACACAAAAGAGGCTTTCGCGGTTACCCGGTTAACCGTTGGAGTATCAAACGACCTCCGAATGACACGAAATTTGACAGGCGGTCTACCGGTGCTATACCAAGGCCGCTTGGAAAACCTCGGTCCATTCCGAGACCGTTTAATACCCGCACCAAAGAAGAGGCAAAAAGGGGGCGCCGGGAGACATAGGAGTGCCGGATTGCAAAACGGACAACGGGGAAAATGCTCGGATGCATGAGAAGAACACGTATGCAAATGCGATGCACATGACGACATGATATAAAATGCAGATGATGACATGGCAAAGTGCAACACGCAAGCACATGACATGGCAAGGACGGCAAATAACTGGCGGACACCTGGTGCATCGAATCCGGGGCGTTACACAAACTCATTCCGAATAACATGGGACCGGAGAAATTTCGAATAACACTATGTTACCTCAACGGGGATATGCACATCCCCTATAATAAGAATATCATATTTTTTCTTGACAGTAGGAAGAGGAAATTCAAAACCTCCAAATATAATCGATGGAATTTTTCCAATAGAGTTGATACTATGAACTTGAGGTTGTTTCCTCGGAAAGTGTACCGTATGCTCATTACCATTAACATGAAAAGTGACATTGCCTTTGTTGCAATCAATAACAGCACCCGCAGTATTCAAAAAAGTTCTTCCAAGAATAATAGACATACTATCGTCCTTGGGATAACAAAGTCTGTTAAAATAGTAACGTTTGCAACCACAACGGGCACATCCTCACAAATACCGATAGGTATAGCAGTTGATTTATCAGCCACAACGGGCAATATCTTTCATATACTTAGCATAAGGATTCATTTTGAGCATATCAGTTAATCGCATACGCAAAAAGATAGGTCTAATCATTTTAGCAAAGCGCTCAAAATCCTCATCATCCTTTTTCTTGGACGGTTTGGGAGGAAAAGGCATGGGTTTCTGAACCCATGGCTCTCTTTCTTTACCATGTTCCCTAGCAACAAAGTCTCTCTTATCATAACATTGATTCTTTGATTGTGGGTTATCAAGATCAACAGCAGGTTCAATTTCTACATCATTGTCATTACTAGGTTGAGCATCATCATGAACATCATCGTTAACATTTTCAATAGGTTCATGTTCATTACCAGATTGTGTTTCAGCATCAGACATAGAGATATCATTGGGGTTCTCAGGTGGTTCAGCAATAGGTTCACTAGAAGCATGCAAAGTCCTATCATTTTTCTTTTTCTTCCTTTTAGAAGAATTAGGTGCATCAATATTATTTCTCTGAGAATCTTGCTCAATTCTCTTAGGGTGGCCTTCAGGATACAAAGGTTCCTGAGTCATTCTACCAGTTCTAGTAGCCACTCTAACAGCATAATCATTTTTCTTACTATTCATTTCATTGAGCAAATCATTTTGGGCCTTAAGTACTTGTTCTACTTGAGTGGTAACCATAGAAGCATGTTTAGCAACGAGTTTAAGTTCACCCCTAATATTTGCCATATAATCACCCAAGTGTTTAAGCATATCGGAATTGTATTTTAATTGTCTACCGAATAAAGCATTGAAATATTCTTGCTTAACCATAAAGTTATCAAACTCATCCAAGCATTGGCTAGCAATTTTAGTAGGAGGGATTTCAGCTTTATCATATCTATAGAGAGAATTTACCTTTACTCGGGTTATCAAGACCATGAGATTCTTCAATAGGTGGTGGATTAAGATCATAGGTTTCTTCAACAGGCGGTAGATTAAGACCATGTATTTCTTCAATAGGGGGTAAATTCTTAACATCTTCAGCTTTAATACCTTTTTCTTTCATAGATTTCTTTGCCTCTTGCATATCTTCAGGCCTGAGAAATAGAACACCTCTCTTCTTCGAAGATGGTTTAGGAATAGGCTCAGGAGCTGGCTCAGGAAGTGTCCAATTATTTTCATTTGTCAACATATTATTCAATAGAATTTCAGCTTCATCCGGTGTTCTTTCCTGAAAAGAACCAGCACAACTATCCGTAATCTCTGGAAGCATCGGTTAGTCCATTATAAAAGATATCAAGTATTTCATTTTTCTTAAGAGGATGATCAGGCAAAGCATTAAGTAACTTGAGAAGCCTCCCCCAAGCTTGTGGGAGACTCTCTTCTTCAATTTGCACAAAGTTGTATATTTCCTTTACAGCAGCTTGTTTCTTATGAGCAGGGAAATATTTAGCAGAGAAGTAATAAATCATATCCTGGGGACTATGCACACAAACAGGATCAAGAAAATTAAACCATATCTTAGCATCACCCTTTAACGAGAACGGAAATATTTTAAGGATATAAAAGTAGCGAGATCTCTCATCATTAGTGAACAGGGTGGCTATATCATTTAATTTAGTAAGATGTGCCACAACAATTTCAGATTCATAGCCATGAAAAGGATCAGATTCAACCAAAGTAATTATATCAGGATCAACAGAGAATTCATAATCCTTATCGGCAACACAGATAGGTGAAGTAGCAAAAGCAGGGTCAGGTTTCATTCTATCTTTAAGAGATTGTTGATTCCATTTAGCTAATAATCTCTTGAGCTCATATCTATCTTTGCAAGCTAAAATAGCTATAGAAGCTTCTATATCAAAAACATAACCCTCAGGAATAACAGGTAAGTCTTCATCGATACAATCAGTTTCAATAATTTCTTTCTCTCTAGCCCTAGCAATTTGTTCATCAAGAAATTCATTAAGGGGGACAGTAGTATCAAGCATAGAAGTAGTTTTATCATAAGTATCATGCATAGCAGAAGTGGCATCATCAATAACATGTGACATATCAGAATGAATAGCAGAAGCAGATTTAGGCGTCGCAAGCTTACTCAAAACAGAAGGTGAATCAAGTGCAGAGCTAGATGGCAGTTCCTTACCTCCCCTCGTAGTTGAGGGATAAATTGTTGTCTTAGCTTCTTTCAAGTTCTTCATAGTGACCAGCAGATATAAATCCCAAGTGACTCAAAGAATAGAGCTATGCTCCCCGGCAACGGCGCCAGAAAATAGTCTTGATAACCCACAAGTATAGGGGATCGCAATAGTTTTCGAGGGTAGAGTATTCAACCCAAATTTATTGATTCTACACAAGGGGAGCCAAAGGATATTCTCAAGTATTAGCAGTTGAGTTGTCAATTCAACCACACCTGGATAACTTAGTATCTGCAGCAAAGTGTTTAGTAGCAAAGTAATATGGAAGTAACAGTAACAAAGGTAACAGTAGCGAAAGTAATATTTTTGGTGTTTTGTAATGATTGTAACAGTAGCAACGGAAATGTAAATAAGCGGAGAACAATATGTGAAAAGCTCGTAGGCATTGGTTCGGTGATGGAGAATTATGCCGGATGCGGTTCATCATGCAACAGTCATAACATAGGGTGACACAGAACTAGCTCCAATTCATCAATGTAATGTAGGCATGTATTCCGAATATAGTCATACGTGCTTATGGAAAAGAACTTGCATGACATCTTTTGTCCTACCCTCCCGTGGCAGCGGGGTCCTAATGGAAACTAAGGGATATTAAGGCCTCCTTTTAATAGAGTACCGGACCAAAGCATTAACACATAGTGAATACATGAACTCCTCAAACTATGGTCATCACCGGGAGTGGTCTCGATTATTGTCACTTCGGGGTTGCCGGATCATAACACATAGTAGGTGACTATAGACTTGCAAGATAGGATCAAGAACACACATATATTCATGAAAACATAATAGGTTCAGATCTAAAATCATGGCACTCGGGCCCTAGTGACAAGCATTAAGCATAGCAAAGTCATAGCAACATTAATCTCAGAACATAGTGGATAGTAGGGATCAAACCCTAACAAAACTAACTCGATTACATGATAGATCTCATCCAACCCATCACCGTTCAGCAAGCCTACGATGGTATTACTCACGCACGGCGGTGAGCATCATGAAATTGGTGATGGAGGATGGTTGATGATGACGATGGCGACGAATCCCCCTCTCCGAAGCCCCGAACAGACTCCAGATCAGCCCTCCCGGGAGGTTTTAGGGCTTGGCGGCGGCTCCGTATCGTAAAACGCGATGATTTCTTCTCCTTGATTTTATCTCTCCCCGAAATTAAATATATATAGTTGGAGTTGGCGTCGGAGGAGCTCCAGGGGGCCCACGAGGTAGGGGGCGCGCCCTAGGGGGGAGGGCGCGCCCCCACCCTAGTGGACATGGTGTGGGCCCCCTGGTATTCATCTTTTGCAACGATTTTTTATTATTTCCAAATAGACGTTCCGTGGAGTTTCAGGTCATTCTGAGAACTTTTGTTTCTGCACATAAATAACACCATGGAAAATCTGCTGAAAACAGCGTCAGTCCGGGTTAGTTTCATTCAAATCATGCAAGTTAGAGTCCAAAACAAGGGCAAAAGTGTTTGGAAAAGTAGATACGACGAAGACGTATCAAGGAGTCGACACAAAGCGGCCATTGCCATCCAAAAATATTGGAGTAACAGACTGCAAGGCTTGAGGAGGAGCACCGAGTAAAGATAAGGCCTGAGGAGGAGCACCGAGTAAAGATGGAAGGTGCATGTGTGAGCTGACGTTGGATAGACAATCAGCGCCTGAAGACAACGACATAGGCGAATCAACCTGTGGTTGAGTTGGTTAGGTGGACGATGGTATCCAACCCACTGCGGTTCAAATCACAGTGCTCGCATTATTCCCGGATTTATTTCAGATTTCCGCGATCGCGCTTTCGATTGGAGGAGACGTTCCGACGACGAGGCGCTCTACGGTGATTTCAGAATCTCAAGATAATATCTTGCTTCGATCTCCGGAGGTGCTTCATAGGGGTAGGGTGTGCGTGTGTGCGTTCATATGGGTGAGTGTATGCGCGTGTATATAAGCGCATGTATCTGTACTGATGCTAAAAAAAAAGACAACGACATAGTACCCTTTTTTGTTTCTTTTTTTTGGAAAAGGGACGGGCCAACTCTAATCAGGTAAGGGCCAAGGAGCAGAGCGAAGAGCCGAAAGAATCGATACGTAGTGAAGCAGACCAATCACGGTGGACCACCAGCAGCCCAAGTCAACACGCTCCCGCGGAATCTCCCAGGGATCGATCTGAACGGGGAACTGAAACATCGACAGTTTCACACACGACCACGCGGAAGCCTGCAGCGCGGAGGGCCGAACGGGCGGCCGGCGGCGTCTGGCAGACGGGGCCGGAGGAGCACCAAGGCGGCGGCCGGAGGGGCGCCGGTCGGCGGCCCGAGGAGCGCCGGACGGCGGCCGTAGGAGCAGCGCCCGATGGGCCGCGGGCGGCGGCCGGCGGGGCGCCGGTCGGTGGCCCGAGGAGCGCCGGGCAGCGGCCGGAGAAGCAGCACCTGATGGGCTGTGGCCCGCGGCCGGAAGGGCGGCCGGAGAAGTAGCACCTGATGGGCTGCGGGCGGCGGCCAGAGGGGCGCCCGTCGGCGGCCTGAGCGGGATGAACCAGTTGGAGATGCCGGACGATGCAAGACGCAGGGGAGCGGCGGCCTTCTACCATGCTCTGGAGTGGAGACAGCAGTGATCAAGTAGAAGGAAAACGGCAGCAGCAGAGATGAGGGAGCGGCCACGCCGAGCAAGAAGACGACGGAGAAGCGATGAAAGGATCAAGCACGAGTTGTGCGTGCGAAAAAATTTGACCTAAGCTCTAATACCATGTTAGAAAATATGCAACTTAGTATTATCAGAAGGCAAACGCCATCATATATACATGTACAGGGAAGGACAAAGGTCAGGATGTAAAAGGCCAAAGGCCACCATAAATATAACTTTAACAGACCTCTCCTGTTGCAAGTAACATGGGCTATATTTATTATCTTGTCATACTTGATGATTTTTCGCACTATGCGTGAACCTTCTCGTTGCGGTGAAAGTCGGATTCTGTTGCCACTCTCACCGCATTCTACTCCTATGTCTCCACGCAGTTTGGACTTCCCATTCATGCGTTGCAAACAGACAACGGGAAGGAGTTTGATAACCTTGCGATCCGTAACCTTTTCGCCACACATGACACGATTTTTCATCTCACTTGCCCGTACACTTCGCAACAAAATGGTCGCGCTTAGCGCGTGCTTCGCACTTTTAATGACTGCATCCGCACCCTCCTCTTTCACGACAACGTGCCACCACGTTTTTCGCCCGACGCGCTTGCCACCGCATCACTACTCATCAACATTCGTCCCTGTCGCACTCGCGGGAATTTTGCACCTCATCACCTTTTGTTTGGCACGCCACCCTCCTATGCTGAGCTCCGCATCTTCGGTTGCTTGTGCTACCCTAGCATCGCTTCCACTACTCCTCATAAGCTCGCACCTCGGTCCGTGGCCTCCATCTTTCTCGGTTATCCCCCCAACACCAAAGGCTACCGCTGCTATGATCCTATTGAAGGAAATATGCCCTAGAGGCAATAATAAAGTTATTATTTATTTCCTTATATCATGATAAATGTTTATTATTCATGCTAGAATTGTATTAACCGAAAACATAATACATGTGTGAATACATAGACAAACAGAGTGTCACTAGTATGCCTCTACTTGACTAGCTCGTTGATCAAGATGGTTATGTTTCCTAACCATAGACATGAGTTGTCATTTGATTAACGGGTCACATCATTAGGAGAATGATCTGATTGACATGACCCATTCCGTTAGCCTAGCACTTGATCGTTTAGTATGTTGCTATTGCTTTCTTCATGACTTATACATGTTCCTGTAACTATGAGATTATGCAACTCCGTTTATCGGAGGAACACTTTGGGTACCACCAAACGTCACAACGTGAATCGGGTGATTATAAAGGAGTACTACAGTGTCTCCAAAGGTACTTGTTGGGTTGGCGTATTTCGAGATTAGGTTTTGTCACTCCGATTGCCTGGAGAGGTATCTCTGGGCCTTCTCGGTAATACACATCACTTAAGCCTTGCAAGCATTACAACTAATGAGTTAGTTGTGAGATGATGTATTACGGACGAGTAAAGAGACTTACGGTAACGAGATTGAACTAGGTATCGGATACCGACGATCGAATCTCGGGTAAGTAACATACCGATGACAAAGGAACAACGATGTCGTTATGCGGTTTGACCGATAAAGATCTTCGTGGAATATGTAGGAACCAATATGAGCATCCGTGTTCCGCTATTGGTTATTGACCGAGAATGGTTCTAGGTCATGTCTACATAGTTCTCGAACCCGTAGGGTCCGCACGCTAACGCTTCGATGACAGTTCATTATGAGTTTATAAGTATTGATGTACCAAGGTTGTTAGGAGTCCGGATATGATCACAGACATGACGAGGAGTCTCGAAATGGTCGAGACATAAAGATTGATATATTGGAAGCCTATGTTTGGACTTGGAAGGGTTCCAATGAAAACAGAAGTTACCGGAACACCGGGGTTACTGGAACCCCGGGGGTATATGGGCCTTAATGGGCCACAAGGAGAAGAGGAAGGGCCGGCCAGGGCAGGCCGCGCCCCCCCCCCTCTAGTCCGAATAGGACAGGAGAGGGGCGGCGCCTTCCCTCTCTCCCTCCCCAATCCTACTCCAACTAGGAGAAGGGGAGTCCTACTCCCGGGAGTAGGACTCCTCCAGCGCGCCTCCTAGGGCCGGCCGCACCCCCTTTGCTCCTTTATATACTGAGGCGGGGGCACCCCAGACACACAAGTTGATCTACGGATCGTTCCTTAGTCGTGTGCGGTGCCCCCTCCACCATATTCCACTTCGGTCATATCGTCGTAGAGCTTAGGCGAAGCCTCGCGCCGAGAAGTCATATCGTCGCGGAGCTTAGGCGAAGCCCTGCGTCGGTGGAGCATCAACATCGTCCTGCACGCCGTCGTCTTGACGGAACTCATCCCCGACACTTTGCTGGATCGAGTCCGGGATCGCCATCGAGCTGAGCGTGTGTAGAACTTCGGAGGTGCCGTGACGTTCGGTGCTTGGATCGGTCGGATCGTGAAGACGTCGACTACATCAACCGCGTTGTTATAACGCTTCGCTTTCGGTCTCACGAGGGTACGTGGACGGACACTCTCCCTCTCGTTGCTATGCCATCACCATGGTCTTGCGTGTTCGTAGGAAATTTTTTGAAATTACTACGTTCCCCAACACCTATCTCACATCGGGTGATCACTTCCCGACATGTTTACTTTGATGAGATGGTTTTTTCGTTTTAGCAGGTACCTTCGGATGTTGCGGCTTTGCCCGCTCCCGATTACGGCCGCTCGCGTGCTTCGCTTGGACCGCCTCCCGGCTTTGAGGGTGCCCCTGCGCCACGGGTCGAGCTTCTCCCCGACTGGCTGCCTTAGGGGCTGCACCCCCCCCCCCGACGCCCGCGACGCCCTTGGCGTCCCCGGCCCCGACCACGCCGTCGGCCTCCCCGGCAGCCGTGACGCCTCCCACATCCACTGCGCCCTCCTCGGCGTCCCCCACGGCCTCGCCCGCGGCCTCGGAGGTGGCGGGCTCTTCTTCATCATCGCCCGCCGCTACCCCGAACTCGCTGCCCCGCCCGATGACTCGCTCTCGGGCTGGCACTTTCCGCCCGAGCACGCGGTACACCAGCGATGAGTACCTTCTCGCTGCTTCCGTCTCTGAGCCGTCCCCTCTCCCATCGTCAGCTCGAGCCGCCCTTCGGGATCCTCATTGGCTCGCTGCGATGCAGGAAGACTTCGACTCGCTCCAGCGGAACCGTACCTGGCAGCTTGTCCCTCGGCCGCCTTGTGCCAACATCATCACGGGCAAGTGGGTCCTTCGGCACAAGACTCATCCGAATGGCACTCTCGAGCGCTATAAAGCTCGCTGGGTGGTTCGAGGCTTTCGGCAACGTGCGGGCGTGGACTTCACCGACACCTTTGCCCCGGTTGTTAAACCGGGCACGATCCGCACCGTGCTTCAGCTAGCCGTCTCCCGAGCTTGGCATGTGCATCAGTTGGACATTTCCAACGCCTTCTTGCATGACCACCTCGCTGAGCAGGTGTTCTGTGAGCAGCCCACCGGCTTCGTCGACGCCGCGCATCCAGACCATGTGTGCTTGCTCTCCCATTCCCTTTACGGGTTGAAGCTGTTGGGGAACGTAGTAATTTCAAAAAAATTCCTACGCACACGCAAGATCATGGTGATGGCATAGCAACGAGAGGGGAGAGTATTGTCCACGCACTGTGAGACCGTAGCGAAAGCGTTATGACAACGCTGTTGATGTAGTCGACGCCTTCACGATCCGACCGATCCAAGCACCGAACGTCACGGCACCTCCGAGTTCAGCACACGCTCAGCTCGATGACGATCCCGGACTCGATCCAGCAAAGTGTCGGGATGAGTTCCACAAGACGACGGCGTGGGACGATGATGATGCTCTCATCGGCGAGGGCTTCGCCTAAACTCCGCGACGATATGACCGAGGTGGAATATGGTGGAGGGGGCACCGACACGGCTAAGGAACGATCCGTAGATCAACTTGTGTGTCATGGGGTGCCCCCTGCCCCGTATATAAAGGAGCAAGGGGAGGCGGCCAGCCTAGGAGGAGGCGCCAGGGGAGTCCTACTCCCACCGAGTAGGACTCTCTTTCCTTGTTGGAGTAGGAGAAGGGGAAAGAGGGGAGAGGAGGAAGGAAAGGGGCCGCACCCCTTGTCCAATTCGGACCAGAGGGGGGCTGCGCGCCTCCTTCCTTTCGGCCTTTCTCCTCTATTCCCGTATGGCCCAATAAGGCCCATATACTCCCCGGCGAATTCCCGTAACTCTCCGGTACTCCGAAAAATACCCGAATCACTCGGAACCTTTACGAACTCCGAATATAGTCGTCCAATATATCGATCTTTACGTCTCGACCATTTCGAGACTCCTCGTCATGTCCCCGATCTCATCCGGGACTCCGAACTCCTTCGGTACATCAAAACTCATAAACTCATAATATAGTCATCATCGAAACCTTGTTGCGTGCGGACCCTACGGGTTCGAGAACTATGTAGACATGACCTAGAACTATTCTTGGTCAATAACCAATAGCGGAACCTGGATACTCATATTGGCTCCTACATATTCTACGAAGATCTTTATCGGTCAAACCGCATAACAACATACGTTGTTCCTTTGTCATCGGTATGTTACTTGCCCGAGATTTGATCGTCGATATCCAATACCTAGTTCAATCTCGTTCTTCGCAAGTCTCTTTACTCGTTACGTAATGCATCATTCCGTAACTAACTCATTAGCTACATTGCTTGCAAGGCTTATAGTGATGTGCATTACCGAGAGGGCCCAGAGATACCTCTCCGACAATCGGAGTGACAAAACCTAATCTCAAATACGCCAACCCAACATGTACCTTTGGAGACACCTGTAGTACTCCTTTATAATCACCCGATTACGCCAGACATTTGGTAGCACCAAAGTGTTCCTCCGTAAACGGAGTTGCATAATCTCATAGTTACAGGAACATGTATAAGTCATGAAGAAAGCAATAGCAATATACTAAACGATCAAGTGCTAGGCTAACGGAATGGGTCATGTCAATCACATCATTCTCCTAATGATGTGATCTCATTAATCAAATAACAACACATGTCTATGGTTAGGAAACATAACCATCTTTGATTAATGAGCTAGTCAAGTAGAGGCATACTAGTGACTATATGTTTGTCTATGTATTCACACATGTATCATATTTCCGGTTAATACACTTCTAGCATGAATAATAAACATTTATCATGAAATAAGGAAATAAATAATAACTTTATTATTGCCTCTAGGGCATATTTCCTGCAGTCTCCCACTTGCACTAGAGTCAATAATCTAGTTCACATCATCATGTGATTCAACACTAATATTCACATCTGTATGTGATTAACACCCATAGTTCACATCGTCATGTGACCAACACCCAAAGGGTTTACTAGAGTCAATAATCTAGTTCACATCGCTATGTGATTAACACCCAAAGAGTACTAAGGTATGATCATGTTTTGCTCGTGAGAGAAGCTTAGTCAACGGGTCTGTCACATTCAGAGCCGTATGTATTTTGCAAATATTCTATGTCTACAATGCTCTGCACGGAGCTACTCTAGCTAATTGCTCCCACTTCTGGATCAGTGTAAAAAGCTTGCATCGATGTAACTCTTTACGACGGGCTCTTTTATCACCTCCATAATAGAGAAATATTTCCTTAGTCCTCAGTAAGGATATTCTTGACCGCTGTCCAGTGATCTACTATTAGATCAAAATTGTATTCCTTTGCCAAACTCAGAGCAAGGTATACAATAGGTCTGGTTCACAGCATAGCATACTTTATAGAACCTATGACTGAGGCATAGGGAATGACTTTTCATTCTCTTTCTATTTTCTGCCGTGGTCGGGCTTTGAGTCTTACTCAATTTCACACGTTTGCAACACAGGCAAGAAATTTTCTTTGACTGTTCCATTTTGAACTACTTCAAAATCTTGACAAGGTATGTACTTATTGAAAAACTTATCAAGCGTCTTGATCTATCTCAATAGATCTTGATGCTCAATATGTAAGTAGCTTTACTGAGGTCTTTCTTTTAAAGAACTCCTTTCAAATACTCCTTTATGCTTTCAAGAAAAATTATACATCATTTCTGATCAACAATATGTTACTCACATATATTTATCAAAAAGGCGGTAGTGCTCCCACTCACTTTATTGTAAATACAGGCTTCACCGCAAGTCTGTATAAAACTATATGCTTTGATCAACTTATCAAAGTGTATATTCCAACTCGAGATGCTTGCACCAGTCCATAGATGGATCATTGGAGCTTGCACATTTTGTTAGCATCTTTAGGATTGACAAAACCTTCTGGTTGCATCATATGCAACTCTTCTTTAATAAATCCATTAAGGAATGCAGTTTTGACATCCATTTGCCAGATTTCATAAAATGTGACAATTGCTAACATGATTCGGACAGACTTAAGCATCGCTACGAGTGAGAAAATCTCATCGTATTCAACACCTTGAACTTGTCGAAAACCTTTTGCAACAAGTCGAGCTTTGTAGATAGTAACACTACTATCAACGTCCGTCTTCCTCTTGAAGATCCATTTATTCTCTATGACTTGCCGATCATCGGGCAAATCAATCAAAGTCCACACTTTGTTCTCATACATGGATCCCATCTCAGATTTCATGGTCTCAAACCATTTCGCGGAATCTGGGCTCATCATCGCTTCCTCATAGTTCGTAGGTTCATCATGGTCTAGTAACATGACTTCTAGAATAGGATTACCGTACCACTCAGTGCGGATCTTACTCTGTTGACCTCACGAGGTTTTGGTAGTAACTTGATCTTGAAGTTTCATGATCATCATCATTAGCTTCCTCACTAATTGGTGTAGGCATCATGGAACTGATTTCAGTGATGAACTAGTTTCCAATTCAGGAGAAGGTACAAATTACCTTATTAAGCTCTACTTTCCTCCCACTCACTTCTTTCGAGAGAAACTCCTTCTCTAGAAAAGATCCATTCTTAGCAACGAATGTTTTGCCTTTGGATCTGTGATAGAAGGAGTACCCAATAGTTACCTTTGGGTATTCTATGAAGACGCACTTTTCCGATTTGGGTTCGAGCTTATCAGGTTGAAACCTTTTCATATAAGCATCGCAACTCCAAGCTTTAAGAAACGACAGCTTAGGTTTACTGCTAAACCATAGTTCATACGGTGTCATCTCAACGGATTTAGATGGTGCCCTATTAAACGTGAATGCAGCTGTCTCTAATGCATAACCCCAAAACGATAGTGGTAAATCGGTAAGATACATCATAGATCCCACCATATCCAATAAAGTGCGGTTACGATGTTCGGACACACCATTATGTTGTGGTGTTCCATGTGGCGTGAGCTGTGAAACTATTCCACTTTGTTTTAATTGAAGACCAAACTCGTAACTCAAATATTCATCTCCACGATCAGATCGCAGAAACTTTATTTACGATGATTTTCCACTTCACTCTGAAATTCTTTGAACTTTTCAACTATTTCAGACTTATGTTTCATCAAGAAGATATACGCATATCTGCTCAAATCGCCACGGGCATCAACACTCATTGGATCGCATACATTGGTATGTATTATTTTCAACAAGTCAGTAGCTCGTTCCATTGTTCCGGAGAATGGAGTTTTAGTCATCTTGCCCAAAAAGCACGGTTCACAAGCATCAAATGATTCATAACCAAGTGATTCCGAAAATCCATCTTTATGGAGTTTCTTCATGCGTTTTACACCGATATGACCCAAACGGCAGTGCCACAAATAAGCTGCACTATCATTATTAACTTTGCATCTTTTGGCATCAATATTATGAATATGTGTATCACTACGATCGAGATCCAACAAACTATTTTCATTGGGTGTATAACCATCGAAGGTTTTATTCATGTAAATAGAATAACAATTATTCTTTAACTTTATATGAATAACCGTTTTGCAATAAACATGATCAAATCATATTCATGCTCAACGCAAACGCTAAATAACATTTATTTGGCTTTTAACACTAATCTCGAAAATATAGGGAGTGTGTGATGATGATCATATCAATCTTGGAACTATTTCCAACACTCATCGTCACTTCCCCTCAACTAGTCTCTGTTTATTATGTAACTCCTGTTTCGAGTTACTAATCTTAGCAACCGAACAAGTATCAAATACTCAGGGGCTACTATAAACACTAGTAAGGCACACATCAAAACACCTGTATATCAAATATACCCTTGTTCACTTTGCCACCCTTCTTATCTACCAAATATTCAGGTCATTTCTGCTTCCAGTGATCATTTCCTTTGTAGTAGAAGCACTCAGTTTCAGGCTTTGGTCCAGCTTTGGGGTTCTTCGCGGGAGCGCCAACTTGCTTGTCATTCTACTTGAAGTTCCCTTTCTTTCCCTTTGCCCTTTTCTTGAAACTAGTGGTCTTGTCAATCATCAACACTTGATGCTCTTTTCTTGATTTCTACCTTCGTCGATTTCAGCATCACGAAGAGCTTGGGAATTACTTTTGTCATCCCTTGCATATTATAGTTCATCACGAAGTTCTACTAACTTGGTGATGGTGACTAGAGAATTCTGTCAATCACTATCTTATCTGGAAGATTAACTCCCACTTGATTCAAGCGATTGAAGTACCCGGCATAATCTGAGCACATGCTCACTAGTTGAGCGATTCTCCTCCATCTTTTAGCTATAGAACTTGTTGGAGACTTCATATCTCTCAACTCGGGTATTTGATTGAAATATTAACTTCAATTCCTGGAACATCTCATATGGTCCGTGACGTTCAAAACGTCTTTGAAGTCCCGATTCTAAGCCGTTAAGTATGGTGCACTAAACTATCAAGTAGTCATCATATTGAGCTAGCCAAACGCTCATAACGTCGCATCTGCTCCCCGCAATAGGTCTGTCACCTAGCGATGCTTTAAGGACATAATTCTTCTGTGCAGCAATGAGGATAAACCTCAGATCACGGATCCAATCCGCATCATTGCTACTAATATTTTTCAATACAATTTTCTCTAGGAACATATTAAAATAAACATATGAAAGCAACAAACATAGGGAAGCAACATCGCGAGCTATTGATCTACAACATAATTTGCAAAATACTACCAGGACTAAGTTCATGATAAATTAAAGTTCAATTAATCATATTACTTAAGAACTCCCACTTAGATAGACATCCCTCTAATCTTCTAAGTGATTACGTGATCCATATCAACTACACCATGTCCGATCGTCACGTGAGATGGAGTAGTTTCAACGGTGAACATCAATATGTTGATCATATCTACTATATGATTCACGCCGACCTTCGGTCTCCGTGTTCCGAGGCCATATCTGTTATATGCTAGGCTCGTCAAGTTTAACCTGAGTATTCGCGTGTGCAACTGTTTTGCACCGTTGTATCTGAATGTAGAGCCTATCACACCGATCATCACGTGGTGTCTCAAAGACGAAGAACTTTCGCAACGGTGCATACTCGGGAGAACACTTCTTGATAATTTTAGTGAGAGATCATCTTAAAATGCTACCGCCAATCAAAGCAAGATAAGATGCATAAAGGATAAACATCACATGCAATCAATATAAGTGATATGATATGGCCATCATCATCTTGTGCTTGTGATCTCCATCTCCGAAGCACCGTCGTGATCACCATCGTCACCGGCGCGACACCTTGATCTCCATGGTAGCATCGTTGTCGCCTCGCCAATCTTATGCTTCTACGACTATCGCTACCGCTTAGTGACAAAGTAAAGCATTACAGTATGCTTGCATTTCATACAATAAAGCGACAACCATATGGCTCTCTGCCGATTGCCGATAACTTCGGTTACAAAACATGATCATCTCATACAATAAAATATAGCATCACGCCTTGACCATATCACATCACAACATGCCCTACAAAACAAGTTAGACGCCCTCTACTTTGTTGTTGCAAATTTTACGTGGCTGCTACGGGCTGAGCAAGAACCGTTCTTACCTCGCATCAAAACCAAACGATAGTTTGTCAAGTTGGTGCTGTTTTAACCTTCGCAAGGACCGGGCGAGCCACACTCGTTCAACTAAAGTGAGAGAGACACACCCGCCAGTCACCTTTAAGCAACGAGTGCTCGCAGCGGTGAAACCAGTCTCGCGTAAGCGTCGGCGTAATGTCGGTCCGAGCCGCTTCATCTCACAATACCGCCAACCAAAGTATGACATGCTGGTAAGCAGATGACTTGTATCGCCCACAACTCACTTGTGTTCTACTCGTGCAAATAACATCAACGCATAAAATCAGGCTCGGATGCCATCATTGGGGAACGAGTAATTTCAAAAATTCCTACGCACACGCAAGATCATGGTGATGGCATAGCAACGAGAGGGAGAGTATTGTCCACGCACTCGTGAGACCGTAAGCGAAAGCGTTATGACAACGCTGTTGATGTAGTCGACGCCTTCACGATCCGACCGATCCAAGCACCGAACGACGCCACCTCCGAGTTCAGCACACGCTCAGCTCGATGACGATCCCCGGACTCGATCCAGCAAAGTGTCGGGATGAGTTTCACAAGACGACGGCGTGGTGACGATGATGATGCTCTATCGCGAGGGCTTCGCCTAAACTCCGCGACGATATGACCGAGGTGGAATATGGTGGAGGGGGGCACCGCACACGGCGAAGGAACGATCCGTAGATCAACTTGTGTGTCATGGGGTGCCCCCCTGCCCCCGTATATAAAGGAGCAAGGGGGAGGGGGCGGCCGGCCTAGGAGGAGGCGCGCCAATGGGAGTCCTACTCCCGGTGGGAGTAGGACTCCCTCCTTCCTTGTTGGAGTAGGAGAAGGGGGAAAGAGGGGGAGAGGAGGAAGAAAAAGGGGGCCGCACCCCTTGTCCAATTCGGACCAGAGGGGGGCTGCGCGCCTCCTTCCTTTCGGCCTTTCTCCTCTATTCCCGTATGGCCCAATAAGGCCCATATACTCCCCGGCGAATTCCCGTAACTCTCCGGTACTCCGAAAAATACCCGAATCACTCGGAACCTTTACGAACTCCGAATATAGTCGTCCAATATATCGATCTTTACGTCTCGACCATTTCGAGACTCCTCGTCATGTCCCCGATCTCATCCGGGACTCCGAACTCCTTCGGTACATCAAAACTCATAAACTCATAATATAGCTGTCATCGAAACCTTAAGCGTGCGGACCCTACGGGTTCGAGAACTATGTAGACATGACCTAGAACTATTCTTGGTCAATAACCAATAGCGGAACCTGGATACTCATATTGGCTCCTACATATTCTACGAAGATCTTTATCGGTCAAACCGCATAACAACATACGTTGTTCCCTTTGTCATCGGTATGTTACTTGCCCGAGATTTGATCGTCGATATCCAATACCTAGTTCAATCTCACATCGGCAAGTCTCTTTACTCGTTACGTAATGCATCATTCCGTAACTAACTCATTAGCTACATTGCTTGCAAGGCTTATAGTGATGTGCATTACCGAGAGGGCTCAGAGATACCTCTCCGACAATCGGAGTGACAAAACTTAATCTCAAATACGCCAACCCAACATGTACCTTTGGAGACACCTGTAGTACTCCTTTATAATCACCCAGCTTACGCTGTGACGCTTTGGTAGCACCAAAGTGTTCCTCCGTAAACGGAGTTGCATAATCTCATAGTTACGTAAACATGTATAAGTCATGAAGAAAGCAATAGCAATATACTAAACGATCAAGTGCTAGGCTAACGGAATGGGTCATGTCAATCACATCATTCTCCTAATGATGTGATCCCATTAATCAAATAACAACACATGTCTATGGTTAGGAAACATAACCATCTTTGATTAATGAGCTAGTCAAGTAGAGGCATACTAGTGACTATATGTTTGTCTATGTATTCACACATGTATCATATTTCCGCTAATACAATTCTAGCATGAATAATAAACATTTATCATGAAATAAGGAAATAAATAATAACTTTATTATTGCCTCTAGGGCATATTTCCTTCGAAGCGGTATACTCGGCTCGGTACCAAATAAGATCGCTGCCTTCCCGCAGACGCCGGATTTACATCGACTCACTCCGATGCGTCCCTCTTCGTGTATCATCACAGAGTTGACACGGCCTACTTGCAGCTCTACGTCGACGACATCATCCTAATGGCATCCACTTTCACGCTCCTCCAGCGGCTTACTGCTCGTCTTTGCGATGAGTTTGCCCTGAAGGACTTGGGGCCCCTGCACTACTTCCTTGGCATTGAGGTGGTTCGACGGCCAGATGGGTTCTTCCTACACCAGCAGCGCTACGTCCATGAGCTTCTTGATTGAGCCGGCATGCTTAACTGCAAGCCCGCTCCCACGCCTGTCGACACCAAGGCTAAGGTCTCCGCTCTGGAGGGTTCTCCCGCATCCGATGCGGCTTTCTATCGCTCCATTGTGGGTGCATTGCAGTACCTGACCTTGACGCGCCTTGACTTGCAGTATGCTGTTCAGCGGGTCTGTCTTCACATGCATTCTCCGCGTGACTCTCACTGGACTCTGGTGAAGCGTATCCTCTGTTACATACGCGGCACCCAGTCCATGGGACTTATGTTGATGGCCTCCGCCTCCACCGACCTCGCCGCTTACTCGATGCGGATCGGGCTGGCTGCCCAACACACGGCGCTCCACCTCGGGTACTGTGTCTCACTTTGGGCCGCCTCGATCTCTTGGTCCTCCAAGCGGCAGCCCATCGCCTCCCGCCGAAGTTACGAGGCGAGTATCGGCGATGGCTAACGCCGTTGTTGAATGCTCTTGGCTTCGCTACCGCTCCAGAGTTGCTTTGTGATGTTCACAAGGCCACGCTCGTCTACTGCGACAACGTCTCCGCCATGTACTTCTCCGCCAACCCGGTCCACCATCGTCGAACGAAGCATATTGAGCTCGACATACACTTTGTTCGGGAGCAGGTGGCTCTTGGGCGCATCCGGGTCCTCCGCATCCCGACGACGCAGTAGTTCACCGATGTCATGACAAAAGGACTGCCTACTTCTGTTTTCGAGGAGTTCAGGTCCAGTCTTTGCGTCTCCGGCGACGCTTTGACTGCGGGGGGTGTTGAACATATGGTTTGTGTATGTATATTGTATAGCAAGGCCCACCTCCTAGTCATTGTATAGTTGAGGTTATGGCTCACTTTATACTCCATATATACGTGCGCTATGCACCGATCAATATATCGTGAAACATTGCCAAAACTCTCGTTTCCAACACGAAACAACAAAATGCAGCCCGTTCGGGAGTTATCGATTCCGTAGAATTTCCAACTCATATTTTTGGCGTTTAATTTCCCTTTGCACATTACCGAATGTCAGCCAGTCCCAGCTAGATAGGTCACCCGGTAGCTCACGAAGCTTATCTTGCACTTCCGCAACCGAGACTGCTTCCGGATTGTTCTTCCATGCCCTCAACACATGTTTTTAGCTTCGGGTGCATTTCCCACGTGGTGTCATATTTGAAAGGTCTAGCACCTTTAATATTCATGAGCTCTTCAAAGAAATTTAGGACAATAGGGTTGTGATCTGAGCACGCTGCCGACGCATGATCAAGCTGTGGGAAACAACGCGCTCCATGCAGCATCCGCCGCTCGGTCCAGTCCCACCCTCGTGAAAGCGTCGCCTGCTACTTTCTTCTTGAACGTCCATGGTGAACCACTGTGTCCAAGGTTAGGTAAACCACACACGTGCAACGCATCTCTAAAGCCGTCCATCTCCTAGTCATTGTATAGTTGAGGTTGTGGCTCACTTTGTACTCCATATATACGTGCGCTATGCACCGATCAATATATCGTGAAACATTGCCAAAACTCTCGTTTCCAACACGAAACAACAAAACGCAGCCCGTTCGGGAGTTATCGATCCCGTAGAATTTCCAACTCATACTTTTGGCGTTTAATTTCCCTTTGCACATTACCGAATGTCAGCCAGTCCCAGCTAGATAGATAGGTCACCCGGTAGCTCACGAAGCTTGTCTTGCACTTCCACAACCGAGACTGCTTCCGGATTGTTCTTCCATGCCCTCAACACATGTTTTTAGCTTCGGGTGCGTTTCCCACGTGGTGTCATATTTGAAAGGTCTAGCACCCTTAATATTCATGAGCTCCTCAAAAGAAATTTAGGACAATTGGGCTGTGATCCGAGCACGCTGCCGACGCATGATCAAGCTGTGGGAAACAACGAGCTCCATGCAGCATCCGCCGCTCGGTCCAGTCCCACCCTCGTGAAAGCGTCGCCAGCTACTTTCTTCTCAAACGTCCATGGTGAACCACTGTGTCCTAGGTCAGGTAAACCACACACGTCCAACGCATCTCTAAAGCCGTCCATCTGGGACTGAGTCCTCAAACCCCCTCCATCATGCTCAGACTGGTGCAAAACTTCGTTAAAATCACCCATAGCCACCCAGGGAACCGGATTTGGTGGCAACAAGAAAACTCTATCGGGAGAACTCAAATAGAGAGTACAAATTCCCGGGCCACTAGCCAGCTCTTGGTTAGCAGAACTGATGAGATGATAGTTACCCAAGGAAACATACGCACTGCGGCACTTCCACTAAGTAATCAAACAAATCTTGAGATGAAACAATTGCTTTGTAATATTTGGGCAGCAATGGGAAGTTTCACAAGGGATTGAAGAATCAACAAAATTTCTGCCTCCATTAACTCGTCAGAAATGACAACATTACTGGTCACCTTTACATTCTCAGACGAGTAAAGTAGCAGTTACTCAGCTAGAGCTGGTAAAGAAGCTGGAGGCTCAACAAGACTAATTAGCCTTTCCTACAAGTCCTATAGAGCATAGTTGTGCGGAATTTCTACATGCTTGAAATACAAAATAACCTCTATATCATCTACAGAAACAACTATACTTTGTTCAATCCATCCGCACTGGCTGTTGGACAGCAGTATGGCACTACGTACAAGGAATCTGAAAGAATGTCATCCTCCTCATCTTTTCTGGAAGTTGAACCTCATGATGGCGAAACTAAACAGGAAGGCGAACAGCACGGTGAAAGCAACGTGCACCACCGCCACAACCCACAAGAAGTCATGATGGAAACCAAAGTAGTCCGTGACAAACTGGGCCACAGTTATCTGTGGGCCTGGAACTCCCTGATCGAGCGGCTGTTGGATATCACCAAACTGGGAGGCAACCAGTCCGTATAGCGTCCATGCCACCGGGCAAATCCACGAGTACCACCTCCACCAAATAGGAAGTTTCTGAAGTAAAAGTTCAATGGATGAGTAATGTGAAAGACAAGGAGCACTGGTAAGTACAAAGTCTATACAAAAGAAATGAAAAATGTATCAAGAGTGTAACTTACAGGTCGGGGGATAAGATATCCTGAGAAGAGATTCCATACGTTGTAGAATGCTGATGAGATGATAGCTGCTATGCTCTCATTCGGCGTCAAGCCAACAGCCATCATTCCATAGAACGTGAAATATAGCATGGTGAAGTACATGAAGAACAAGTACCACAAGAACTTGGCAACTGTCCATTCGAATCCAATCATGGAATAGACTAGCCCGCCATATATCAAAGCCTGAACCAATACGTACGGAAATTCGATAGCAACCTAGAAAAGGGATAACATGACATTGTTTAGGTTCCAGGACTGAGAAAATTCAAGAATGTTGATAAACTGAGCCATGATAAACTGCCAGTTCTGTTACTTTAACCACGGCTGTGACTTCGATTGCCAGTTCTCAAAGGTCATTCATACATATGCCATGAAATAGGTAAACCGAGAGGCTAAGAAATTACCTGTCCAAATGCATATGGAAAAGCTGAATACATGCCAGCTGCTCTCTCCCGATAAAAGACTGTTCGCTCCACCACGACAACTGGCTGAACAGAACCAGAATTTTGCACTCCGATGTATAGTACTGCAGCATACATTGACCCCATGGCATTGAATAGATCCTGTGATCTTCGACTGCATCGCGATATAAGTAAGGCGTCAGATATATCTTACTTGAAGTAGCTACTATATCCAAAGTACAGAAAAAAAAATGAAGTTATAGTATCAGTTAGGATATGTACGTTTTACTTCCAAGGTCCCAGAACATCGTTCCGAACATTAGCGCAATGACGATGGTGAAGAGTAATCTCACTGCTGTGTAGGATGGGTTTCTCCAATATGACAATTTTTGCTTCCACAAGCAAGCTAGACACTGTGTGACGAATGATCTAGAGTACTGTGTAGGGAAGTTGAGATCTCTGGAGCCAGGAGGTGGCATGCTTAGCTCCTTTATGAGTTCCTTGTTCCTTCTGAAATTGCGAAAATGAAAAGTAGTTAGAAGTGTCACTCACGCTACAATGTATATGAATGGCTTGTGGGGAAGCTTACTGATATAGTTCTGATTGTCTGTAAACTTCAGCGAAATCAATACCAAGCATTTCCTCCTGCGCACTAGAGGACACTTCCAACATCCATGTCGCTGGGTTATATCCATCTTTTATCTTACTAATGCCTTCAATTTCCTGAATAAACGTACACAAGGAATGTTCGATGTGATCTAGCTGGCAACAAGAGTTACAAGGTGTGGCACAACTGCTGGTTTTTTGATCTTCTTACCTCAAAATACTCAATCAAATTTGCTGAATTTTGGCCAACAGGACCAACATAAATTTCTTCTCCCCCTCTCTTCATCAAGAAAAGCTGCAGCCATACATAGTCAATATATGACCTTAATAAAGCTAAGGATAATAACTGAAATAGAGAATAATGAATAACCACCTCATCAAATGCTTCAAATATGTCAATACTTGGCTGGTGGATGGTGCAAACAACGGTCCTGCCAGTGTTAACAGTGTTCCTAACAGTCCTCATCACAATTGCAGCTGCACGAGCATCAAGACCAGATGTTGGCTCATCCATAAAAATGATCGACGGGTTAGCAACAAGCTCCACGGCAATTGTAAGCCTCTTGCGTTGCTCAGTTGATAGACCATTCACTCCAGGGAGCCCAACAAGTGCCCCCCTCAATGATGTGAGCTCTACAAGATCCATGATCTCCTCGATGAACATCTGTCATCACAGTTCAGCCGGTAAGATCTCCAATCAGATGAGAAAAAAGAAATCAAGAACTGATCATTTGCCTAGATCAAAGCTAACTAACCTTTCTTCTTTCTGAGTCAACCTCTGCAGGAAGCCGCAGCCATGCAGAAAATACGAGTGATTCATATATTGTCACATGTGGAGAATGAATATCATTTTGCTCACAGTATCCCGATATACGTGCAAAGGTCTCTTGCTTCTTTGGATAGCCTGATACGGTGATTTCCCCCTCTATGTATCCTCCGGTTTTCCTACCCGCTAAAACATCCATCAGGGTTGTCTTTCCAGCACCACTCACACCCATTAATGCAGTAAGTACCCCTGGCCTAAAAGAACCACTGACACCCTTCAAAAGCAACAAGCGGTCTTCCGTTACTCCTTGTGCTTTCATTGCCTGTGCATATAAAGCAATATACCTGGGTAAGCAAACTTGGGTAATGGGTATACAATCATAATTGTGCTCTCATGTTCATTGATAGGAAATTTACCTCTGGCATGTCCACCGAGTATTTTGTGTCGTTAAAGGTAAGTGACAGTGGTGTAAATGGAAGTACCAGTCTCTTCCTGCTGTCACTAGAGTCCACGCCACTAATCCCTGAGTTTCGGTCACTAATGTGAGCTAATTCCAATTCCTGCTTCCTAGAATTCTTTTCCTTATGACCCTCTAGAGCTTTACCAGTTAAATTTGCATGTTTTTCTTTCAGTTCCTCTTCAGACATTGATGGGTGAGCGTCTGTTAATGCTGCAAAGAGAAGAAAGTGGCTACAGTTAATATCCTATAAGTTAAATGCCTAAGTTATAACCTGCAAATGTTGATTATCTGATCCTTAATAAATAAGTAGTTTTGTAAATATACTTACGACTCAAAACTGAAAGTGCTAAGGTGTAGAGCAGGTTGAAGAGGAGAGTGTATCCAACCATGGCACCAAGCCCAATCCAGTACCACTTAGCTTCCGTAAAGATGCCACGATTCTTAAGCACGGTAACTCCAATGGTCTCATTTGTTCCACTAACAATCTGTAAAATATGAATACATATTGAATTTTCTATGTGTGTGTCGTGGTGACTTTGATTTCTTCTCATGACAGAGGGTACTTACTTGGTTCCAACTGGGCCCCAAAAATTCGTTTGTTGAAATAGCGTTCTGTGCATATGATAGGGGAGATATCCAGTAACCCCAAATCCACCACTTTTTGATATCAGCTGGAAAAAGACAAATAAGATGGTATCATGTAAGCAACAATCAACATTTAGTTCCATCGTTGTCATGTAAAGATGGCAACATTCATTTTATCATGGTCGAGCCAGTAACTTACGTCTTGCAAGGATGAAGCCACCCAATGCTGCAAAAGCCAACAATGATAAAGGTCCAAAGGTGTGGGACACAACCATGTCTCTTCCAATTCCAGCAATGAAGCGGAACAGCGAAGATGACATCTGATTGATCGCAAGGAGCAGCAGATACTGCTTAAAGAACCTGAGCACAAGAAATCATTCAGACTTCACAGAGCTAGTTCTTGTGGAGCAATAATTTAAAATACTTGCTCACAAAAATACATAACCGCCTAAGAAGCAATATAATTGTGTAAGAAAATTGATGTTTGCATCATTGTCATACCTGCTTACACTGGGATCAAATCCAATGACATAATACGTGGTGAAAACATAAACTCCAACTTCAACAAACGTGATAGGGATCTGAAGAATCCACGATGGTATGGTGTAGGCCCATGCAGGAAAGAAAAGAAGATCCCTCTGCTTGAAGAAGACAGGAAGTTTCATGACGGTCATCGCAAGCTCCGCAAAACCATTAAACATTATCGTGTCGAGAGCAAAGAACAGCGCCCCCAAATAGATTGTTCCATATTCAACATTACGGCGCATGTTTGTACGGAAAAATGTGGTCATCACAATGAACGCCATCAGAGTTAGCTGCAATGATGGAAAGGTTCAGATTGATGCTACCTAATAATCTCCATCCTAATAAATCAAGGAAAACATATTAAAGATATGAACTTACATTGACAGCTTTAAATATGTACATGAATGCATTCCTCTTCATGAGTAGAAGCTCTCTATCGATAGTGGCTTTCAGCAACTCCATCCTGCTGACACCAAACTTTGAAGTGGCCAGAGCAGCAGGGTGGCTTCTGGTCCTATCAAATGGCACTTTAAGCTCGTTCTCTATCGACTTGCCCACATGGAAGGAACGGAATGCATCCGCAAATTGCTTGACAGGTACAAAACGATATGGCCTGTCACCCCTGTACCAATATTGCTCCTGGTCTTTCTTTGATGTCACCTTTTCAGTTATTCAGAGATTTCAGTACCATTCTCTTTAAGAAAAAACAGAATCACAGCTGTAATAAGAATTTATAGATGAGACACACACCTCCTGTAAAAAGTCAGCAACACCCTTTCTGCCAGGGCATTTGAAGCCCATGAACTCAAAGAACTCGAGCACATTTTCTCGGGGGCCCTGGTACACAACCTGCCCGTCAGAGAGGAGTATAATGTCGTCAAACAAGTTGTATGTTTCAGGAGCTGGCTGCAGCAAGGAGATGACAGCAGTTCCGCCTAGGATGTGGATAGTCTGCCTGAGAGAATTCACAATCTGGTATGTGGTTGAGCTATCCAGTCCAGTGGATATCTCATCCATGAACAGAGCCTTTGCAGGGCCAACAAGCATTTCACCTGTGCATTGAAGATACATGAGCCGATTAGGAATTTCTTAAATAAGACAATTTTACTGTGATGAAGAAGGTGCAAGTCTCGGATTGCTGTACAAATATAAAATGAACCTCATTCTTGGTGAAAATATATATACCTGTTGTGACACGCTTGCGTTGTCCACCGGATATACCCCTTAGCATCTCATTGCCTACCAACGTGTCAGCACAAATATCCAGTCCTAGTATCTGCAGTTACATAAAGAGTAACAGACATGAGAAGTCGTCATTCTATTAATACATAAATGTACATAAGAATCATCCTTGCGGTGCTTCAGCTGGACTCATAGGTAGCAGACTATACCTTCAGTATGTATTCTGTCACAATACTGGATTCTTGCCCTCCCATAGCTGAGGCCTACAGGGCGTAAGTAATGAAACAAGTGTTAACAAATTTACTGATAAACAAGTCTTGTTCAAATGATTGTCCTCAATCCTAAGCTAGCCACATAATTAAACAGCTTTAAGAAGCATAAAGTGCTCTAAAATGTGATAACATCCTCACCTTCATGTAGACATCGATATCATGATCGGGCTTGATGTTGGCTGCCTTTTCCCTTCTCGCCAGCTCAGTAAGCATCTCTAGAAGAAGCAAAACAGCAAAGCTCAGAGCCTATCGCCACGATGACAAATAAGATAAGCACATTCCCAATAATTAGGCAGCAGCATACCGTATCTAGTGCCAACACCTTGGCACCGAGCCGAGAAGGCCAGCGTCTCCCTCACGGTCATCTCCCCGATGTGGAGATCGTGCTGGCTGATGTAAGCGGCGGTCCTCTGCGGGACGAACTCGTCCATCCCGTGGCCGTTGTAGGTGACCTTCCCGGAGACCTTGAGGTCCTTGTCGAGCTTCCCTGCCATGGCCAGAAGAAGCGTGGTCTTGCCCGAGCCAGGAGGTCCGAGCAGCAGCGTCATCCTGCGGGGCTTGATGATCCCGCTGACGTCGTGGAGGACGGTCATGGCCTGCTTCCGGCTGGGGATGACGTGGAGCGCGTTCCCGACGGCCTGGAGCACACCGAGCAATCAACAGACTTAGATATCGAGAAAGGGCACGGTTCTTCCAATGGCGTGGCATGCGGTGGCGCTTGCGCTGGCGAAACGAGGTGGACGCGCACGCTATGCGCTCGGCGGAATGCCGCAGAGCCGCGCGGCCGATGCGCCAATATCGCGTGCCATGGGGTGGAGGTCGGACGATTTCGTGGCGTGTATGGGGGTGCGGTGGAGGTTCCCCGAGGTAGGGAACGACCGTGGCGGCGCCGTGCCGGTGCCGGTGCCGGTGGCCATCGGCGGAGGTTTTTTATTATTATTCTTTTTGAAGGGGTGGCCATCGGCGGAGTATTGTTTTGAGTGAAAAGTCGGGCAGGAGCGGCAGGCTCTGTTGCGGGCCGAGCCCGGCGTCGCAACGGTTTGGACTCTTGTTGGGCTACTTTACGCTAAGAAATTTAGTACACTCCTAAAGATCCTTTTTCTTGTCTAAAATAAACATTTATCTTTGGAACAGAAAATTATTAGTAGGACTCCGTACAATTGAAAGGAGAACGAATCAGGAGTTGAATATTATTAGGTGGCGGCTAGGTTTAACAAATCTGGAATTCTGAAGTCAGAGAAAAAAGCCTGGAAAGCGAGACACGGTCAGAGTAATATTTTGTGCAGGACAAGTGGTCGAAACGGTAGTAATTCTGCAACGTGTGCTTGGTCGTTTGTGAAGCCAAGCAAATATCAGGCGCCGAGAGGCGACTCACCTACCGCATTGCTTGGTAATGAGCCAAAAGCATACAGCTCGCTCGCAAGTTGCAATCGCAAGAACGAGAAAACAAAGCCCCTACTTGGCTTCAATTCTCGCAGCGTCGCTGTCGAGCAGTGTATATAACCATAAGAAAAACGAGAGAGCACTGTCACTCGCCTCCATCGCGGAACCAGCCAGTGCGGCACCAAAAGCAGCCCATACTCATCGACTAATTGGCCCTACCATGCACCAGTGCTCGGGCTCGGCCAAGCCAGGACTGATTAGTTAACGGAGCAGGTCATCATTAACTATGATCAACTGGCTTTTTTTTTCGAACGGTGTGGAGAAAAACAAAGACAAATTGAAGCTAAGCCGCCATGGACTGTGGCATCGGTTTTGCAGCGGAACTGAACTTTTTGTGCAGGCGGCTTTACCTCGAGGGTGTTGGTGACGGAGTTGATGAGCGTGGGGAGGCCGCGGTTGCCGACGCGCACCTCCGCCTCGATCTCCAGCTTCTCGAACCGCACCTCGATGGTGGGGTAGTCGATGCCCACCCTGTCCATGCGCTCCTTGAGCTTGAGGAGGAAGTTCTCGTGGTCGTCGTCGGCCGCGCGGACCAGCCGCTCGATCAGCGCCCGGCTCTCGTGGGCGCCCAGCCGGCCCACGTCCACCTCCACCTTCTCCCCGCCGTCCTCCACCGTCAGGATCCCGCGCCGTACCCGGTCGTACGTGGGCAGACGCTCCAGGGCCGCCCACCGCAGCGCCTCCTCGTCGTCCTCCTCCTCCTGGAACCGCGACGACGTCCGCGAGAACACGTCGTCGCCGCGACGCCATAGCGAGCTGTCCCGCCGCAGGCTCGTCACCCGGTGGATCTCTCGATCCATGATCCTCGCCTGCCTGCTCACTTACTTGTCTTCTTCTTCGTCGTCGTCGTCTTCTTCCTCCGTTGATCACCCTCTGAGCTGGCTTGGCTTAGCTCTGTTGCGCAGCTCCTCCTTGCCTTGCGACAGGGGGCTGTTTTGGCTTGGGGTACGAACTGGTACGAAGGGAGCAGACGAAGGCGTCCCTATATATACGCCCAGGAGAAGAGAAGGGAAGGGAATGGTTGAAGCTGGTGAGGAGGAAGACCACGCCAGCGAGCCACATTATCGAGTTTCGCCTCACCTACCTTGAGAGAGTCCTTGACCTGGACACATTTTGTACAGGTCCGGTGCACTGTGCGAGCTTGGACCCGGCACGGGATGTGGTCGTCGAACTGCTAGATAATGAAACTGAGCTTTCGAGCTAGCTCTTCATTTTTCACGCGCGTGTTTAGACCTGGGCGGGGGAGCTTCCTGGCATCAGCGGGCTTTTGTCTCTGCGTCGAGGCCGAGGCCGAGGCGGGCAGTGGTCAACATGCATGTCTCGCAATTATTCGGTTCGAGGCTGCTCTTGCCGCGGTAGGTTCGTTTGGCCAGTGATAGTATGATATTACGAAGAGGGCAGCCGCCTGCAGCCACTTGCAGCTGCAGAGTATACTACTACGACTACTACTAGTCTCTGATTGTTAATTATAGTGTCTACTTTGGATGGGTGTGGTTAAACAAATCGAGTCCAGCTAGGACGATAAGGCCCGGCGACGACAACGGCGGCTACGACCGTCGGTTCCTCCATCCAACGCCTCACCCGAGATTGCATCACCCATTCATTTCGTTGGGGTGGCGACATGAGCAGTGACCGATACATTATTCATGGCCACCCAATCAAGTGTAGAAAAGTCTTTTCAGGCGAATTCTCTCCCCAGTTGGTCCAATTTCTCCACCGAAAAAAAAAATTGGTCCAATTTCTCTTCGTTCATTGGTTTCTCTTATCTTTTCTTACATGTACTGATGATGTGCATTTTAACTAATTTCATATTTTTATCTCGGGTCGCTTTCCCACGGAGAAATTAAGATCCACGATATGGATTTTTTTTAACACGGTACAGATGCAGACGCTCGTACATAAGCACATACACTCATCCCATGAACGTAAGCACACTCTATCTCTATGAGCACCTCTAAAAGACTGAGCTGACAAATCATATTGAGATTGACGAAGCCGACACAGACACCTTCATAGTCAACGTGAACGTCTCCTCTCACTAAACGCACATCGTCGGAAGGCCTGGAATAAAATCAGAAAAATGCGAGCACTAGCGTTAAGTGTAGGACTTGAACCATGGTGGATTGGGGATAGCACTGTCTTCCTAACCATCCAACCAAAGATTGGTTCACGAAATTAGTTTTGTTGGCAATGCTAGACTACGTCAAGATTGGAGTTTCAGAAGACATGTTCGAATTTTTAGAGAGAAGGCTCAAGACGAGCCCGATTTTGAATTAGCAAAGCCATCAACCGGTGAGGAATCGCAACCAACAACAAAAGTCACAACGGCCAAATGATACAAGAGGGCTGACTAGATCGAAAATACATAGGAGCACTCAGGTGCCCTATATTCAAAAATAATTTAGTAATTCAAAAAAAGTCAAAAAAAATCATGAAACTTTTTATGCAATCAAACATGACCAAGTATTGCATTCTTATAAAAAGATTAGACATGGAATGACTTTCATTGTATCTAGGGTCAAAGATTTGGCAAAAAAGGATAGATACAAGTACTATTCATGCTATATTGCCGTCATATTTTTTTTGCCCTGAAGCCGATGGGAATCATTCCTTGGTAAAAAATGTTCCGAGATTTTTTTGACCTTTTTTTGAATTATTAAATTACTTTTGAATATAGGGGGTGGAACACCCGAGTGCTCCTAATGCGCTTCCCTAACTAGATAGCATACAATTCGATGCACATTACAAGCACAAAAGTAACTAAAAAAGAAGAGCCCTGCTTGCAATGTTCAGGAAAATTGGTAACTGGTAGCTGCTCAGTTGACTTGGGAGTAGCGATTAATGGTGAATTGGCCTATTTACTGGATTGTTGATCATTAATAGTTAGCTTAAATAGGAAAATACCAACATATATCCTTTTTATGGATTATACATACTCTCATGCTCTTAGTTATGTAATATATCAAAATATGCTACTGTAGGCATATAAAAAGCATAAATAAGATGTGAAATTGTTAGTCCTGATTATTTAGGAACAACTTTAACAATTTAAGAGATATGAAAATGCTACTTTACACAAACATAATGTTTGATCTCTTTAGTGTGGACAAAATCTGTTGAAGGGTTATTGAGATTCCCGAGCTATTTATCACATCTGCGCAGGAAATATGTGTTCTTTTTGCATAATTTTGGTATAGCTATGTACTAACAGGTCTGCAAAAAGCTCTACACTCACAAAAACAAAATATCCATATTGGTTGACTACATAGCATGCACATTTAGTTATGCTTGATAACAAACCAACACCCCATAAACATGCAATAATTGCAAAAGCTCGCTCGGTTGCAAATGTTGATGTCTGTTATCAACAAAAATAAAACAATCCAAAACAATAGTTCCAGTGACTAATCTACAAATCTTTAATTTGCAGTCTGCTAACCTTAATTAATTATGCTAATAGTTGTGAATGTTAGATTCTCCATCTAAAGAGAGGAAGAAGATGGCAGTACCTTGCTTGCCGGTGATGCCACGGAGGAAGAGACTGGGGAGCAACCGCCCGGAGGGGATGGGCAATAGCCAATGAGTCAGGCGACGGGGAGCAACCAAGGGAGAGGATGGGGAGCAGACGACCCGAGGATGGGGACCAACCATGCGACCGAAGTGGCGGGGTTGCTGGAGCGGTTAGCATGGTGGCTAGCATCGGCGAGGGCCTGACCAGCCGCGAACGAGGAGCGGGAGGAGGGTCGAACCCTAGCTACTGAGGATCAAGAGGGGCAAGGTAATCAATGCATTCATGAACATCATCATATGTGAACTTCACTCCATGTCTATTAGATGTTTGGTGTTGCCTATATATACCCCCACCTATTTCATTAACTCTCTTAGAGCAACCAGAGCGAAGCATACACTTTCCATATCCATTTTTCTGAGAGAGAGAGAGAGAGAGAGAGCTCCATATCCTTGTGTTAAGATAAAAAAAGATTGCACTCCAAACATAGAATTTTGATCTCTAGCCACCTTAATTGCTTTCCGCCCAAATCCCTCTCTGAAAAAATAGCCAAATCGGCAGCGAGTGTTTGAGTATTGAGAAGACTATTTTTTGAAGCACAAGAGTAAGGAGTTCATCATCAACAACAACAACATTTATTACCTTTTGAAGGGTGGTGCCTTCTACATCGATTAGGTGTGCTTGGGAGCCTCCAAATCTTTGTGGAGTGAACCAAGAAGTTTGTAAGGGCAAGTAGATCGCCTACTTCATCCCGAGTGAACCTAATCCTTCGTGGACGTAGGCCGTGGTGGAATAGGGAATGTTGCTTCTTCGTGGACCCTTCATTGGTGGAGCCCTTAGTGGACTCGCGCAACCATTATTCTTGGAATTGAAGTCTCCATCAACGTGGACGTAGGATAGTACCATTTATCGGGACCACGGGTCGAAATCTTTCGTGTCACCATAGCGTTTGTATATCTCCAATCCCTTCATCTAATTACTATCACTTGCAATGTCATTACTTTTCGCGACCTATGATTAGACTTGCATGTGTAGGGTGTTTGTAGACTTGCTAGATTTGCTAAAATCTCTCAAGACCTAAATTTTAAAAAATGATAGGTTTTTAATTGGGCAGTTAGTCTAATCACCCCCCTTTAAACCTACCAACGATCCTACAACCCCCCTCCTCGCGTTGATTCCTAAATCAGATTAATTAAAATCGAGCTTACTCTTTGTAACTTGAGTTATCCATGTCGCACTTGACATGGAATCATTCTTTCCTTTTAAATGGAGCATGCATGCATCCATGAAAACATCATCTGGGACCCCCGCGTCGTCCTCCCCCTAGGGCAACTCGGGCGGCCAGAAACCTAGCTGCCGCCGCCGCCGCAAACTCCCTCCTCCTCTCCCTCCGCCGCGGCCGGAAGACGCCGCCGGGCTAAGCCCGGGGGCCGACGGCGGTGGCGGGGATCTCTCTCACGCTCTCGGGGTGGGCGGACCTCAAATGCGTCTGCGGCGCGAACGATCTGGGATCTGCGACGCGACGGATGGATGCAGGCAGCGGGAGGCCGGCCCGTCCTCTGACGGTGACGGCTTGGCGATGCGGGCGCTGCGGATGGCCCTTCGGCGGCGGCGGCGGCTGCGGTCGGCAGCGGCCGGCTTGGCTGCGGTGGCGTGCATGTTGCCTTCAGATCGCCGACGGCGGCGTGGAGGGCCTGGTGGTCTCGTCGGCGGCATCTTCGATCAGTTCTGTTCTGACCGGTGCAACCGACGGTGGTGGTCATCTCCTCCGTCAAAGGTGGTCGGCCTGAGGCTGGGTGTTCGGATCTCGGGATCCGTTATCTGGCACCAGCTGCGAGTCGGGGAGACGTAGTTGCCGGTGAAAACCGAGCCGACGGAGGGCGATGTCGGCGTTCCACATCGTTACCTTGATGAAGGCATCGTCATGTGACTACCGTCGACCCACTCGTATTGCTTCGAGGGAAACCCTAGGATATGGTTTTCTAGACCGGACGATGGCGGTACTGCGGTGTCGTTTCTCTCTTGGGAGCATCGTTTTGTGGAGCAGTATTTGGAAGTCGAGGCGGAGGTGGAGCGGCTTCGTCTTGCACGGAGCTTCGGTGGAGATGTCAAGTCATGCCCGACCGACGGGTGCTACGCTTGGTCATGCACGGTCGGCGGTGCTACGCTGTGACAGATCCTCCAAGAGCTTCAAGTCGTGTCGGTTTGGTGATACTTGGCGACATGGCGCCGAGGTGTATCGATGGCGACCGCGACGTGTTCAAATTGTTTTGCTTGCGCAGGAGAAGGTGCCGTTAGGCGTCGTGGTGGCGTCGACGATAGCTGGACCGAGCAAGGTTGATGCATCAAGATAGTTCAAGATGGAGCGGTGGCGATTGGCGGCGGCGGCCTCTGAGAGCACGCCGGACCAGTGTGTGCCCTAGACCCGGGAAGTGACTAGGTTGGGGTCTCAGGTCTTAGATGTTAGGCTTGACTGCGATGTCTGTTTGGTATTAGGCTCAGGCTATCTCCGCCCTTTTATCAACTGGATAGGTGTAGCCACCGTTTATTGCTTAGACGGCGGCTTTAATCTTACTGTTATATAACTTTGTAAGGTCTTATGAGAATAATTAATGAAGTAGTGGCTCATTAGCCACAACCTAAAGACCTTAGCGGGTACCGTGCTACGGACCATCGATTTGGGATAATTGTACGTATGTTTTACAAGACAGAAGGATTTGGACGAACTGCAATGGTATGCATACACACATTGCAGAGATCCGTAGTACCATTCGGTCCTTCTTGCAAGCATGCGAGCAAATGCATAGCTAGTCTTTACCTGCAAATAAAGGAAGGTGCATTTCTCTGACTTCTTTTGTCCATTCACACATATTTTTGTCTGTTTCCCACTGTATATTATTTTTTTTGTCAACAGGTAGATTATTATTATTTTCATCAGCGGGGTAGCAGCAAATAATTATTTAACAATATTAGCTAGCATTGGTTCAAACACAAGACCTCCTCTCCTCTCACTATGACTACAAGCAATTGAGCTAGTTCTCAATTATGCTAGAAAATCAGATTAGGTACAATAATATATCTATATAAACTTATGGGCCGGAGTTGATGGAGACGAGGACCACAACCACGTGAGTCTATGCTCTGTGGGTCAGCCCATCCATGAAGTTCTGCCAAGGCCCAGCCATTCCTAATCAGCCCTTTCATGTGCGTTTACCCATTGAGAAAAGTATAGTTTTCCCCCTCAAATGTGGCTAAGCGGATCAAATACCCCCCAAACTCTAAAACCGGTTATTTAACCCCCTCAAATCTGGAATACCGGATAAATCTCCCCCTATAGTGGTTTTGGTAAGGATTTTAGGTGGTTTTGACTAAAGGTTGCTGACTGAACACTTACCAGGCGTAAGGTTGCCGACGACGAGCTTGATCACGCCGCGGATGGACAGGGGCGTCAAGGTTGCAACCGCCCTATATATGGGCCGACAGGACGATGTTGTCCATGGAAAAGGGCTCCAATGGCACGTCAGGCTTGCTCTCGAACACGTTCAGTGCGTCGCTGCCGCCGATGACGCCCTCCTGCACCTGACGAGCTCCGCGGCGGCCGACGTTGACCAGCATGCCGTTCTTCCCCAGCGTCTCCATCTCTTCCTGGTTCACCAGGTGCTTCGTCTCATCCGTCAGCGCGCATGAGAGCATTAGCACGTTGCTGCTGGCGCCGAGGTCGCCCACGGCCGGGACGAACTCGTACGGCATCGATGGCTCGGGCGACATGGAGTGGCACCGTTGTGATTGCCGGCGACGCCGGTGGATAGAACGTCGTGCATCCCCGCCCGGGAGGCTGCCCTTTCTTGGCCTCGCCCCGATCGGACCTTCGTCCAAATCTTCTGGCCGGATTGGGCCGCCGCCGATCTTTCAAGAGGCAGCTAGCGTCGTTCGTCCAGTCGCTCTCGCCGGAATACGTACCTATAGATATAGCTAGCTTCACGGTGCGAATCGATCCATCTGCCTGCCTGCTTGTCTCTTGTGTACGTGAGCGTCTCTCGGACACATCCGTCCGGAAAGCACAAGGACGTAGCGTGCCCGGAAGTACATGCGCCGAGGTTGTGCCTACGCCAACATGCTCCGTTCTTGACACCGGCTTACGCTCTCGCCGGCAATCACCACCGATCCAGAAACGTCAGCGGAGAACTCGACGACAACAGTTCGAAGAGGTAGGTCGGTCATGGACTCGGTTGGTGCGCACGCGGCCGGTGACGGAGACTTCAGGAGGTGGGCGAGGCGAAGCAGGGGAGGCAAGACGGCTGTTCTGCTCACGGCGGCTACGGGGCCGGCTGGTGGAGAACGCGACGCAGTCGGATGCGAGGGGCAGAGCTCGGCCGTAGGTGGGGACGCAGGGAGGCGACCGGACATGACGGCCGGCAGCGGCGTGCAGTCGAGCACCGGCAAATTAGGAATTTTTGGTGTGCACTGCCACGTCAGCACAATGTCAAAGGCAAAACCATCTGAAATGCTCCCCAAAACCACTCTAGGGGGAGATTTATCCGGTATTCCAGATTTGAGGGGGTTAAATAACCGGTTTTATAGTTTGGGGGGTATTTGATCCGATTAGCCACATTTGAGGGGGAAAACTATACTTTTCTCTTTACCCATTAAATAGTCCCACGTCGCTTTGTTACATTGAATCTCATTAGTTTGTATACGAGTTGTTTGAGAACAAGACCTCTTGAAAATTAATAAGCGAAGGATGTGGCATGGATCTGATAGACAACAGAGGAGAGGAGATTGATTGTGGGAAGGATTGTGGCATGCCTAACTAAACAGAGGACATCCCTAAACAGATGACCAACTAAAGGAAGGAATGGAAAGTATCTTGAGAGCTATTGCGGGCTGCCTAGAAAATTCAAATAAATGCAGCTAATTAATCAAACAGATGGCTAATTCAAGGAAGGAATGGGAAAGTATCGTGGGAAGGATTATGGGCTGCCTAGAATATTTAAACGGGTGGAGCTAATTAAAGAAGAACACATGGCGGGCCGGCTAGAATAAGGATGTCATAAGAGTATTTAAACGGAATTTCATGGAATGTTGCCCTCCTTCGAATGAGTTTGAAGGAAGATTACACCCGACAAATAAAATATGAAGGCCGCTAAGTGTAGAAAGCTACTTTATCTTCATCCGTCTAGTTCATTAATGAGCTACCACATAATCCAGATGATGCGTTGTTGAACGTTTTGGTGGAAGGGACAAATAGTGTGTGTTTCATAGTGAATCTAATACTATAGGATATTGTGCTTGCACATAGCGCTGAAATTTTCTTCCATTTCAACTCATAGGTATTTGTGTGAAAGAATAAAGGAGTTAATTAGCATGACTTTTTTTTCTTTTCTGCTCGCTTGTACAACGACGCACGGTTTTCTCCCGTCTCACGGGCATTTGTGTGAAAGAATAAAGGAGTTAATTAGCGTGACTTTTTTCCTTTTCTGCTTGCTTGTACAACGACGTACGGTCTGTAAACTGCATGAACTGAACGAATTCTTGATCAATATACCGCAATCTATGAGAGGCAGAGATAGAGACGTCTGATGTAGCGGCAGAGCCTGACCGTGACCGGAAAGAAAGAAAGAAAGGCGCGCGGGAACCCTTCAACGCCGAAAGCAGAAAGGCCAAGCCGCACACATTCCGCAAAGAGCATCCGAACGTGCATCAAGATGTTGCTCTTTCCAATTGCTTCTGCAACATCACAGCGGAGTGCAAAATTACATTATTAGTATTATTTTCCTCGATCGAATGTAATCGTTTATATTCTTGATGATCTGGTTTCCCAAAGAGTAAACACAAAACGTTCCTCTCGGGTCCATCATGCATGGCATGTTGTTTTCTTTTTTGCAAAAAAATCAAGTCGAATTGACCGGATGGATCGAGGGCAAGTGGGAGGGCAGGTAGGTGGTCAAGATTTTCCAGGGGCAGACATGGATTGGGCGAACTGGTCAGCCCTTCAAAGTTTCTTGACCAACGGAGGCATGCAGTAGGTAGGGAGCTGCTGCCTAGAAAAGTCAAGGCTGCTGATTTGAATATTCTATTTACAAAGAAAAGAAAAATTAAACACGCCGTTTCCTGTTTTCAGAGGTCGTAAAAATGACTGCACTCCACTGTTTGGTTCTGCTCTGATTGCAGTGCGTTCTGATCATGTAAGATCAGTTACAGGTCGCTCCGGGCAGTGGCCGGAATAGGTGGTCAAACTTTCTTATGGTTGACATGGGATTGTATCGATCAATTAGTCCACGTTGCCAAGGTTCTTGACCGAGTGGCGAGTGGACTGGTCACTGGTCACACATGGCAGTAGGTGCATGTAGAACCACGGCGAGCCTTTTTCTGGTTTGAACGTACTACACTGAAAAGGTGGACGAACATTGCCTTCCCTTTTCACACAAAAACTGCACGGTGTGCACTATTTTCATCTATTTATGGATTGCGGGTTATAGAGCAATGGACCCACCCTTAAACTGGATAATAACAATGTACATATTTCAGTGAGATTCGAAAATCCATCTCTGCACCCGTGCTTACGATAAAAATCAAAACAAATACTAGAAAAATTAAAAAAAATCAATTTTTTTGTGGTAGACAATTTGTTGCGTGAGACCCGCTTCAAATTTCAAGTCATTTGAATATATGAGCAGCTCTCAGCAAAAAAGACAAATTAGGGGTATGTAAAAATGTTTACTGTTCATGTACTGTTTTGACCTGATTTATCTTTTTTTGCTGGGAGCTGCTCAGATGTTCAAATGACTTGAAATTTGGAGCAGGTCTCACGCATCAAATTTTCTACCACACACAAAAAAAGGAATTTTTTGAATTTTTTTTGAATTTTTTATGAATTGTTTTCTAACCGGGTGCAGATGAGCCTGGTCACCGAAACGCCCTACTCAGTGAGATTCGGCTATACGAAACATAAACATTGAAATACGAGACCTGAAACCCAAAATACATATGATTTATTGGATAACTGTAAAATATTTATGAAATACTAAATTTTGTAAATAAATGTAAGACCTAAAGTTTTAGGTAACTGTAGTGACCTAAGGGTGTATAGAAGAATGGACATCTTTTTCTCATGCATGGTTGCATGTTGTGGTGTGCCTTTTTTTCCTGCATATTAGTTGTTAATTTGTCGATATGTCACTTGCATCTCCATTTGTGGGCCGAGCGCTGCATTTTGTTTTACAATGGGCGGTCTTCTATGCATTTGCTTTCCAAAATTTGGCCTGAGAACGCCATTTACTTACTTGCATGATATGCCCGGTAGCGAAGTACTACCTCAGTCAAGGTGAATAAGTCATTCACGTAGTTTTAGGTCATCAATTTGAGAAATTAAATATATGTTATATGTCATGGAAACTATATCACTAGATTTCTATACGGATATAGTTTCTCAATATATACTTTTTATCATATATAATACATATTTCGATAGTTAAATTGTCGACCTAGTATAGGTATGTCAAGAAGCTTGGTGGGACATTAGTCAGTATTTTTGCAATAAATGTTTTTGATAAACATGAAATATAAGTAACACTACCAAAGGAATTCTTTCGCCAATTCTCAACGCTGCTCATTATTGGGGCTTGGACCTCACGAATCTTGTGTCTGCATTTGTGCTCCACAATTCCTATTGGACCTGGCTCGAGAATTTTATTAGTCTAAATGGCTTGCTCCATCTGCATATGTTTGATTAGGGTTCGGCTCCTCTGCTGTACAGTTGTTACTGTACACGTGCTGTAGCAGGCAGAATCCATTCTATATAAAATGGTTATAGGAAACAAATGGCTTGCTCCTCTGCTGTACAATAACAACTGTACAGCAGAGGAGCCGAACCCGAATCTGCCAACCGTTATAATCTAATGGCTCTCCTTTCTCTCCCTTAATAATTCAATTAATTAATAACCAAAAACAAACACCCCTCCACGCCTGTAGAATTGGCGCCAAATCCTCATATCCATCCCTCGTTTCTCCTGACACATGACCATTCTTACTGAATCGAATCAGAGATTCTAACACAATGCAGAGTAAGCAATTCTTTTATTCTTGGCAAGATTAGCACATTGCATGGAACAACTTATCTGAAGGTCACCAATGGCATGGCTGCCAAGTTCCTCCTAATCCGGAAACTTTTCAAATAAAAATTATACTCCATGGACAAAGATCGACAAAGCAAGTGACCACTAAGAGCATCTAGAACCAGACCCCTCAAACCCGTCTGAAACGCCCGGGCAGGCCGCCCCGTCATTGTCCAATCAGGAAATTTGAACCCAGACAGGCCTCTCAAACCGCCCTCAAACGCCCGGGCTTACCGACACCCATCATATCTAGCCCAAATATGGAGCGGATATGGGGGCTCCCGGGCACGCCCCCCACGTCGGCCTGACGGCGTGGCCCCACACGGAAACGCCCGGAAACCCGGCGGTTCGACGGATGCCACGTCCGTCGCCGTGGTGTGAACGCTGCGTGACGCTGCTTCGGCTCGCCGCCCAAGATGAAATCCGTCTATTTAAGCCGGCCGGTATCCCGCAACCCTAACGCAACCCCCTTCCCCTCTCCGCGCCGCTAGTCCGAAGCCATCCACCTTCTCCCTCTCCGGCTCCGGCGCTCTGTCCACACTTTGGCACTCCACCATGGTCCAGAGCAAGATCACGTACTATGCCATGCTGACGCCGGAGCGCCGCTACGAGATCAGCAGCAGATCCGGGCGAGGGAAGCCGCATGCACCGTTGCCTCATCAAACCCGCACGGGATGACACCCCAGTCGACGGATTCGGACTCAACACAAATGCATGTACCACAACTGGCTATTGACGAACCATATTGCCATGAAGAATTATACAGATCATCAAACAACCATATGTTGTAGCTTCTGTAATGGGAGAATAAAGAAAGGAGCAAGCAGTTCTAAGTAGGAGTAGCTGGCTTGAGGCTTCTTGGATTCGATCCGTGAGCTATAGCTTCAGGAGTTTGGCCGAGCAGGTGGCCAAGGAGGCCCAGCTGCCGTGCCACCGCGGTCCTCCTGCAGCCAGAGGATCATTGGGGCGCCGGCCGTGTCGTCATTCGTCAGAGGAGAGCGCGGCGACTCCGGCGTGCTCTTCCCAATGATTTCCAATGATTCCCTGAGAAGGGTTCAAATTTCCTGATTGAACAGTGACGAGGCGGCCTGCCCGGGCGTTTTAGACGGGTTTGAGGGATCTGGTTCTAGATGCTCTTAGTGATCACTTGCTTTGTCGATCTTTGTCCATGGAGTATAATTTCTTTTTGAAAAGTTTCCGAATTAGGAGGAACTTGGCAGCCATGCCATTGGTGACCTTCAGATAAGTTGTTCCATACAATGTGCTAATCTTGCCAAGAATAAAAGAATTGCTTACTCTGCATCATGTTAGAATCTCTGATTCGATTCAATAAGGATGGTCATGTGTGAGGAGAAACGAGGGATGGATAGAAGGATTTGGCGCCAATTCTACAGGCGTGGAGAGGTGTTTGTTTCTGGTTATTAATTAATTGAATTATTAAGGGAGAGAAAGGAGAGCCATTAGATTATAACGGATGGCAGATTCTGCCTGCTACAGCACGTGTACAGTAACAACTGTACAGCAGAGGAGTCGAACCCCTCCCCCTCGATGCGGTACCGATGCGATAAGCAAAACGCTGGATCCCGCACGCACCAGAAACCCGAAAAACCAGCCCACGATCCCACCCACGCCCCGCCCCCACCTCTCCCCGATCTCTCGCTCCCGATCTCGTCTCTCTCCCTGCCAAATATTGTCGCCGCGAGGAAGGAGCGCAGGCGCAGCGTAGGCACCGAGGAGGAAGGGGTCGCCTCGCTCGCTTCTGCTGACGCCGCCACCCCAATCGCCGTCGCCGCCGCGGCGGACGCAGCGAGCCCCAAGCCGCGGGACACCGGGCGTGGCCACCCCCGCTGCCGACGCTGGGACAGGAAGAACAAGGCCGCGTGAGCCGGCGAGGGCTCCGAGGAGAGCGTCCGCCCCAAACCCGACCCCCGCCCCCAGGTGATTCCGGTTCCGCCGCCCCGTAATCCGCTCGAGCCGCGCCTAACTCCATGGTTTATTGCAGGTGGAGTACGTGCCGGAGAAGCCCGACCTCGGCGCGGACGACCCCCTTCTCCTCGGCCACCCTTGTCGCCAGGCGAGCTCCGGTTTCGCCGCCCCGTAGAGAAGGAATAAAGCAGCATGGGAAAGGCTACATGGGTAACGTTAGTGATGTCTCGTCATCCTCTAGGTCGCGCTCGCTGCTTCTACCGGTGACCTTTGGAGGACGGGGACGTGGCTCTCGTTGGTGGGAGGGAGCAGAGAGGCGGCAGGGTTGAACATGTAGAGGGTGTGCCAGCAGGTCCTTGGGCGTGAATGCAGCGGCGTCAGACTTTACCAAGCTCAGCACATGTGCCATGAAGAAGTTCTTGTTTTCTTCTGTAAGCATTCTTCCTCTCATGATATCTCAAATCTTTGGTTATGTTCCAGTTATATGCTTTGGACTGAGATTGACAAATCATTCCTTGTGTCGCATCTTCTGGTATTGTGAAGAATCCATTCATAGCGGCCCCTCTCCTCTGTTGGTCTCTGTGTTAGTCTACTGGAGTGGCAGTGGAGACTCAATGGCTGTAGTGCACTGGCGGTGGAGACTCAATGGCTGTAGTGCACCTATATTTTGGCGTGGACGTACATGTAGCCGTCCCATGTGATGGAGCCATGGAGGAACCGGACGCCAGGTGGGGATACGGGTGGCCTGGGCACAGTCACGGTTACATGCTTATAGCAGGCTCAGGTGAGTGATGCTACCCTCCAGCCTTTCATTCTCGCTGCTGCTTTCTCGTGTTTTCCTCTTCTCTTTGTTTCTGCTTGTGTGACGAAACCCAAGAGAGGCCGCTTATACTATCGTAAGTTCAGAACTGACAACTCTATCTAATCTATCGATAGTTCGATACTGCTACTAAAGCACTCCAACTGTTCAGTGGAAGAACAGACAGAAAGTTTGTTTTAATTATTTTTGCTTGATCTATTGGATTATATCAAGTTGTTCTTCTGCTATTGTAATTTATTTCAGTTCTCTACTTGTGATGCTGCCGTCTGTTTGGCCTCAAACTGTTTGTAGCTAGGAATAGGATGGCACTCACTATGCCAAAAGAACCTGAACGTGTTTGCTCACTTCAGTCATCGTCTGGTCATTGCGGTTCTTGCAATCAGTAGAAAATGCGTAGCAGTTGCACCCGAGTTTCCTTCCGGAGAAAACCCAAACCCGGGCCACTGTCGTAGCAGCCGCACACGTATTGCTAGGTGATTCCCTGCGTCATTTCCATGTTCCCAAAGAAAAAGTATGGGTTGATTAAGTTGTTTGATGTTGGAATCGGCGAGGCTGGTCGTATTGGTGGTATCCTCCGATGTGCACGCCTCTGTTTGTACGTCCATCGAGTTAGAACATTATTTCCTATGGGAGTCCTCACACAAGTATATCACAATTCTATAACCCCTTTATTTTCTTCAACTAATTTGGCAATCACAATATTTATTCTGTTTTTCTAAGCTTCATAATGTGTTACTGCATGAGTTTTTTTGTAGTCTTAATAGCGTGTACATTTGATTTTCCACACACAAGGCTCCGGCGGAACATGGAAAGCAGATACCAATTGCTCTGAACTTTGCATATCAGAATCATATCAATTTTTCTAAAATGGGTGTCCTTCCTATTCTCACATTACATTTTTTTTAATGCCCTTGAAAGGTGATATTTTTGTCATTGTTGGGGGCGGGGGCCTAGCTTTGCACTGTCAATGTTACCGAGGTATCAATGACATCTCCCATGCCAACACTTTGATCCCTTAATTGTATAAAATGGAACTGTATGCATGGGGGGGTAATAATGAAGGTTTTGTTTCACAAGATTTTAGGAGTATATTGTCAAGAAAAGTAACAGAACTGAGGTGATGGCAATGCTAAGGAATTTTGCAGCAATCTTGAATTGTACTCTTTGGCTTATGGCAATCATGAATTGTGCTCTCTTCATTTGTGCTTCAACTTTGAGAAATAGAATAAGCAGGTCATATTTCTTTAAACTTTATATTATCTAATATGTATTTAGAAATTGGAATACAACTCTTGACATTACAACAGGAGCATACTTGAGGGAAGAACTTACATCGAATATAATAATGGAATACCAATGCAGCGACTCTACTTCCCTCCCTGTGCTTTAGTTATTCTAAGTTAGTTCACTAAACTGAAACTGCAGTCATAGATCATTACGGGTTTTCTCTGAACTTTGCATCTAACTGTTACATATTTAACTATTAATTAAGAATGTGAGAGATTACAGCTGCAGGACTGATGTCATTGGCACTCATTTGCAACTTTACGACTCCACTTAGGAGATGATATTAATATATGCTTTGTCAGCAGAAGTCCTAGGTACCGAAGTTTGGATTGCTTATAAAAAATCTGTACAGTTGGATTGCTAAAATCCGACGTGTGCTATATGATTCTGGGAAGGCAACACAACTTTCTCTTGTTGTCAACGAGAACATTTTTCAGATTTATATTATTTTTCTTTGGATTGGTGAAGTGTTTTAGTTTTACAATGTATTTGAAGCAAACATTTTTTTGGCAAGAAGTATTTGATGCAAACATAACACTGTACAAAAACTCGGGTTCAGTCAAAGGAAAGATGTTCCTGAGGTACCTTGTTTATCCCCTTTCAAATATGATTACATGATACTTTGTAATCCTTGTTCAATTAATGGTGTATTTTTATGCGTGGTACTATGAGAAATACTGGATTTTGTGTATTGGGACTATCATGGTTATAACATTTCTTTTTCTATGATACAACATGGGTCATTTTATGAGAAACACACAATAAGATTAATGTAAAACAAGGGGAAAATAAAAAAATTGTTAGATAGTCAGACATCGCATACACATTACCCTTGATAAAGACATTCGTAAAATAGAAAATGCAGATAATCAATCTCTCTATATAGCTTTTATTTATTATTCCGTGGCAACGCACGGGCACTCAGCTAGTAGTTGAAAAGACAATATAGATTCTGTTGAGAGCAGCATGGATAAATTATCTGCCCGCTAATGAGAAGAGCATACCATGTGTGAACTTCTTTCTTTTGTGGAGAACGAAAATGATTCCCCGATATTTCCAAAATGTTTGAGAGTCAAAATAGTACTCCGTCCCATAATATAAGACATTGTTATATCCAAGCAGACGAGACAGCATACTATTTTGACTCTCAAACATTTTGGAAATATCGGGGAATCATTTTCGTTCTCCACAAAAGAAAGAAGTTCACACATGGTATGCTCTTCTCATTAGCGGGCAGATAATTTATCCATGCTGCTCTCAACAGAATCTATATTGTCTTTTCAACTACTAGACATTGTTATATCCAAGCAGAAGAGACTGGTCATGGTTTTTCATTCAACAATTAACTTTGTAAGAAATGTACAGTTTGAAACTAAAATTCAGAGTTTGACCACGTATTGATGTAGGTTCTGTTGACTCTGTACTGATGTTGCTTCCGTTGTGGTTTGGTAGTGTATTATTTTGTATCTTTGCACTACATAAGTAGATATCCTGTAGATCAGAAAAGAAATTAACTTTTAATGATTATAATGAACAAATCAATGTAAAAGACATAGATATAGCTTCATTTATAGTTTTTGATTCCACAAGAAAAATTGACTAAGTGCATGTAGTCAAAGATAATCTATAAAATAGACGGAAATTAGGATCGTGCATATGATTATAACAAAGTCAAACACCCTACCAGGAATGCAATTTAAACCTATCTTATATAACTGGGCATATGTCGGGCCGAGCCAGGCTTCGGGCCGGGCCTAAAAAATCTTGATGTTGAAAACCCAGGCCGAGCCCGGCCCAGCCGACGGGACTACTAAATCGGGTCCGAGCCCGAAAAAGCCCGACACGGCCCGGTCGGCCCGGCCCGGCTACGGCTAAAATCATGTTTTTCGCATGCCCGAGCCCGGCTCGATCTGCTCGTCGGGCTCAATTTCTAGGCCGGAGCCCGGCCTGATGGCACGAATAGGCCTAGCCCGACCCGGGATTTTCAGGCTGTCTGGGCCGGGCTGCCCATGGCAAGGTATACTATCTTATCTCTAAGTAAAAGAATCTTAACACCAGTGAGATATAGTGGCTAGCGTCTAAAAAATGTCATGACAATATGCCATAGCATTGTTGAGCATAAACTTACAACTGCAACGAACTGATACACCAGAAGAAGATTTGTGCATAGATGACCAAAGATACAAGACATACCTTGTCCTACATGGATTTTCAGAACTAAAAAAGATTTGACTTATCACAAAATGCAACTTTAAGCATTGACTTTAGTTATTCTTTGTTTTCACGTGCCCTATAAAAGCTACGGAAAGATTCAGATGAAACCATAAAAGTATATAATACCTTCTCAAACAAGATCAAATTAGTACTTGTGCTTCAACACTAATTTCAGGTTCAACGACACCATCAGAAAGGCTGGAATCTGAAGATGATACACGTACTTTCTAGCTCGACTACATTTTCCCGTGATTTCTTCATGAGGTCCACTATGTTCATATGGTGAAGCTACAGCCCCTAAGCAAGGTGAGGCCCTTGGAAATGTGCAACAGGTATAATAAGATCACCCTGACACGGGCACTGGTGCGTGTCGGTACTAAATAAACGGTTTTTAACCCTTTTCCGCGACGGTATTTGGAACCGTCGCCAAGTGAGTGTGGGTGATGGGGAGTGGGGGGGGAGGGTCCTTCCCACACGATCCAGAAACCGTCGGGGATATGCCCTCCTGGCACATACGCTCGGCAAAATGAGGTCGTGTGCGACCGATGAGCGCTCAAATATGGAAATACGTACAATAGAGCTAAAAAGTTCAATTATAGTGAAATTGTTTCCGGTCGTAAGTACATCCCACACAGTCAGTCCCCACTAAACGTTTCCGTTCGTATGTACATCCCACACAGTCGCTCCAGGAAAAGCGTTTCCGTTCACAGGTACATCACACACAATTTTTCTCGTTAAATCGTTTGTGATAGCATTGCCATTGCACACAATATTAATATATCATTTGCGTTATTAAATGCATCACACACGGTGCGTAGAAGAAACTGTGCGGCAAAGGTGTTGGGGAACGTAGTAATTTCAAAAAAATTCCTACGCACACGCAAGATCATGGTGATGCATAATAACGAGAGGGGAGAGTGTTGTCCACGTACCCTCGTAGACCGAAAGCGGAAGCGTTAGAACAACGCGGTTGATGTAGTCGTACGTCTTCACGGCCCGACCGATCAAGCACCGAAACTACGGCACCTCCGAGTTCTAGCGCACGTTCAGCTTGATGACGATCCCCGAACTCCGATCTAGCAGAATGTCGGGGAAGAGTTCCGTCAGCACGACGGCGTGGTGACGATCTTGATGTTCTACCGTCGCAGGGCTTCGCCGAAGCATCGCTACAATATTATCGAGGACTATGGTGGAGGGGGGCACCGCACACGGCGAAGAGATCAAGAGATCAATTGTTGTGTCCTTGGGGTGCCCCCTGCCCCCGTATATAAAGGAGCAAGGGGGAGGCCGGCCGGCCCTCTATGGCGCGCCCCCAAGAGGGGAATCCTACTAGGACTCCAAGTCCTAGTAGGTTTCCACCTAAAGGAGAGAGGGGAAGGAAGGAGAGGAGCGAGCGGGAAAGGGGCGCCCCTCTCCTAGTCCAATTCGGACCAGAGGGGGAGGGGCGCGCGGCCTGCCCTAGGCTGCCCCTCTCTATCTCCACTAAAACCCATCGAGGTCCATTAGTTCCCCCGGAGGTTCCGATAACCCTCCGGCACTCCGGTTTTATCCGAAACTTCTCCGGAACACTTCCGGTGTCCGAATATAGTCGTCCAATATATCAATCTTCATGTCTCGACCATCTTGAGACTCCTCGTCATGTCCGTAATCACATTCGGGACTCCGAACAAACTTCGGTACATCAAAACTCATAAACTCATAATATAACTGTCATCGAAACCTTAAGCGTGCGGACCCTACGGGTTCGAGAACTATGTAGACATGACCGAGAACCATTCCGGGTCAATAACCAATAGCGGAACCTGGATGCTCATATTGGCTCCTACATGTTCTACGAAGATCTTTATCGGTCAAACCGCACAACAACATGCGTTGTTCCCTTTGTCATCGGTATGTTACTTGCCCGAGATTCGATCGTCGGTATCTCAATACCTAGTTCAATCTCGTTACCGGCAAGTCTCTTTACTCGTTACGTAATGCATCATTTCATAACTAACTCATTAGCTACATTGCTTACAAGGCTTATAGTGATGTGCATTACCGAGAGGGCCCAGAGATACATCTCCGACAATTAGAGTGACAAAACCTAATCTCGAAATACGCCAACTCAACATGTACCTTTGGAGACACCTGTAGAGCTCCTTTATAATCACCCAGTTACTTGTGACGTTTGGTAGCACACAAAGTGTTCCTCTGGTAAACGGGAGTTGCATAATCTCATAGTTATAGGAACTTGTATAAGTCATGAAGAAAGCAATAGCAACATACTAAACGATCAAGTGCTAAGCTAACGGAATGGGTCAAGTCAATCACATCATTCTCCTAATGATGTGATCCCGTTAATCAAATGACAACACATGTCTATGGTTAGGAAACATAACCATCTTTGATTAATGAGCTAGTCAAGTAGAGGCATACTAGTGACATTAAGTTTGTCCTGTATTGACACATGTATCATGTTTCCGATTAATACAATTCTAGCATGAATAATAAACATTTATCATGATATGAGGAAATAAATAATAAATTTATTATTGCCTCTAGGGCATATTTCCTTGATCTCCCACTTGCACTAGAGTCAATAATCTAGATTACACAAGAATGATTCTAACACCCATGGAGTCTTGGTGCTGATCATGTTTTGCTCGTGGAAGAGGCTTAGTCAATGGGTCTGCAACATTCAGATCCGTATGTATCTTGCAAATCTCTATGTCTCCCACCTGGACTTGGTCCCGGATGGAATTGAAGCGTTTCTTGATGTGCTTGGTCCTCTTGTGAAATCTGGATTCCTTTGCTAAGGCAATTGCACCAGTATTGTCACAGAAGATCTTCATTGATCCCGATGCAATAGGTATGACACCTAGATCGGAAATGAACTCTTTCATCCAGACTCCTTCATTTGCTGCTTCCGAAGCAGCTATGTACTCCGCTTTGCATGTAGATCCCGCCACGACGCTTTGTTTAGAACTGCACCAACTGACAGCTCCACCTCAATATAAACACGTATCTGGTTTGCGATTTAGAATCGTCCGGATCGTCAAAGCTTGCATCGACGTAACCATTTACGACTAGCTCTTTGTCACCTCCATAAACGAGAAACATATCCTTAGTCCTTTTCAGGTATTTCAGGATATTCTTGACCGTTGTCTAGTGATCCACTCCTAGATTACTTTGGTACCTCCCTGCCAAACTTATCGCTAAGCATACGTCAGGTCTGGTACACAACATTGCATACATGATAGAGCCTATGGCTGAAGCATAGGGAACATCTTTCATTTTCTCTCTATCTTCTGTTGTGGTCGGGCATTGAGTCGACTCAACTTCACACCTTATGTCTGAGGCAAGAACCCTTTCTTTGCTGATCCATTTTGAACTTTTTCAAAACTTTATCAAGGTATGTGCTTTGTGAAAGTCCAATTAAGCGTCTTGATCTATCTCTATAGATCTTGATGCCCAATATATAAGCAGCTTCACGAGGTCTTTCATCGAAAACTTTTATTCAAATATCCCTTTATGCTATCCAGAAATTCTATATCATTTCCAATCAATAATATGTCATCTACATATAATATCAGAAATGCTACAGACCTCCCACTCACTTTCTTGTAAATACAGGCTTCTCCAAAAGTTTGTATAAAACCATATGCTTTGATCACACTATCAAAGCGTTTATTCCAACTCCGAGAGGCTTGCACCAGTCCATAAATGGATCGCTGGAGCTTGCACACTTTGTTAGCACCTTTTGGATCGACAAAACCTTCTGGTTGCATAATATACAACTCTTCTTCCAGAAATCCATTCAGGAATGCAGTTTTGACACCCATTTACCATATTTCATAATCATAAAATGCGGCAATTGCTAACATGATTCGGATAGACTTAAGCATCGCTACGGGTGAGAAAGTCTCATCGTAGTCAACCCCTTGAACTTGTCGAAAACCTTTCGCAACAAGTCAAGCTTTGTAGACAGTTATATTACCATCAGCGTCAGTCTTCTTCTTGAAGATCCATTTATTCTCGATGGCTTGCCGATCATTGGGCAAGTTAACCAAAGTCCATACTTTGTTCTCATACATGGATCCCATCTCAGATTTCATGGCTTCAAGCGATTTTGCGGAATCTGGGCTCATCATCGCTTCCTCATAGTTCGTAGGTTCGCCATGGTCAAGTAACATGACTTCCAGAATAGGATTACCGTACCACTCTGGTGCGGATCTCACTCTGGTTGACCTACGAGGTTCGGTAGTAACTTGATCTGAAGTAGCTTCCTCACTGATTGGTGTAGTTGTCACAGGAACCGGTTCTTGTGATGAACTCTTTTCCAATAAGGGAGTAGGTATAGTTACCTCGTCAAGTTCTACTTTCCTCCCACTCACTTCTTTCGAAAGAAACTCCTTCTCTAGAAAGGATCCGAATTTAGCAAAAAAAAATCTTGCCCTCAGATCTGTGATAGAAGGTGTACCCAATAGTCTCTTTTGGGTATCCTATGAAGACACATTTCTCCGATTTGGGTTCGAGCTTATCTGGTTGAAGTTTCTTCACATAAGCATCGCAGCCCCATACTTTAAGAAACGACAACTTTGGTTTCTTGCCAAACCACAGTTCATAAGGCGTCGTCTCAACGGATTTTGATGGTGCCCTATTTAACGTTAATGCGGCCGTCTCTAAAGCATAACCCCAAAACGGTAGCAGTAAATCAGTAAGAGACATCATAGATCGCACCATATCTAGTAAAGTATGATTACGACGTTCGGACACACCATTTCGTTGTGGTGTTCCGGGTGGCGTGAGTTGCGAAACTATTCCGCATTGCTTCAAATGTAAACCAAACTCGTAACTCAAATATTCTCCTCCACGATCAGATCGTAGAAATTTTATTTTCTTGTTACGATGATTTTCCACTTCACTCTGAAATTCTTTGAACTTTTCAAATGTTTCAGACTTGTGTTTCATCAAGTAGATATACCCATATCTGCTTAAATCATATGTGAAGGTGAGAAAATAACGATACCCGTCGTGGGCCTCAATATTCATTGGACCACATACATCAGTATGTATGATTCCCAACAAATCAGTTGCTCGCTCCATAGTTCTGGAGAACGGCGTTTTAGTCATCTTGCCCATGAGGCACGGTTCACAAGTACCAAGTGATTCATAATCAAGTGATTCCAGAAGTCCATCAATATGGAGTTTCTTCATGCGCTTTACACCAATATGACCCAAACGGCAGTGCCACAAATAAGTTGCACTATCATTATCAACTCTGCACCTTTTGGCTTCAACATTATGAATATGTGTATCACTACTATCGAGATTTAATAAAAATAGACCACTCCTCAAGGGTGCATGACCATAAAAGATATTACTCATATAAATAGAACAACCATTATTCTCTGATTTAAATGAATAACCGTCTCGCATCAAACATGATCCAGATATAATGTTCATGCTCAACGCTGGCACCAAATAACAATTATTTAGGTCTAAAACTAATCCCGATGGTAGATGTAGAGGTAGCGTGCCGACCGCGATCACATCGACTTTGGAACCATTTCCCACGTGCATCGTCACCTCGTCCTTAGCCAGTCTTTGCTTAATCCGTAGTCCCTGTTTCGAGTTGCAAATATTAGCAACAGAACCAGTATCAAATACCCAGGTGCTACTACGAGCATTAGTAAGGTACACATCAATAACATGTATATCACACATACCTTTGTTCACCTTGCCATCCTTCTTATCCGCCAAATACTTGGGACAGTTCCGCTTCCGTGTCGATCGCTTGCGAGAGAAGCACTCGATCTCGGGCTTAGGTCCAGATTTGGGTTTCTTCTCTTGAGCAGCAACTTGCTTGCTATTCTTCTTGAAGTTCCCCTTCTTCTTCCCTTTACCCTTTTTCTTGAAACTGGTGGTCTAATTGACCATCAACACTTGATGCTCCTTCTTGATTTCTACCTCCACAGCCTTTAGCATTGCGAAGAGCTCCGGAATAGTCTTATCCATCCCTTGCATATTATAGTTCATCACGAAGCTCTTATAGCTTGGTGGCAGTGATTGAAGAATTCTATCAATGACACTATCATCAGGAAGATTAACTCCCAGTTGAATCAAGTGATTATTATACCCAGAAATTTTGAGTATATGTTCACTGGCAGAACTGTTCTCCTCCGTCTTACAGCTATAGAACTTATTGGAGACTTCATATCTCTCAATCCGGACATTTGCTTGAAATATTAACTTCAACTCCTGGAACATCTCATATGCTCCAGACGTTCAAAACATCGTTGAAGACCGGTTCTAAGCCGTAAAGCATGGCACATCGAACTATCGAGTAGTCATCGACTTTGCTCTACCAGACGTTCTTAACATCGTCGATTGCATCTGCAGCAGCAGTTCGCACCCAGCGGTGCTTCGGGACGTAATTCTTATGTGCAGCAATGAGGATAATCCTCAAATTCGGACCCAATCGTGTAATTGCTACCATCATCTTTCAACTTAGCTTTCTCAAGGAACGCATTAAAATTCAACGGAACAACAACATGAGCCATCTATCTACAACAAACATAGACAAGCAAAATACTATCAGGTACTAAGTTCATGATAAATTTAAGTTCAATTAATCATATTACTTAAGAACTCCCACTTAGACAGACATCTCTCTAGTCATCTAAGTGATCACGTGATCCAAATCAACTAAACCATGTCTGATCATCACGTGAGATGGAGTAGTTTCAATGGTGAACATCACTATGTTGATCATATCTACCATATGATTCACGTTCGACCTTTTGATCTCCGTGTTCCGAGGCCATATCTGTATATGCTAGGCTCGTCAAGTTTAACCTGAGTATTCCGTGTGTGCAACTGTTTTGCACCCGTTGTATTTGAACGTAAAGCCTATCACACCCGATCATCACGTGGTGTCTCAGCACGAAGAACTTTCGCAATGGTGCATACTCAGGGAGAACACTTCTTGATAATTAGTGAGAGATCATCTTAAAATGCTACCGTCAATCAAAGCAAGATAAGATGCATAAAGGATAAACATCACATGCAATCAATATAAGTGATATGATATGGCCATCATCATCTTGTGCTTGTGATCTCCATCTCCGAAGCACCGTCGTGATCACCATCGTCACCGGCGCGACACCTTGATCTCCATCATAGCATCGTTGTCGTTTACGCCATCTATTGCTTCTACGGCTATCGCTACCGCTTAGTGATAAAGTAAAGCAATTACATGGCGTTTGCATTTCATACAATATCGCGAAAACCATATGGCTCCTGCCAGTTGCCGATAACTTCGGTTACAAAACATGATCATCTCATACAATAAAATATAGCATCACGTCTTGACCATATCACATCACAACATGCCCTGCAAAAACAAGTTAGACGTCCTCTACTTTGTTGTTGCAAATTTTACGTGGATGCTACGGGCTGAGCAAGAACCGTTCTTACCTACGCATCAAAACCACAACGATAGTTCGTCAAGTTAGTGTTGTTTTAACCTTCGCAAGGACTGGCGTAGCCACACTCGGTTCAACTAAAGTTGGAGAAACAGACACCCGCCAGCCACTTGTGTGCAAAGCACGTCGGTAGAACCAGTCTCGTGTAAGCGTACACGTAATGTCGGTCCGGGCCGCTTCATCCAACAATACCGCCAAACCAAATTATGACATGCTGGTAAGCAGTATGACTTGTATCGCCCACAGCTCACTTGTGTTCTACTCGCGCATATAACATCTACGCATAAAACCAGGCTCGGATGCCACTGTTGGGGAACGTAGTAATTTCAAAAAAATTCCTACGCACACGCAAGATCATGGTGATGCATAGCAACGAGAGGGGAGAGTGTTGTCCACGTACCCTCGTAGACCGAAAGCGGAAGCGTTAGAACAACGCGGTTTATGTAGTCGTACGTCTTCACGACCCGACCGATCAAACACCGAAACTACGGCACCTCCGAGTTCTAGCACATGTTCAGCTCGATGACGATCCCCGGTATTCAATCCAGCAGAATGTCGGGGAAGAGTTCCGTCAGCACGACGGCGTGGTGATGATCTTGATGTTGTACCGTCACAGGGCTTCGCCTAAGCACCGCTACAATATTATCGAGGACTATGGTGGAGGGGGGGCACCGCACACGGCTAAGAGATCAAGAGATCAATTGTTTGTGTCCTTGGGGTGCCCCTGCCCCCGTATATAAAGGAGCAAGGGGGAAGCCGGCCGGCCCTCTATGGCGCGCCCCCAAGAGGGGAATCCTACTAGGACTCCAAGTCCTAGTAGGTTTCCACCTAAAGGAGAGAGGGGAAGGAAGGAGAGGAGAGGAGAAGGAAGGGGCCCCCTCTCCTAGTCAATTCGGACCAGGGGGGGCGCGCGGCCTGCCCTTGGCTGCCCCTCTCTCTCTCCACTAAGGCCCATCGAGGCCCATTAGTTCCCCCGGGGGTTCCGATAACCCTCCGGCACTCCGGTTTTATCCGAAACTTCTCCGGAACACTTCCGGTGTCCGAATATAGTCGTCCAATATATCAATCTTCATGTCTCGGCCATTTCGAGATCGTCATGTCCGTAATCACATTCGGGACTCCGAACAAACTTCAGTACATCAAAACTCATAAACTCATAATATAATTGTCATCGAAACCTTAAGCGTGCGGACCCTACGGGTTCGAGAACTATGTAGACATGACCGAGAACCATTCCGGGTCAATAACCAATAGTGGAACCTGGATGCTCATATTGGCTCCTACATGTTCGACGAAGATCTTTATCGGTCAAACCGCACAACAACATACGTTGTTCCCTTTGTCATCGGTATGTTACTTGCCCGAGATTCGATCGTCGGTATCTCAATACTGATGTAGGGCGGAGCCCTAGTCGGAGATCTTTCATGTTTGGAGGGGATCCTACGGGGAAAACACGACGAACGAGCGGAAGAACACAAGGGAAAACACACGAGCGAATCACTACACCAACAAGTATCGATCACAAAAGGGCTAGATCACCGAACACATAAGGTAGCACAAGATTCAAAATCAACAAAGGAAAGATACACAAGTAGCCGTTCTTCTCCGTGAGGAGGTCTTGATGGGGGCCACCCTAGAGGGGGTCTTGAATCCGCTTGGGGGATCTTCTCCGAAGAGGTCCTGAGCTCCGAGGAGAAGGTAACCAAGTGGATGAGCAAATCTCTCACACAAACATGAGCTAATCCTTTGCTAACCCTAACTAGGAGGAGGAGGTCTATTTATAGTCTTAGTGCAAATGGGGGCGAAGTGAAGGGGTACAAGGGCTCCAGCCCGCGGGCGCGGTCACACAGGTGTCGGACGTCCGGAAGGCGTCGGACGTCCGGGGCTTCGGCAAGGTCCGGTCGTCCGGGGGCTGTCGGACGTCCGTAAATTCGGCTCGGGTGCGGGTCGTCCGGTCGTCCGGAGGCTTCAGACGTCCGTAGATTTGGCTCTGATCTGGGTGCGTCGGACGTCCGGAGGGGGCCGGTCGTCCGTAGATTTGGCTCTGGTGTCAGGTACCGGACGTCCGGAGAGTTCGGTCGTCCGTGTCCTGGGACTCATCGGACGTCCGGGTGCAGTCGGTCGTCCGACGCCTGTAGCTTCCGCAGCAGCTCTTCTTCTTCTTCATCACGCTTGGTGTCCTCGCCATCTTGGTCCTTGTAGGTAGCTGTACCGTGGCTCTCCTCCATACACCTGACCACACACAGAGTCTCCGAATGAGGTAGTAGCCATGTCTCATGAGTAGGAAGAGGGAGTTCGGAGAGGAGCGAGTTCACCTTATCTTTAGCTCGAGCTCGAGTCATGGGTCCACGTGGTGTTGAGGAAGATGTAGGTGCGTCCATGGGGATGAGTGAGGGATGCTTCGCATCATCTCCCCCCTTGAGAGAGATCCAACCTCGGATCAAAATCTTCATCTCCATGGTATGGAGCGAGGTCTTTGACGTTGAAGATGTCGCTCACATTGTACTTGTCTCGTGGTAGGTCGATCTTGTAGGCGTTGTCGTTGTAGCGTGCTAGCACCTTGAAAGGTCCATCGGCTCGAGGGAGAAGTTTGGACTTGCGTTCATTGGGAAAGCGGTCCTTGCGATGGTGTAGCCACACTAGATCACCAATGTTGAAGACCATGGGTTGCTTGTTGACGTTGAGCTTGGTCGCTAGTCGTTGTACTTGGCGCTCGATGGTGTGCCTTGTATCCTCATGCATCTTCTTGATGTAGCTTTCCCGTGCACTCGCATCCATGTTGGTGCGCTCTTGTAGAGGAAGAGGTAGAATGTCCAATGGGGACAACGGGTTGAAGCCGTAGACGACTTCGAAGGGGGACTTGCCGGTAGTCGAATGTCTTGCACGGTTGTAGGCGTACTCGGCAATGGGTAGACATGCTTCCCACTCCTTGATGTTCTTCTTGATCAAGACGCGAAGTAGAGTGGATAGTGTGCGGTTCGTCACCTCCATTTGGCCGTCGGTTTGAGGATGGTACGCGGATGAGAACAAGAGCTTGATTCCGAGCTTGGCACATAGGGTCTTCCAAAAGTAACTCAAGAACTTGACATCACGATCGGAGACGATTGTCTTTGGTACTCCATGGAATGGCAAGATTTCCCTACAAAAGAGATTTGCAATGTGTGAAGCATCGTCTATCTTGTTGCAAGGAATGAAATGTTCCATCTTAGAAAATCTATCCACAACAACAAACACGGAATCCTTTCCATTTTGAGTTCTAGGAAAACCAAGTACAAAATCCATGCTAATGTCTTCCCAAGGTTGATAAGGAATAGGAAGAGGCATGTAAAGACCATGAGATTGAGCTTTAAACTTAGCTTTGCGACATGTAGAGCATCGGTTGGTGAAGCGTGAGACGTCTCGAAACATCTTGGGCCAAAGTAGTTCTTGGAGAGCGTGGCGAATGTCTTATCTCGACCAAAATGTCCCATTAGTCCGCCTCCATGAGCCTCTTGCAAAAGGAGCAAACGAAGAGAAGACTCGGGAATGCATATTTTGTTAGCTTTCATAAGATAAGCATCCTTGATATAATATTGTTCCCAAGAAGTATGCGTCAAACACTTAGCATAAGGAATAGCGAAAGATGGGTCATTAGCATACAAGTCTTTGATGTGCTCAAACCCAATAACATTCAACTCAAGTTTAGTGACAAGCGTGCATATGCGTGAAAGTGCATCCGCAACTACATTTTCCTTACCCTTAATGTACTTGATCACATAGGGGAAAGATTCAATAAATTCACTCCATTTGGCATGACACTTGTTCAACTTAGTTTGACCTTTTAGGTACTTAAGCGTTTCATGATCGGTATGGATGACAAACTCATGCGGTCTAAGGTAATGTTCCCAAACATGTAGCACACGCACTAAAGCATACAATTCTTTGTCATAGATGGGATAGTTAAGTTGAGCACCGGAGAGTTTTTCACTAAAATATGCAATGGCTCGTTTTTCTTGCATCAAAACTCCGCCAATTCCGGTACCACTTGCATCACAATGAACCTCAAAAGTTTTGTCAAAATTGGGCAAAGCAAGAATCGGAGCATGATTAAGCAAAGACTTGAGTTCATCAAAAGCGGTGGATTGCAAAGATCCCCAAACAAAAGGAGCATTCTTCTTACTCAAAGCATGCAAAGGAGCGGCAATAGTGCTAAAATCTTTCACAAAGCGACGATAAAAACCCGCAAGACCAAGAAAGCTACACACTTGTTGCAAATTGGTGGGTTGGGGCCAAGTTTTAATTGCTTCAATTTTAGATTCATCAACATGGACACCCTTTGAGGATACAACAAAACCCAAGAAAACCACTTTGTCAACACCAAATGTGCATTTTTTCATGTTTGCATAAAGATGTTCCTTGCGAAGGGTTTGCAAAACAGCCCTAACATGATGAAGATGCTCTTTCATGGTTTTGCTAAACACAAGGATATCATCAAAGTAAACCACAACAAAGACTCCAATATAAGGCCGAAGCACATAATGCATGAGACGCACAAAAGTACCGGGAGCTTCCGATAAACCCATAGGCATGACTAACCACTCATATAAGCCAAATTTGGTTTTGAAAGAAGTTTTCCATTCATCACCCTCTTGTATGCGGATTTGATAATAGCCACTTTTAAGATCAATTTTTGAGAAAAAGTTGGCTCCACTAAGTTCATCAAGCATATCATCTAAGCGAGGAATGGGATGCCTATAGCGAACGGTAATAGCATTTATAGGTCTACAATCGGAACACAAGCGGAAACTTCCATCGGGCTTAGGCACAAGTATGACGGGAACGGCACAAGGGCTTAGGCTTTCACGTACATGACCGTTGTCGATGAGTTGTTGTACTTGCCGTTGAATCTCCTTGGTTTCTTCGGGATTGACTCGGTATGGAGCTTTGTTTGGTAGAGGTGCTCCGAGGATGAGGTTGATTCGATGCTCAATTCCTCGAAGAGGAGGTAGGCCCGGAGGTAGCTCATCGGGGAAAACATCTTGGAATTCCTGCAAAAGAGATTGAAACACTAAAGGTATTTCATGAGAGGTGTTAGTTGTTGGCTCTCCATCCTTGCACACAAGGACAAAGTGCATCACACTAGATGGGTTCTCACACACTTCTCTCATCTCACTTTTGGTGGCAAATAGGATGAGGTTTTTCTCTCTAGGCGAAGAGGCGCTCAAGTTTGGCTTGTGGCTCTCACTCACTTTTTGGTGGATCACTTTCTCACTCTTCTCTCCATCATGGGTGGCTTGCTTGTCGGCTATCACTTGACTAGGAGACATAGGTCGTAGCACATATTCCTTCCCTTTCATCTTGAAGCTATAGTGATTGGTACACCCGTTGTGGAAGACACCACGGTCGAATTGCCATGGTCGACCAAGAAGGAGGTGGCAAACGGTCATTGGGACCACATCACACTCCAAAGTGTCCTCTTATGCACCAATTTTGAAGGAGACTTGGACCGTATGCTCGACTCAGTATAGTGCCGAGTCCTTAGCCATTGAACTTTGTAGGGTGCGGTGCTTCCTCTTGACCAATTGAAGCTTGGGCGTAGTTCTTCACTTGCCAAGTTGTGGCAACTACCTCCATCGATGATGACCTTGACGGACCTTCCATTGATGCCGGCCTTTGTGTGGAAGATGTGGCATCTTTGGTCTTCTTCTTGTTGATGTTGAAGAGTCAAGACCTTGGAGACAACGAGAGTGGGGCTCGAATCCTCATCACAAAAGACTTGATCATCTTCATCCTCGTTCACTCGTCGGTGCATGGCCACTTGCTCAAGAGCTTCCATCTCCTCATCACTCATTGAGTCATAGGTGCCGTCGTCGTTGAGGATCATGGTGCGCTTGTTGGTGCATTCGTAGGACTTGTGGCCTCGGCCGCCGCAAGTGAAACACTTGAAGGAGCTTGTCTTGATGGTCTCATCGGTCGGAGTAGATGACAAAGCACGTGGCTTGAAGTTGCTTGTAGTAGGAGGAGGAAGACTTGAACTTGTCGAAGTCTTCTTGTAACTTGACTTGTCGTCATTGCTTGGAGAAGGTTTGGTTGATGTAGATGTTGGAGGAGTTGTTGAAGGTTGGTTGTTAGAGAAGCCGTAGATCTTGGACGAGTACTTGGCGTACTTGAAGTCATCTTGCACTTGACGTTCCGCCTTTGTAGCTTGATGCACGAGCTCAATGAGGTTGGAGTAGGGTTGGAAGTCGGCGATCTTCTTGATGGGATGATTGAGTCCATTCAAGAAACGTGCCATTGTTTGCTCATCATCTTCCTTTACATTGGCTCGAATCATGGTTATCTCCATTTCCTTGTAGTATTCTTCAACACTCTTTGTTCCTTGCTTGAGGAGTTGGAGTTTCTTGAAGAGGTCGCGGTTGTAGTAAGTGGGCACAAAACGTGCTCGCATTACATCCTTCATTTGAGCCCAAGTGGTGATTGGAGGTTCACCTCTTGCTTGTCGGTGCTCAAGGATTTGTTCCCACCATATGAGCACATAGTCTTGGAACTCAAGTGATGCCATAGCGATCTTCTTTTCTTCCTCATAGTTGTGCAAACGAAAGATTTTGTCGACCTTCAATGCCCATGAGAGGTACTCTTCGAGGTCATTGCTTCCATTGAACTTGGGCATGGTGAATTTGAGCTTTCCATAGCGTTGCTCTTCATTGTGTTGTTGGCGATGGTGATGATGACGCCCTTGATGTGGATGACAATCATCTTCATGTTGCTCTTGGCGTGGAGGAAGTCCATGATCAACTTGTTCTTGTTGAACTTGAGGTTGAGGTGGAGCTTGACGAGCTTGTGGAGGAGCTTGAGGAACTTGACGTTGCACATGGGGTTGGTAGTTCCTCTCTTGGATTTCTTCTCGAAGGGCTTCCTCTTGATTGCGCCGTTTGCGGTTGCGGTTGGCTATAGCTCGACTTGATTCTTGAAGGGCACGTTGCGCCTCAAGAGCTTGCGCTTCTGATTGTTGTTGTTAAAGACGGTGCGCCTTGATGTCTTGTTCTTCTTGGTGTAGACGCGCTCGTTCTTCCTCTTGGCGCCGTAGTCGTTGTCGTTCTTAAGCTTGGGCAAAAGCGGCTTGGTTTGATTGATGACGAAGGACTTGCTCATCGACTTGCTCTTGTGAATGCTTGTCATGTAGCGGGTTGCGAGATGCATGACGGTCTTGACGCGCAGCTCGACGAAGAGTGTACGAAGACGGTGTACTTGAGTCATAGAAGGTGTCGTCGGAGTGTCGACTCGAGCGGTTCCGTCTTGAGGATGAAGAAGTGGAATGATGCCGGTTCCTCATCAAGGAGCGGATCTCGTCCATTCTTGCACCATTCTCTTGCTTGTGAGCGTCGAACTTGTTATCGAAGTAGTCTCTTGTACGTTGCTCGGAGAGTCGCAAGTCGGTGGCGAGGTTGTCGATGCGGTCGCTCATTGCTTGTTGCTCTTGGTGTAACGCTCGTTGTGCACCAAAGAGGTGGCTCTTGGTAACGTATGATGACATGTCGTTGTCTTGCTCGAGGAAGAGTGGGTTGGTAGAAGTACTTGGCCTATCCATCATTCCAAGCAAAAATGTGAGTGGTAGAAGGAGAAGAACTTATACCAATGTACCTTTGACCGATGTTGATGATGAATCAAGTTCACTCAAATGCGGACAATGAAATAGCACTATTGGTACCAATCCTTGTCGATTCTCACACCTACACAAATAAAAGCTTATGGTGGAGCTTGGTGAGGATGGTGGCACAAAATTTGATGCAATTGTAAGTGAGAGTCAATAATGTTGGAAAAGGTTCACAAATTTGCAAATGCAACAAGTAGACCAAGCAAATAATGGTACACGGAAACACACACGCAAATAGATAAGTGGGATTGTGCAAACCAAAAGTGAGCCAAAATGTGGAATCCACGAAAATGCTCTTGTTGCACAATACTAGAGAGACGCTAGCACGATTGCACAATAGGCGGATACGGAACTTGTGCACAACCTACTAGGCAAAAATGCAACTATCTCTATCCCACGTATGATATATGTATGGTATTTCGGTGCTATGATCCAAGGTGATCCAATATGACAATCTTAATGTAGTATGATGCTATGGTTCTTGCTTATAAGCTCTTTGCTTATCTTTCCTCTTTGCTTAAAAGCTTGGTGGCTCTTTCACTTTTGAGCTCTTTTCTCATGCAAAACTTCACGAACCAAGATAACAATTGTGTATGCTATGACAACTTTGTGACACACAAATGGATCCCAAGATATGCACCACGATGGTATGGTATGTATGCTATGGAGTATGATCACTAATGTGCACATGTCACGTTGCCGGCAATACTCAATGTCTAGTCTCGATGGGTAAGCTACGCAAAAGTAAGGCCATATGGGTATCAATGCAATTGCAAGGTATGACAAAGATGTCGTCGAAGTTACCGTCCTTGGCGATGATGAGACCCTTGCGAAGATGAGCCGTGGGAATGATGATGTCGCACCGTACCTAGATAGCCGAAACACAATAGGACACGGGAACCACAACTCAAAATCTCAAGGACCAAAGTGTGTCAAAATCGTCATAGGAGGTATTGGGGAGGATGGTGGTGTATGTGGTTTCGGAAGATGTGGTGGAAGGTGGGGTGGTGGTGGTGGCTGAACAGAAAATTTTCAGTTTCGTCAGAGTTTCACGGACGTCCGGGTGGTCACTGTCGTCCGGCCCTCGGACGTCCGGCAGGGTCCAATCGCCCGTAATTTCAAATCAGGTCAGGGGTTCCTGTCGTCCGGGAAAGGCTGGACGTCCGGTGGTCGGGGTCAACGCGAGATGAACAGGGCGATTGCGGGGAGGAAGAAGATGGTGAGGTCGAAATCGAGCAGATTGATGGATGGAAAAGGGTGGGGAGGGTGGGGAAAGCTAGATCCACACGTAGCAACTCAAATCCATGGACCAAATCCAACAAAATCTCAACTCACCAACAAATCACAAAAAAAAATTGAGGCTATTTTTGGTGGGGAATTTTCGGATTTAGGACAACAACAACAAAATCAAGCTAGAAAACACGGGGTAGGGGTTCCAAAAATGCGATCAATGTGGCTCATGATACCAAGATGATGTAGGGCGGAGCCCTAGTCGGAGATCTTTCACGTTTGGAGGGGATCCTACGGGGAAACCACGACGAACGAGCGGAAGAACACAAGGGAAAACACACGAGCGAATCACTACACCGACAAGTATCGATCACACAAGGGCTAGATCACCGAACACATAAGGTAGCACAAGACTCAAAATCAACAAAGGAAAGATACACGAGTAGCCGTTCTTCTCCGTGAGGAGGTCTTGATGGGGGCCACCCTAGAGGGGGTCTTGAATCCGCTTGGGGGATCTTCTCCGAAGAGGTCCTGAGCTCCGAGGAGAAGGTAACTGTCGGTGTCAAAACCGGCGGATCTCGGGTAGGGGGTCCCGAACTGTGCGTCTAGGCGGATGGTAACAGGAGACAAGGGACACGATGTTTTACCCAGGTTCGGGCCCTCTTGATGGAGGTAAAACCCTACGTCCTGCTAGATTAATATTGATAATGTATGTTAGAAGAGTGGATCTACCACGAGATCAAGGAGGCTAAACCCTAGAAGCTAGCATATGGTATGATTGTTGTTCGTCCTACGGACTAAAACCCTCCGGTTTATATAGACACCGGATAGGGTTAGGGCTACACAGAGTCGGTTACAATGGTAGGAGATCTACATATCCGTATCGCCAAGCTTGCCTTCCACGCCAAGGAAAGTCCCATCCGGACACGGGACGGAGTCTTCAATCTTGTATCTTCATAGTCTTGGAGTCCGGCCGACGATGATAGTTCGGCTATCCGGACACCTCCTAGTCCGGAACTCCCTCAGTAGCCCCCGAACCGGGCTTCAGCGACGACGAGTCCGGCGCGTATATTGTCTTCGGCGTTGCAAGGCGGGTTCTCCTTCAGTCTTCATGTTCCCGTCGAATAGCGTCCGACTTCTTTATAAATGTTGCGCTCCTTGGCTTCTACGCCCAATAATGGCCTTCTTCCACGTGTCGTACGAATGCGAAAGGCTGGGATATTTTTACATTTTACCCTTTAGCCATGCGAGCAGGCACGCCTACAAGAGAGGCGAGGATCTAGATCCAGCTCACACCATCCTCCATCCGCAAGTTCTCATTGAAGCACCTCGACAAAATCCATTCCATCATGGATAGCCGACGCTGCTCCTCCTCTCGCGCCCCAGCCCTAAGCCAGAGATTGGGGAGATGCTCAGTTCCACAGTGAGCTAGTGGTACTTCAAACCGAGGGATATCTTCCCCAGCTTTCATGGTTCCGGTTCGAGCGGACTGGCCACCTACAAGGGTGGAAAACAGGCGAGAGCGTCCCCAACCCTTCAAAGGGGAGCGGTATGCTTTGTCCCCTATCTAATAAGGGGACTCGGTTTCCATACATCCATTTCTCCGGGGGCTCCTAGAGTTCTACGGACTCCAACTTCACCACCTCATGCCCGCCTCCATTTCGCACATCGCGGCCTTCGTAGCTTTTTGCGAGCTGTTCTTGGGCATCGAGCCCCACTTTGCCTTGTGGAAGAGATTGTTTTGTCTTGTACCCCGTTCTCATGAGGGGTCGATATACCAAGTGGGCGGAGCCGAAATATGGCGCATCGCCGGGACTGGATATCTATCCGGCACCCCGAAGAAGGCGTCCGAAGACTGGCCTTCGGAATGGTTCTACATGGAGGACGCCCCTCTGCCGGATCCAGTCCGGATCGGCCTCATGAGTTCAACAATGCTCCCTTGAAGAAACGCTGAGTTGGCGCCCATGAGCCCTCAGCGGGAAGATGATAGGGCGTCCATTATCGATGGGTCGGATTAGGTTCTTGGCCCATTCGGATTGACCATGATTGGAGTCATGGCCACGTGCATTATGCGAGGGTGCAGCCACTCCAATATAGGGGCCACCCTATGTGGGATTTCAGCGGGAAGATGGCGCCACCCGTCATGGCATAAAGGGCTAGGCTCGGCAGCCCGATCGGCAAAGATCCTGTGCGGCTTGTACAAGGGAGAGGAGGAGGACTTCCTCCGCAAGAATCCGTTGAATGGATTTTCTATGCATAACCCTCGAGCTGGGTAAGCGGATGTTCATCTACCCGATCCATACCTTTTTAAAGTCAAGTATCTTACTCGTGATTTCGGCGCAGAGCTGCTTGGGGCGTGGAGGGCATCTGAGCGTAGCTCCACAGCCCGAGGATCCGGAGCGATCCTTGATCCGGCCTCCAAGAGGATCCGGACATAAAGGCGGAGCTGATTGACGGGTGTTCCACCAATGTAGCATAGACAATGCCCTAGTCGCCATTACGGTGACTACCCGGTTTGTTTCGGCCTCCTGGTGACTCGACCGAGATCTTGACACCATCGTTTGATCCGCGCTCAAATCGACCATCCCATACTGATGGTGTATCGCGAGATGTGCCTTTAAAGGCGGGAAGCGAACCAGCGGCCGACCAACAAGGGTCGGTCGGCCCCGCAGAGGAAGAGGCCTTGGCGCGAACCGAGGCGTCGCCAAGAACGATGCGGTGCACCGCTATTTTAAGGAAGGATCCCGGAAGGTATATTAATGCTCATAACTTTTCCAGAAAGAGCGCTCGCCGGACAGTGTCCGGAGAGGTTGCCAATCAAGCCTCCGCCGGCCATGCTCCAACGCATGGTCCGGGAGGGGAGGCAAATACAAGGCGTAAACCGGACGCTCCTCCGACGGAGGATGCCGACAGGCTGTCCGCCACCCGGTCTGAGGTGGAGAGCACCATGAATCACAGGCGTCGCGGACAGTTCTTCGTGGCGTGTGTTTCTCCCGGGCGTTAAATGCCTTTAAAGCGGAAGCGTGCACCTCCGTGCCGCTCAAGATGGGTTAACGAGCCACGGGCAGTATGTGAAAGACATACGGGTAAGTAATTTTAATAGTTATATATGCCAAGAGCCCCGAGACTTAAAATACTTGAAATAACTGATTTAAGGATCAATTATTATCTGGGTCTTATGGAGAAGAATACCCAGCTGTCCTGAAGCTCCAAGAGTGCAAGGCCCAACTTGAAGCCGCCTTGGCATACGAGGGAGCCACAGAGACCCCACTGGTAAGGCGTACTTTGAAAAGATAATTTTTAGCAAAGTGTGGCGTGAATCGACAATAATATTGCGAGAGGGTGCGGACTAGATCCGGACAAGCAACAGCTACTCAAGTCGACTAAAGGCCAGCGAGAGGTGCTTATGAAGGTGCAGCGGGAGAGAAACAAGCTCCAAGATGCCCACACCCAGCAAGGAGAAGAGCTGAAAGGTGTTCGGGCCCAGTATGCAGCTCCGTGAAGGAGAATCAACGGCTTCGTCGCGGCATTTATAGTAAGTGCTTGAACAAATTCCTTTGGAAAGAAGAATTGACAAGGAAGTCGATTGACGAAATATGTCTTTAGGTGTGCTCACAGTGTCGCCTGCGGAGGAAATGCTGAGTCAGCGGGTGACCAACTTCCCGAGCTAGTGCAATTGCTCGAGCGTGTTCGGCAGCGATGAGTGGCGTCGTTCATGCTTTATGGCCATCCGTCTCCCTACCCGAGGGCCTTGGTGAGCTTGCTTTGAGAAGCTTGAGGAGCACGGCGGCGCCTCCGTTTGTGGAAGATATCGGCTGCCGTCGAGCGCCAGGAGGCTGGGCCATGGTGAAGACACGTTACAAGTCGACCCAAACCACATGGCGAGGTCGGACTGCGGGGCCGATGGGAAGGAGATCCTGTGAGCTTGATGTACGGCCAAGTAGAACGGCATGAAATATTCCCAACAGGATCAAATTAGACAGCTGTTAGATGGGATTGAAGAGGAGTACAATCGGTCGGTTTGACGATGTAATTTGAAATGACATGTAAAATGCCTTCTAGCGGATTGTAGATCGTTTGTCTTTGCGGACCGTTTCGCTTCAACCTCGGGACCCAACAGTCCGAGTGTGTCCGAATACCCTTACGGTTATAAAAGAACCGGGCATGCATGGAGACAAGGCGTCGGGGTCATAATTGCTTTATCGGACAAGTGCCCAACTAGTTATGTTATATTACATGGTTAGTAAGAAACATCTTCCGGGAGAATAGTTCCGTTAAGGGTTCCTTTCCTCGAGGCATGCCCTAAAGTGCAATGCGGACTGCGAAAATAGCGAAAAAAAGCATCTGGGGGCAGATAAATAAGTAAGTAATAAATCATCTTTCAAGTCACCGACCGAATATTCTCTTAAGAACGCTAGCTTTCGGCTTCACCCAGTCTGAGGTACTGTAATGCTCTCGATGCGGCTATATCTCCCATGTGTCGAAGCACGACTTAGAGGCATAACCGCATTGAAAGCAATGTCGCAAGTGAGGTAATCTTCACACAACCCATGTAATACATAAGGGAAAGAGATACATAGTTGGCTTACAATCGCCACTTCACACAATACATGAGTAAAGCATTACATCATACAGATACAATCAAGGTCCGCTCGGAACCAAAATAAAAGAAGACTACCCCAAATGCTACAGGATCCCGATCGTCCCAACTGGCTCCACTCTTGATCAACTGAAGCGAAACAACACAATGAACAAGATCTTCATCGAGCTCCTCCTTGAGCTCGGGTCAAATCCACTGCACGGTTTCATCGGCACCGCAAACTGGTTTTGGAAGTATCCGTGAGTCACGGGACTCAGCAATCTCACACCCGCGAGATCAAGACTATTTAAGCTTAAAGGTAGGACAGGGGTAGTGAGGTGGAGCTGCAGCAAGCGACTAGCATATATGGTGGCTACCATACATAAATGAGAGCGAGAAGAGAAGGCAAAAGCACGGTCGAACAACTATGATCAAGAAGTGATCCTAGAACAACCTACGCCACGCATAACTCCAACACCGTGTTCACTTCCGGACTCCGAGAAGAGACCATCACGGTTACACACGCGATTGATGTATTTTAATTAAAGTCAACTTCGGTTTTCTACAACGGACATTAACAAATTCCCATCTGCCTCATAACCGCGGGCACGGCTTTGAAGATAATACCCTGCAGGGTGTCCCAACAAGCCCATTATAAGCTCTCATGGTCAACGAAGGATATTCCTTCTACCGGGAGACCCGATCAGTCTCGGAATCCCGGACTACAAGACATTTCGACAGCAATAAAACAAGACCAGCAAAGCCGCCGAATGTGCCGACAAATCCCGATAGGAGCTGCACATATCTCGTTCTCGTGGCACACCGGATGAGCATGCGTCGGCAACCGACGATACCCCAAGTTGCCTCGGGCGGCACATAAGTGGCTCTAATTTGGACCAGCACTCGGAGGAGCACCGGCCCGGGGTTAAAATAAAGATGACCCTTGAGTCTGCAGAACCCAAGGGAAAAAGGCTTAGGTGGCAAATGGTAAAACCAATGTTGGGCCTTCTTTGGAGGAGTCTTATTCAAAGCGAACTGTCAAGGGGTCCCATAAATCACCCAACCGTAAGGAACGCATAAAATCAAGGAACATAACACCGGTATGACGGAAACTAGAGGCGGCAAGAGTGGAACAAAACACCGGGCATAAGGCCGAGCCTTCCACCCTTTACCAAGTATATAGATGCATTAATTAAATAAGATGTATTGTGATATCCCAACAAGTAAACATGTTCCAACAAGGAACAACATCTCCATGTTCAACAAGGAACAAACTTCATCTTCACCGCAACTAACAACGCTATAAGAGGGGCTGAGCAAAGCGGTGACATAGCCAAACAACGATTTGCTAGGAAAGGATGGTTAGAGGCTTGACATGGCAACATAGGAGGCATGATATAGCAAGTGGTAGGTAACGCAGCATAGGCATAGCAAAAGAGCGAGCAACTAGCAAGCAAAGATAGAAGTGATTTCGAGGTATGGTCATCTTGCTCAAATCCATAAGGAAGAAGAACGAGTCCATGAAGAAGACAAGCGGACGTGGTCGAGCGAATCCTCACAACTCCGGAACGAAACCGAAGCTAACGAGAGAAGCAAACCGGAAAGAAACAATCAATATGGTAAACACAAGCATAATCATGGCATGATGCACAAACAAGTATGATGCATGTCCAGTTTAAAGAGGCATGGCATGGCAAAGTGCAACAAACAACACTACACGTTAAGTGGAGCTCAATATGCAACGAGTTGCATATTGACGGAACACCACATCAATTATTTAGTTCACTCTCGTTTAAGCTACCAAACAATATTAAATGTTGTTAAACATGGCAAGAGGTGAAGCATAATTAAACTAACTATCTAAACAATTTAAATGGGGCCGGATATAAAAAAACAAATCCGGAAAATCCCCATATGCATTTAGCAATTAATGGAAACAACAAATATAAACATTTTAATGTTGTTAACATGATGAGGATGACATATACAAGTTTTATGCAATTTATGAAAACGTTAACAAGAGCATGATACGAGGCATTAGTCGCCATGGCGGAAGGAAAAACGTGCCACGGCGGTGAAGCGGAAATGGTGCCACGGCAACATTCCGGTCCGGGTAACTCATGGAGGTACCGATGCAAAAGGAAGCGTGCGGATGCGTGTCATGCAAGGATGGTGGGGTGATCCCGGATTCCGGGTTCCCACGGGACGGCGGCATGGCAAACGAGGAACGTGCACGAAACAAACGAGCACGGTACAAACATATCGCACATCTCATTCAACACATGCATTCGGTCCACGGCGGTCGTTCTCGGCGGTTATACCTTCGAAGCGTGCGTTCGGGGCGGAATGCGTTTCGTAGAGGGAAGTAGACGTTCTCGCGATGATCGTCGAGGGAAGTAGTCGTACACGGCGTAGTGGAAGTCGTTGTTCACGCGACGGTAGTGGAAGTAGACGTTCACGGGTCGTCGATAGAGGTACTCGCGACAGTAGTGGTACACGTTTCGTGGATGTTCGAGTCATCGATAGCGGTACTTGATGAATCCCGAAACGGACTTGGCGTCTCCGGTTCGGTGGTCGTCGGGTCGTCATGTAGCCGTACATGTTCGTCGTGGTACACGGGTCGTAGATGTACATGACGGGTCATCAACCTCCTGGTACTTGGCGAAAACCTGAAGATGGCCTTGGCGTTCCTGGTCGATGAGGGCGAGCGGAGGCGCATCCTCCTCCCTGTTCGAACAAGGCAGAGGCGGGGCACTCGAGGCAGGGCTGGAACCTGCCGGCGAGGTGGAGGCGCAGGGCGGCGGAGCACACGGCCAGAATTGAGGATGGGGACGGCGAGGCGAGGTGGAGCGGCTCGGGCGGCGAGGAGGAGGTCCGCGCTGGGGCAGGGGGCGCCACGGAGGAGTAGGAGAAGGGGAGGCGAAGGCGCTTGAGGCACGGCGCAGCTAGATGGTGCGGACGACAGAGGAGGAGGCCGCATGTGGCCGGGTGCGGAGGCGGTGGTGCTGGCCATGGAGCTTGACGGCGGGGACTCCGGGCTCCTGGTGGTCGCCACCAACGGAGGAGGCGGCAAGGCGAGGGACGGGCGCAGGGAGCACCACTCCCTGGCTCGATCTGGAGGAGGCGACGCGCTGGCTGCTGGGCTGGCTGGCACCATGGACGAAGGAGCATGAGCTTGGGAGGAGGCCGAGCGCCGGGCGAGGAGGCGGTGGAGGCAGTCTGGTTCTCTTCTCTGGCGAGGGCGGCGCGAGGAACTCCTCTCTCTGGAGCGATGCGGGTGTGCGTGAGGGAGGAGAGGGAGGCGAGTGAACGAGGGAAGGGAGAGGGGATCGAGCGGGGCTCCCCTGCGATGCGGTGTGTGGCGGCGGGCAGGGACCGAGAGGGAGAGAGATGGATCGAGGGATGCGTGGGGGCTGGGCTAGGGTTAGGTTTAGGTGGGCCTGCTGCTGGCCTAGACTTGGTTGGGCTGCGAGTGAGGGAAAAGGCCCAAGTGGCTGCACTGGGAGGGCTTTCCCTTTTCTTCTTAATTCTGTAAATTTGAAATTCACAACTGAAGAAAAGGAAAAGGCCAGGGAGGTAGGAGATGAATTTAGCAGATATAAGAGTATCCTCATGCTCATGGAATTATACTCTATTTGATAAAATTCCTTTGGACATTTTTAGAGGTATAAAAATAATGCAAGTTTGAATTAAATTCAAACTTGAGCCATTTTTGAACCCAACCAAAACAACTCCAAAAGGATGATATTTGATGAGAGGTATAAGGCATGGAGTAAGATCATCGGAAATAAATGAACATTAAAGGAGAAGGGAGAAATGGCACTAGCAAAAAGAAAGGAATAAGAAGGAAGAAGGAGGTGATGATACATGGGCATGGCTTGAGAGAAGAGACAACAAGGACAGATGCACACACAACAATACACCAATATGAAGAATGCAACTCACATGATGATCATGATGCAATGCAAAAATAAAAGGGCAGGCACAAATGAAACACACGGCGAAACCCGGAATATATGGAAGTCTTCTGGAGCGTCGGTCTCGAGGCGTCACAACACTCCACCACTACGAGAGGATCTCGTCCCAAGATCTTGAATGGCACCGGAGGGAAAAGAAGGAGGAAGATAAGAGGTAAAACTAAGTTGCTTCTTTGACAAAAGAGTGAAACCAACGAACCTTGAGAGGTTGACAAAATTGAAAGAAGAATACAATGGAGATGAACGAGATTGTGAACACTTTGTTAGCAGAGAAGAACAAAGAACATGATGAGAACCAAGAGCTTAGGGGACAAGATAGATTTTGAAGCCACTCCGGTTAAAACAAGATAGAGAAGGAGTAAGAATGATATAATTTGGGCAGCACTCCGACTGAAAATGGAAGGAATTGACATGAACTTTAGAAGATGAGATGATACTTGATGAAATCAACAACACACTGCCTCCGGAACTATTGAAAAATGGCACAAGGGGTAAGAAAGATTTCAGACAACACTCCAGTTGAGAATGAATGCAAGGCTTGATAAGGCGGAAAGAAAAAAAACTTGAGCAAAAGGGCACAACACTCCGGTTAAATCGATAAGCAAGGAAAAGGACATGGTCTTGACAAAACAAGATGATGGGTCGAAGAGAGCAACATCACAATGCCTCCGGAAGAAAAATTGAAGATAGATCATTGGAATAAAGGAATGGAGAAGAAAATGACAACTTCTACCACAAATGAGTTTGGAAAGCACCCTTAAAAGAAGGATAGAACGGAGTTGTTGGAAAACCAACAACGAAAAGCACAAGTTTGTAGTGGGCTTATGGAAACATCTCAACACTTGAGGTGAAATTCTGCCACTAACAAAAACAATTGCTTGCTTGCGATCAAAGAAGAGATGAAAACTTATTTCGCCGAGAGGATAGGAGAAAACTTGGATCATTGATAAGCACCACAAATAGCAACATTCCTTAGGGAAGGCTTTAGGTGAAATATGACACAAGATAACTCCAATGAAGAGATTAATGGATTTAAAATACCTCGTTCTTGACAACATGTGAATCATGAAACACGAAGAGAAATTGCCAAGAGTGACATAACACCATCTCAAGAGATAAGGTAGAAAGAATTGCACTTCGGAATGCAAGATGAAGAATACTTGAACTCCTCAAAGCAAAACATGTGTTGAGCACCATGTTAATTTTGAGTATAGCTTGGCGGATCTTAACTCCGAGAGAAATCTTGAAGAACAATTGAAGAATGAAAAGAATCCTTGACGAACCATCATGTAGAGCCTCCATGAAGAACTCCGGTAAGAAAAGGATGATAAAAGAAAGAGAAGTTGAAAACACAAGGTGAAGCCTTGCAGTGATAAGATGAAGCTTTGAAATGATATAACCGAGAAAACTTTGAACTCCGGAAAGAAAGATGAACAAATGAAATAAAGAATTTTGATGAACCTCCGGAATAAGGAATTGAATTTACTCGATGGAACAAGAATAAGAATTACATTATGCTGATCCTTCACCAATTAAATTGATGGCAAGCAATGGATTTGGCATACTACTTATTCTCGTAGAAAGGATTAAGATAGATATGGCGCAAACTTGGGAAGGTCTTCAACGAACCACCGGTAGGATTGGAAAGAACGAATGAATCTATATGATAACGAAGGAACAGAACTCTTGAACGAACCACCGTAAGAATTGAAATTGAACGTAGCAAAGGCACAATTCATCGTGAAGAATTAGAAAACGAATAAAGATGCTTGACAGAATTTAGATACATTAGAACGAAGAGATCATGAACTGATTAGGGAATATTTGAACGATTCACCGGTGAGATTTGGAAAACAAGAGTTGAACGCTTGAATGAATAATTCTGAGATGATGGGCTCCGGAGAATCAAACTGAAAAGACTCCTGAATTGCTCTGGATGGGTGAAAAGAATTCTCACAATCTAAAACAATTATGAGAGGATGGCATCAAGCTTGAAACTAGGCATCTTTGGAAGAACGGGTAAGGATTTAAGAGGATGGCATCAAGCTTGAACTAGGCATCATGATGCAATGCAAAAATAAAAGGGCAGGCACAAATGAAACACACGGCGAAACCCGGAATATATGGAAGTCTTCTGGAGCGTCGGTCTCGGGGCGTCACAGGTACACATCCGGCTGACCTGGCAGTAACAATCGCAGAGGTGCTCCCTTTACCTCCTAGCCAAACAATCGGGAACGTAGGGGTAAGCACAGGAGCCAGGCAACCCAGCTTGGCCAAAACTTAAGTCATATCGATGCATATAATGGTGAATGAAAGGTACATGCGGAAGTATGACACATGTGTTGGGCATGAAGCCCGTATGAATAAGCTTCTGTTTAAAGAAGCCCCGGTATAATGAGTGCGAGGGCACATCAAGTGTGTCTTGAACAAAGCGCAAATCATCCCATGAAAGGTATTGAAAAAAAGTGGGAAGAAGGAGGAGGAGGAGAGACAAAAAAACAAGGAGTGGACGGGAGTGAGACGAACCCGAGTCCGGCGTTAGGTGTAGAATCTTGGAGACGGGCTGCATTCCATGGGTTCGGCTCGAGTCGGTTGTCCGATCGTTACGTGAGACGGTATGCTCCGCGGTCGACTTGGTCGATGATGAAGGACCTTCCCACTTGGGCTTGAGTTTGTCCTTTTTCTTGTCCGCAGTCGAGAACAAGTTCGCCAACATTGTAAGTTTTGGCCCGTACTTCTGCTTTTGATATCTTCGAGCCTGCTGCGATAAAATGCGAACGAGCCTTTGCCACGCCCCGCCTCCTCTAAGGCGTCTAGACTGTCCTGCCGATATAGCTCGGCTTCTCTTTCTTCGTACATGCGCACACGAGGTGAGTCATGAATTATATCGCAGGCAGGACTGCCTCTGCGCCGTATACCATGAAAATGGTGTGAATCCGTAGTTCGGTTTGGCGTGGTCCGCAGCCCCAGTCTGAGTCGAGCTCCTCTACCCAGTGCGTGTTAGATTCCCTGAGGGACCGCACTAGTCTGAGTTTGATGTCGCTCATGATTAGACCATTTACTCGCTCAACTTGACCGTTAGTTTGGGGGTGATAGATCAAGCGTAATCGAGCTTAATGCCCATGTTTTTGCACCGAGTTTAACCTCGCCGACCATGAAGTTCGTGCCGTTGTCGCGATGATGCTGTGGGGACACCAAACGGTGTACTACCCCGGATATGAAGTCTATCACCGTCCGGATTCTGCCATTTTAACCGCTTGGCCTCAATCCATTTTGTGAATTTGTCCACCATGACCAATAGGTATTTGTGCTTGTGGGTTCCCCTTTAAGGGTCCGACCATGTCAAGCCCCTGCACATGACGGCCGGGTAATGGGTATAGTTTTGAGGGCGTGGGTGGCATATGGCTCGATTAGCAAAGAGCGGCAACCGACGCATCGTTGGACTAAATCTGAGCATCTGCCGGGCTGTCGGCCAATAAAATCCTGTCGGAAGGCCTTGCCTACAAGGGCCCGGCTGCAGCGTGGTGCCCGCCGAGTCCGGCGTGAATTTCAGCCAGAGATTTCGCCCTTCCTCTTGGAGATACACCTTTGAAGGACTCGGTTGTGCTTTTCTTATAAAGCTCTCCCTCATGGACCTTGTAGGCTTTAGATCGCGAACTATGCAGCGGGCCTCATTTTGGTCTTCGGAAGTTCCTGCCGCATTAAGTAGGCTAGGAATGGTTCTGCCCACGGGCAATGACTGCCATTATTTCATGAGTGAAGGTGTTATTTCATTGGCTGAGCCGCCGATTGTGTCGTAATGGTGCGAGTTAGGTGATGCAGTGGCTCCGGATTGTTATTTCCGGACTCCTCTTCCCATAATACGATGGCTTAAAGAGCCGTTCGGTGAAGATGTTAGGAGGGGCGGCGTCTCGTTTCGCGCCGATGCGTGCTAACACGTCTCTGCCTGGTTATTATCCCGGGCTACATGATGGAATTCTAGTCCTTGAACCGAGCTGACATTTTTAGGACGGCGTTGCGATAAGCTGCCATTTTGGATCTTTGGCGTCAAGTCTCCATTTACTTGGGATATTGTGAGGTTTGAATCGCGCACCTCTAGGCGTTGAATGCCCATGGAGATTGCCATCCGGAGGCCATGTAGAAGGGCCTCGTGTTTCGCCGCGTTGTTGGAGTCCATGTACATTATTTGAAGTACGTCTTGGATTGTGTCGCCTGTTGGGGACGTCGGTCTGACGCCAGCCCCAAGCCAGCCAACATTTTGGATCCGTCGAAATGCATGATCCAGTTGGAGTACGCGCCGTACTCTTTAGGGAGTTCGGCTTCGGTCCATTCGGCGATGAAGTCCGCGTAACCTGCGACTTTATAGCTCGCCGTGGTTTGTAGGTTATGTCAAATGGTAAGAGCTTGATAGCCCATTTTGCAATCCTGCCCGTTGAGTCGCGATTGTTTATAATATCGTTGAGAGGTACTTCGTAGGCCACCGTTATTGAACACTCTTGAAAGTAGTGACGCAGCTTCCGGGATGCCATGAACACCGCATACACTATCTTTTGATAATGTGGGTACCGGATTTGCATGGAGTTAGAACGGTGGATCGTAGTACAATGGTTTTGAAGAGGGAATTTGTGCCCTTCGCTTCTCGTTCAACGATGAGTACCGCGCTAACAACTTGATGTGTTGCTGCGATATATAATAACATAGGTTCGCCCAGGTTGGGCGCGCCGTAACCGGATTTGTTGCCGTATGGCCTTTACTTCTTCGAGTCCGGCCAGTGACAAAGATCCGTCCATTCGAAATGTTGGTGCGCGGAGGAGGCGGTAGAGGGCGAGCCTTTTCTCCCAAACGGAGATGAAGCGACTTAAGGCCGCTCGCATCCGGTTAGTTTTTGTATATGCTTGAGGTCTTTTGAATATCCAATTGTGACAGAGCTCGGATTTTGGCTGGGTTTGCTTCAATTCCTCGACCGGATCGATGAAGCCCAAGAGCTTTCCTACCGTATGCCAAGACGCATTTTCCGGATTGAGCTTAATGTCATATGATCGGAGGTTGTCGAATGTCACCTCAAGTCTTCTACTAGAGTTCCGGCGTGTTTGGTCTTGACGACCACATCGCTCTCGTATGCCGCTACTGTTTTGCCTATCTGGTTCGCGGACATGTTTGAATCATGCGCTAATATGTTGCGCCGGCGTTTTTAGTCCGAAGGGCATGGTGTTGAAGCAGAATGGCCCATATGGAGTAATGAATGCTGTTGCGGCCTGATTTTTCTCCGCCATCTTGATTTGATGGTATCCGGAGTATGTGTCGAGGAAGCACAATGAGTCGTGCCCGCGGTAGCATCGATGATTTGATCGATGCGGGAAGGGGAAAGGGTCCTTTGGACAGGCCTTGTTAAGGTCTTTAAAATCGGCAGAGGCGCCGGATTTGTCCTTTTGGTACCATTACTAAGTTGGCTAGCTAGTCCGGATGTTTTATATCTCGATGAATCCGGCTTCTAAGAGTTTGGCTAGCTCTTCTCCCATTGCCTGTCTTTTGGGCTCGTAAAATCGCCAAGAGCTTGTTTGGTGGCTTGAATCCTTTTAGGATATTTAGGCTGTGCTCTGCCACCTGCGTGGGATTCTGTCATGTCGAAGGGTGCCGGCAAAAATGTCCAAATTTTCGAAGGAATTCTCGTAGTCTTGGCTTCGACATCGGGACTTAATTGTGCCCCAATGGAGGCCGTCTTTGTGGGGTCCGTTGGATGGACCTGAAATTTGACTATTTAAATCTGCTGGTTTAAAAGAGGTGGACTTGGACCTCTTATCGAGTATCACATCGTCCCTATCCACCGTGGGCGTGGCGTGGTTAGTTCCTCTGCCGCTAGGGCTTGGACAATGCCTCTAGGGCCAGTCTGGCTGTCTTATTTTCAGCGCAGTGCTGTCAGATCCGATCATCAAGCGAGTGATTATCCCATTGGGTCCGGGCATTTTGAGCTTCATGTACCCGTAGTGGGGTATAGCTTGGAAGATTGTGAATGCCTCTCGCCTAACAAAGCGTGATATCCGCTGCGAATGGGGCCACTTGAAGCGTGACCTCCTCGGACTGTAATTGTCCGGTGGGCGAACACTACATCTAGTGTGATTTTTCCTGCGCAGCGTACTTCTCGACTAGGGATTATCCCTCTGAAGGTTGTGCTGCTTCGCTCAATGCGGCTCCAGTCAATTTCCATTTTTTGAAGGGTTTCCTCATAGATGAGGTTTAATCCGATGCCGCCATCCATGAGTACCTTAGTAAGACGAAAACCGTCCACTATCGGACTGAGGACCAATGCGGCTGGTGCTCTAGCTGTTCGGAATTTAGGTTCGTCGCTGGCGTTGAAGGTGATAGCCGTGTCGCTCCATGGATTTGTTGTTGCTACTTGGTAGACTTCGGCAAGGCTGCGGATTGTTCGTTTCCGCATGTTATTTGATGCGAAAGTCTCGAAGACTGTTAATACCGTACTGGTACTGCTGGGTTGGTTGCCCGGGGCTAGAAAGCCTACGCCACTTTTGGCCACCTGCCATAGTATCCAACACGCTCGAAGGCTGTGTGTTGGAGTGGCGCCCTCCGTCTTGGGATCTTGCAGGTCCGTTGAGCCAACCCTCGATCGTGTTCACGCACCCTTTAGGGGTTTTGGTTTTGGTATTCAACCCGGGTGCTTGATAATGATGCACCCTTTTGTTTCGGACTAGGGGTGTATTCGGGCGGATTGTCCCAAATTTTACTTTCGGTTTTCCAGCGCTCTCCATCGCACAATACTTTTGTACTATGGTCACCAAGTCGATAAAGCGTGTAATTTCGCGACGGTGATGGCGTTCAGGATTCCCTTGTCCGTGCAATTATTGCAGAAAATTGGGATTACGTCCTCCTCCGGCAGTCCTTTATCCTGTTCATAACCGGGAGGAATCGCCCGATAATGATGTCTTGTTTCAATTTGGACTCTTGCGAATTTGAGAGAGATCGCTAATGTTTGGGTGGGCGGGTGGAACTAGATCCGGAACCCCGTCCAGTTTAGGACTCAAGGGCCGAGAAGTTTCCAAACTTGGAAGTTTGGATTTTTGAGTGTTATTCCATGAATCCAACCCACCGCCTGACTTTAGATTCAGGGCTTGATCAACGTCCGTCCCTCTGCGGGAATCCGGCATGGAGGGATCGGGAATCCGGACGTAACTAGTCCTTAAGATACAAGAAGAATCGCCGCATTGCTGCTCTATCACAGCAACATGATGGGTAGCCTGGGGAGAGTTGATCTCTCTCAGATCGGTTTTAGGCCCGATCCGGTCGTAGTCTGTGGCGACTCCCAGGGCGGCGATGCGATCCAAGAGCTCGTTCATGGAGGAGAGCTCGATCGGATCTAACTGTTCGGCAAGTTCCGAACTAACCTGGAGATTGGTTTTGATGACTCGAGAGGTCATCGTCGGCGCGGTGGCCGGACTGGCGGTCATAAGAAAATCACCTAGCCAAAGAGTCTTGCCAGCGGCCAAGGCTCCTTTGGCGATAGTATCGTCTTTAAAGACGAGATGAGGCATCCTACCTGATGGCGACGACACAGAGGAACTCTCAATGAAAGCACCAATGTCGGTGTCAAAACCGGCGGATCTCGGGTAGGGGGCCCCGAACTGTGCGTCTAGGCGGATGGTAACAGGAGACAAGGGACACGATGTTTTACCCAGGTTCGGGCCCTCTTGATGGAGGTAAAACCCTACGTCCTGCTAGATTAATATTGATAATGTATGTTACAAGAGTGGATCTACCACGAGATCAAGGAGGCTAAACCCTAGAAGCTAGCCTATGGTATGATTGTTGTTCATCCTACGGACTAAAACCCTCCGGTTTATATAGACACCGGATAGGGTTAGGGTTACACAGAGTCGGTTACAATGGTAGGAGATCTACATATCCGTATCGCCAAGCTTGCCTTCCACGCCAAGGAAAGTCCCATCCGGACACGGGACGGAGTCTTCAATCTTGTATCTTCATAGTCTTGGAGTCCGGCCGACGATGATAGTTTGGCTATCCGGACACCCCCTAGTCCGGAACTCCTCAGTAACCAAGTGGATGAGCAAAGCTCTCACACAAACATGAGCTAATCCTTTGCTAACCCTAACTAGGAGGAGGAGGAGGAGGTCTACTTATAGTCTTAGTGCAAATGGGGGCGAAGTGAAGGGGTACAAGGGCTCCAGCCCGCGGGCGCGATCACACAGGTGTCGGACGTCCGGAAGGCGTCGGACGTCCGGGGCTTCGGCAAGGTCCGGTCGTCCGGGGGCTGTCGGACGTCCGTAAATTCGGCTCGGGTGCGGGTCGTCCGGTCGTCCGGAGGCTTCAGACGTCCGTAGATTTGGCTATGATCTGGGTGCATCGGACGTCCGGAGGGGGCCGGTCATCCATAGATTTGGTTCTGGATGTCAGGTACCGGACGTCCGGAGAGTTCGGCCGTCCGTGTCCTGGGACTCGTCGGACGTCCGGGCGCAGTCGGTCATCCGACGCCTGTAGCTTCCGCAGCAGCTCTTCTTCTTCTTCATCACGCTTGGTGTGCTCGCCGTCTTGGTCCTTGTAGGTAGCTGTACCGTGGCTCTCCTCCATGCACCTGACCACACACAGAGTCTCCGAATGAGGTAGTAGCCATGTCTCGTGAGTAGGAAGAGGGAGTTCGGAGAGGAGCGAGTTCACCTTATCTTCAATAGCCTTAGCTCGAGCTCGAGTCATGGGTCCACGTGGTGTTGAGGAAGATGTAGGTGCGTCCATGGGGATGAGTGAGGGATGCTCCGCATCAAATACCTAGTTCAATCTCGTTACCGGCAAGTCTCTTTACTCGTTATGTAATGCATCATTCCGTAACTAACTCATTAGCTACATTGCTTGCAAGGCTTATAGTGATGTGCATTACCGAGAGGGCCCAGAGATACCTCTCCAACAATCGGAGTGACAAAACCTAATCTCGAAATACGCCAACTCAACATGTACCTTTGGAGACACCTGTAGAGCTCCTTTATAATCACCCAGTTATGTTGTGACGTTTGGTAGCACACAAAGTGTTCCTTTGGTAAACGGGAGTTGCATAATCTCATAGTTATAGGAACTTGTATAAGTCATGAAGAAAGCAATAGCAACATACTAAACGATCAAGTGCTAAGCTAACAGAATGGGTCAAGTCAACCACATCATTCTCCTAATGATGTGATCCCGTTAATCAAATGACAACACATGTCTATGGTTAGGAAACATAACCATCTTTGATTAATGAGCTAGTCAAGTAGAGGCATACTAGTGACATTAAGTTTGTCTATGTATTCACACATGTATCATGTTTCCGGTTAATACAATTCTAGCATGAATAATAAACATTTATCATGATATGAGGAAATAAATAATAACTTTATTATTGCCTCTAGGGCATATTTCCTCCAAAAGGCTGTCCATCACACACAGTTTTTATGTGGTAAACGTTTGCGCAAGGTGGCCTAACACAAACAGTTTTCAAGAGAAAGTCGTGTGTGCAGTGGAGATTGATCGCACATGTGGTGGATCCTAGAAACGTTTTTGATCTCCACGTATATCGCAGACGTTTCGCTTTCGCAAACCGTGTGAAGTGTAATCCCTAATTTAAAAATCACATGTTTTGAATTTGAAAGTAGGCAATCACTTATTTCATATCCAACCATGTTTATTACAAATATAGGTTCAACCACGAATGCATAATTCGATGCACATATACATATACTAAAAAACTACAGAAGCACCAAGTAAAGAATGATGAACCACAGTTGTATTAAAGACTGTAAAGAGAGAGGCGAAAGACATTCTGGTTGCTGGAGAAGGTGAAGCAGAATGCCCATATTGTGCCCTCCTCCATGCGTAATGCGCGCACGAGGCCAACCCCTTGTGATGGCTGCCCGTCCATCCTTCACTGTCTTCATTAGGACTTCTCGATTCTCATTGTAGTTTGGATGAAATACTTTAACCTTTATTGCGTGTCCACCAATCATGTACTTTGCGAGGTAATCTTGAGTGAACTGCTTCAGGAACCACTGGGAAAGAAAAAGATTTAGACATTGTTGTCTAACAACTCATTATGGGCAGTAAAAAGAGAAGGCTACAGAGTTTGTAGTTACCATCCTACAGCTCACTGTTGTGTTGGATAGAGCATAAACAAATAATTTGCTTGCCACCATTCGTATCTTTTTGCTAATAATCCTTATCAGTTTCCTCACTTGATGCTTGTTCATCGATATCTCGTTGCCCCATACGCAAAAAGGGTCGATGCATGGATCCTTGCCAAGGGCATATGTACCTACAAGCAACAAGTCTATTAGAAGCTAACTAGTGTCCAGGCCTGGATCTATATGCATTACATTATGGAACGACGGGGGGAGTACAAGCCGAGGGATGAAGCTAACCTCAGCGGAAAATGGTGGCCACTCCGGTTGTTCTCCTGCATAAGTAGTGGACAGGCATGATAAGTACAACAGCCTTAACATCAAACAAATATAGCAAAGGTAAAAAACATCATCTCCAAATGATAGCTTGAATGTGTTGGTTTCAGCATGCTATTAAAGTAGATATAAAATGGAAGGCAATGTTACCGACAGCAGGCTTAACAGCCATCAAATATTGCAATTCAAATTGGTATTGTTGAAAATGAATAGAACGTAGGTAATGCTTAAACATCACACTGGATAAATGTGTAAAACTGAAATAAAGGGCATGTGTTAACTACACCAGGAATAACTGGAACCAAATATAGTCGTTCAAACTGGTATTGATGTGGTCGAGCGACATAGTTCCGACTTGCACATAATGAACAACATATTGTGAATGACTGAAATAAACAAGGCATAAATGACCAGTATAACAACCAAATATAGCCATTGAAAACTGGACAAAGTCTCACTGCAACCAACCTAACAAGCAAATACAGATAAACAAGGTATATGCTTGAAAACTGGACAAATGCTCACTGCAACCAACCTAACAAGCAGATAAAGATAAACAAGGCATCTGCTTGATAACTGGACAAATGCTTAAAAAAGCAACCTAACAACCAAATACAGATAACAAGGCATCTGCTTTATAACTGGACAAATGCTAAAAAAGCAACCTAACAACCAAATACAGATAAACAAGGCATCTGCTTGATAACTGGATAAATGCTCACTTCAACCAAACTATTCATCAAATACAGATAAACAAGGCATCTGCTTGATAACTGAAAAATGCACACTCCAACCAACCTAACAACCAAATATAGATAAACAAGGCATCTACTCACTAAGTCACTATAAACAACCAAATATAGCCATTCGTGAAACTGAAGTGGACAATTCATACTTAAATATCACATAGACCTATTGAACAATACATTTTTGCATAACTGAAATAGTTAAACACGACACAGTTAAAGCACCACACGACAAATGCTACTACAACAAAGGGTACGGGTTGGCAAGCTAGAAAAGGTAAGATTTGTTGATAGAATGTTGCCTCACATTTCATGGACGAGATCCTTCCAGTTGGAAGAGCACAGACCCATGGTGCGCTCTCTGATGTCACAAATGGGCTGTTTTACCTTGGAAGAACCTTCGTGGGTGCCCTCCTCATGGTCATGGTCGTGGTCGATGAGATCTGACTTGGCAATTGAGGATCCCAAGCCGTCGCCGTAGTACGTGTCATTCAGAAATGACAAAATGGGCTCGATGGTGTATAAATCTCGCAAATCCTTGACCGCTTGGCGGAGGAGATCAGCGGCAGGGCCGTGGAAGAGATTGACGGTGGTTGAACCAGAGGGGTTGGGGATGGACCACTTAACCTGTGACATGGCCCGCGTGAAGCCGTCGGTGTGAACGAGCTTGATGTCGTAGCCGCTTTCCGAGATCTGATGTACGCTAGCCCGCTGACATGAAGCCTTCGGCATGGCAACATAGTCAACATCTTCACCGGTTTCCACGGCGATGTGTTGCTCCGGGATCGACAAGTCGGGGCGAACGGTGGCCACCTCGCCAACGTCCACCAAAGAGGCCATGATAAACCTCTTCTTGGCTGAACGCTCGTCGGGCTCCCCGGGATACGTGGTCGAGTTTAGGCTGCGACATTCTGGATCAGGAGATGTGGATCTGGCGGGGAGGGACACCGCAGGCCTCATCTAAAAACTCAGGGGAGTGGGCGACGGTATGGGAATCGTTGGGTAACCTGAACTTTATTATCTAAGCTAGGAGGAACTGGCAGACCGGCAGGGGTTGGCGGCGGCGGCCGCCGCGAGCTAGGGTTCGAGGGGGGAGGGGGGTGGGTGGGGGACTGTGGAGGGGGTGGTGGCATTTGAGGATACACTGCGGGTACTGAAAATTTTAGTAATGGTGGGTGGAGATGGTGGTGGACGAGGGAGGGCGACGGTTCAAATGCCTCGGCTACTGCAATTTTACTATAATGTCGGTGCTGGAGGAGTGTGGGCGACAGTTGAAGTACGACAACTACTAAAATTTGGATAAAGGAATTGATGTGGGGCGGGAGTGCCCAAGATCGCGCATGGTCCAATAACAATATGCATGTATGATAATAAGGAAAAGTGGCGCGGATCCGCCGATTTTTGCAACGCTCAAGGCGGGTAGTTTGTTTTTTATATTTCTCGCTAGCTGGTCTATCGCACACGGTTCGTCCTAATTTCCAAATAAACTTACCCGCCTTTAGCTTGCACAGGTGGTGGTTTTACAGCGCACTTGCATCGCACACGGTTAAGCCAGTACCTCTATTCTTTGCTCGCGCTTGCGCGGTCGTGGTGATTTCAGCGCACTTGCATCACACACGGTTGAGCCAGTACCTCCACCTTAATTTGCTCGCACTTGCGCGGTCGTGGTGATTTCAGCGCACTTGCATCGCACACGGTTGAGCCAGTACCTCCACCTTAATTTTCTCCCGCTTGCGCAGGTGTGGTGATTCACATCGCACTTGTATCGCACACGGTTAAGATATTATACCCTGTTCCGTTGAGCGTCATCAGAGTATTTGCAGCAAAAAATAACGTTAGAGAGGGTCAAAAGACAGCCACACTAGCATGTGGCCCAAATATATATGAGAGAAAAGGGAGGTTTGTGATGTTCAAAATTCCAATGCACAACTTTGACCACGCGGGCCCACGGTTGGGCGCATCGGTGAAGATCGATGAGAGGGGACAGAAGTCAAGAACCACCTGGAAGGGGCTAAATATATGTACGAATATTGGGGATGTTTAAAACTTTAAATACACAATGCATAACTTTGGTGGCACCTGCCTCGCAAACCCGAAAGCACCCTAACAACCACCTAGCTAGGATATATATATAATGACATAATGTCGTACCTAGCTAGGATGCTTGGCCCACCACCTCCCACTTCGTGTCAGCGGGGCGGATGCACGTAATGATCGATACTTTGGTCATACATGCATGTCTCCATGACCTACCATAAGACGGACCAATGAATCTATCGTTTGGTCAAATAACAATTGTTGTTGTCGATCAACCGCTTGGGCCAATAGATTGAACCATCATAAAAATCGCACGAGAGGGACCACAAAACCAGCACCTCTTGCATGCGGCCCAAAATGATGTACGTTGGGAAGGGGCGATGTGTGTTTTCAATATAGAATAATGTACAATTTAGATGTGGTGCCTACCTCTTGATACAGACAAGAACCATGAAGGCAAGGTAGTTAAGGACGAGATACGTAGGGTTTGATGTAGGTTGAATCCAGCAAACCGAGCATGTGGGAGGGAATCCTGACAACGCATGAGCTCGAGCTTTGGTTGAGCAACATGTGACGGCGACCGGCCCTAACACGAACTAGGAGGAATCCATTCATGTCCAACACATAATACCCCTCATTATCGGTCAAAGGGATGATATATACACACACGGGGAGCCCACAGATATGCGTGTTGTCACAAAAAACCGCACAAGGGAGACGTGGTCGATCAGAAGACCCCGTATACACTACATGCGGCCCGAAAATATGTATGGGTACGATTGTGTGTGATGTGTTTAAATCCCAAATGCACAACTTTGACGGGCCACCAACTACATTACAAACCGAACACCGTACCCGACTCCAAGCCTGGTTCAATATGTACGATGTCAGTTTCCCAACTTCGAGGCGGCGGCGGGGTCGTCCCACGCATGCGCTCAAACTTTATTTGGTCTAGCATGGGACACATCTATCTACACACACACACACACACACACACATCTATACACCTATATAGTGTGCGAATAACTTTGAAAGTTGGTCGTTGGATGAAGCCAATCCGACGGTATAGATATGGCAATCCGTGCACTACTGGCCGTTGGATATCATCTACATTCCCCCAGATTCTGCCACATGCATGTACAATCTAGAAGACTCCATGGTTGAACTTAAGCATAATGCACAAACCTCAAACACAGAAGCACTTCTCCTTTGTTCTCTAGAATCTTCCATATCTTGCCCAAACTTTTTTTAAATGAATTATCACTTTCTGTTTTTACCTTTACAATGCACAATTCCATGAATCTTAAAATAGATTTAGATTTTTTTTATAAAACTAATTGATTTTGGATGAGATGAACTATAAGAATTAAACGAACATCTACATCATGCATATATGACTCAAAGCTTACATGCTATAGTGTGGTATTTATTCATAATTTGGTTACCAAATCTCATGTGTGCAATGCACGTGTACCTTACTTGTATCAATAGGAAACCATCATGGTCAAACCCTTCTCGTTCTGGGTCAAAGGGATAGATGAGTGTGGCCCCCTAAATGTCGGAAAAGGATAGTATATATACCTCGGCGAGCGCACAGATATGTGCCGCGTCTATAAGCCGCACAAGGGAGACATGCTCGAGAAGAACACCCTGCCCCCTATACCTTGCATGCAACCTGAAAAAAGGTTTATATAATCGCCATACAGGTCAAGTCAATCATTCTTTAATTTTTTTAGAGAAAAAATAACCCATAAAAACATAGTAGGTTTATATAATCGCCATGACAAGTCCGGTCAATCATTCTTTAATTTTTTAGAGCAAAAAATAACACATAAAAACATAGTCTACAAATTAGCAAAACAAGGATCCCAAGGTTTATATAATTGCCATGATAGGTCATCATAGATATATATTAATATATCTCTATAATGACCGTGTCACGGCATTTAAATGAAGATTGAGATATGCAACTTCCCACCGGGTCACCCATCCTTGGACTACTCCAGCCCGAGCACACTTAACTTCTGCGTTCTATTCAACTAGGCTAGCGGATGGGAAGCCGGCCCTTGCTGATAAGAATTGCCTCCTTGCCATTAAGGTGTTTCATGCTGTCGAAAGGGCTCAGGGTTGCCGTTCGATCTGGGAGCATCCAACGGTGCACACGTACGATCCGTGGGGTTTGGGTTCTGGCCAATCAAAACGCACAACTCAGATCGCGCGCGTAGCAAAGGGGGGGCATCGGCCACGGTTTGATAGGCACACGGCCTTCGTGTGTGAACCGTGTGCTATTTGAAAACATTTTTGGAGGGGCTATTTGAAAACATTTACATGTGCTGTCAAACGGGATGAGGATCGCCATTCGATCAAGGAGAATCCAACGGTGCAGACGTACGATCCGTGGGGTTTGGGTTCTGGCCAATCAGAACGCACGACTCAGATCGCGCGCGCAGCAGGGGGGATATCATACGGAAACCAACATTCGGTGGAAACAGGTGAAAACCACGATAAAAAGATGTTTTGAAGTTTCAAAAAAATTGAAAAAAAATGCGGGATGTTAAGAGGAAGATGTTTTATTGCCACACAAAATTTCAAGTTGAAACACATTACGAGATGTGAGCTATGTAAAAGACAAAATCAGTGTTGAATAGTGCCGAATAGTAATGTCACTATTCAGGGCTGAATTTGCCTTTTTCATAGCTCACATCTCGTAATGTTTTTCAACTTGAAATTTTGTGTCGCAATAAAACATCACCTTCTTAACATCCCACATTTTTTTCTTCAGATTTTTATGAAACTTTAAAATATTGTTTCCACGAAGTTTTCATCGAATATCGGCTTTCGTGAGTGAACCGTGTGCTATTTGAAAACATTCCGTGAGAAGAATCTCGGTTTTTAAATCCCCGTGAATCCAAAATTAAGCTGAAAATCGTGAAACCTGGCATGGTGTCACGACATGGCACTTATATGTCGAGGAATTTTTTCCGTCCATTGTGGCGCAAGTTTTATTACAAGCCTCTTACAAACCGGAGCTTCTCTCAAAGAAGCCTCGTGGTTCCGATAGGGAAACGTGTCCCCCTTGTGGGGGAAACGCAATCACTACCTCTTTTCGGCTTGTATTTTCTTCTACAGGCGACATGGAATGACATGATATTCATGCTGAAATTTAAACTTATTCAGGGTTCGTTTGGTCTTTTTATACACTAATTGAGTTTCCTAGGCATTTAATTCCCATAATTCAAATCTGAACTACAAATACATTCCTCATTCACCAAAATGGCTAGAAAGATTATACATGTGTCCTTGGGTGCATGTTTAGGTCCCATGCCAGGAATGGGTACGAATTACAACCGTACCAGTGTCATGGCTCATCCTCAAACATTTCGAATCTTGGTTTTTAAGTCCCCATAAATCCTAAACTCACCAGAAAGTCATCAAAGGTGGCATGATGGTGTCACGTCATGGCACATATATGTCGTGGTAAAAACATTGTCCAATTTGGGCCAAGCTTTATTACAAACCTCTTACAAAAATTGGAGCTTCTCTCAAAGAAGCTTCGTGGTTTCGATAGGGAAACATGTTCCCCTTGTGGGCGAAACGTAATCACTGCCTCTTTTCGCCTTGTATTTTCTTCCACGGGCAACATGGAACGACATGATATCCGTGCTGAAATTTAAACTTATTCAGGGTTTGTTTGGACTTTTTATACACTATTTGAGATTGCTAGGCATTTCATGTCCATAATTCAAATATGAACTACAAATACATGCTCTAGTTCACCAAAATGGCTAGAAAAATTACACATGTGTCCTTGGGTTCATGTTTAGGTCTCATGCCAGGAATGGGAACGAATTACAACCGTACCGGTGTCCTGGCTCGTCCTCAAACATTTCGAATCTCGGTTTTTAAGCCCCCATAAATCCTAAACTCACCAGAAAGACATCAAAGGTGGCATGGTGTCATGTCATGGCACATATATGGCGTGGTAAAAACATTGACAATTTGGGACAAGCTTTATTACAAACCTCTTACAAACCGGAGCCTGTCGCAAGAACCCTCGTGGTTTCGATAGGGAAACATGTCCCCTTGTGGGCCAAATGATAATCACTCCCTCTTTTAGCGTCGTATTTTCTTCTACACGTGACACGAGACAATTGGAGATTCGCGCTGAACTTTGAAATTATTCAGGGTTTGTTTGGCCTTTTTTATTCATTAATTGAGTTTTCTAGGCATTTCAATGTCCATAATTCAAATCTGAACTACAAATACATGCTCCAGTGCACCAAAATGGCTAGAAAAAACATAGATTTTTCCTTGGGGTGCATGTTTAGGTCCCATGGAACGAATGGGAACGAATTCAATCGTCTCGCCGTCCTGGCTTGGCCACAAACATTGTGAATCTCGGTTTTTAAATCTCTGTAAATCCAAAACTCACCAGGAAATCATGAAACTTGGCATGGTGTCACTACATGGTACATATAATTGTCCAATTTGGGCAAAGCTATATTACAAGCCTTTTACAAACCGGATCCTGTCGCAACCCTCGTGGTTCCGGTAGGGAAACATGCCCCTCTTGTGGGCTAAACGATAATCGCTGCCTCTTCTCGCCTTGAACTTTGTTTTCTACAGGCAACATAGAATAACAGGAGTGTCGGGCTGAAATTTGAAACTGTTCAGGGTTCGTTTGGCCATTGTATATATATTACTAATTACTAAGTTTTCTATGCATTTAATGTAGTCCATAATTCAAATTTGAACTACAACCACATGCTCCAGTGAAGCAAAATGGGTGGGAAATCGTATATGTGTCATTGGGTGCATGTTTAGGTCTCATTTAAAGAATGGGAATGAATTACAAACTTGTCATCGTCCTGAAACATTGAGAATCTCAGTTATTAAGTCCCAATAAATCAAAAAGTCACCCAAAAAACATGAAACTTGGCATGGTTTCATGACATGGCACATATATGCCGTGGTAAAAAAATCGTCCAGTTTGAGAAGAGGCGCACACATTAGTAGCCAACGAAGTCCTTTTTGAAACAAAAAGCTGACACGTTAATATCGCAAACGGTTGTATTATATTAACCATGTCGAAATTTAACCATACTCGATGACGTGCGTGCAACTGTTTGATTAGACGGGATGAGCGCGAGAAGTCTGCCGTGCAGGCTTGACGGGACGCGTGCGAGCAGTCCGCCGCGCAGGCTCGACGGGACGCGTGCATCATGTCCACCTCGCAGGCTTGACGGGACACGCGCGAGAAGAAAGGCCACCCATTCTCACTAGGAAGAGACCTCTTTGACCTCCATGCACCAGCCGTCGCCCACCTCGCTCACAACTTCTCCATTAATGGGTTAATTAAAGCACCTGGACGGAGGGTGTTTGCTTGTGATCCCATGGCAACATTTTCTTTGTTCGTGTTTTCAACTCATACTCTGCCCTAATTTAAGTTGCCACATATATAGGGCAACGGATAATGCGACCACAAATAAAATGGCAACGGATAATACGATGACAAATTTATAATGGCGCAGATAATAATTGTCTTACATATTTCGGATAATTTAAAATGCCACATGCGGCAAAGCCCGGAACACACGGGGGCAAGAGAAGAAGGAAATTGCAAACAACGATCTGGGTCGCTACTGTCTCTACTCGTTGATGGATCGCCGGGCGGCGAAATCCTCCAGCTCCTTCAATTCCTCACGACTTTGCTTGAAAGCAGCCACGGATTCCTCCACCTCCTGCTCGCACTCGATCCGGAGCTTCCTCATGCCACCCATTAGTTCCTCGACGACCGCTTTCAGCGTCATCTCTGAGGCACTGCTCTGCTCATGCAGCATCTTCCAGCCGGCGGCCTCCTCCTCCTTCTCGGCGACAACTTGAGGAACTTCGCATTGTCACCCATGAGTTGCTCGACGAGGCCGGTCGCCTTGTCAACCAAGGCATCGCTGATCTTGAGCAGCTTCATCAAGCCGTCGACCAGCTCCTTCTGCGTAGTGACGCCAGTGCTACCTCTTGAGCACTGCGTTAGTTTTCCCTTGAAGAGGAAAGGGTGATGTAGCAAAGTAGCGTAAGTATTTCCCTCAGTTTTTGAGAACCAAGGTATCAATCCAAGAGGGAGGCCACGCCAAGTCCCTCGTACCTACACAAACAATAAGAACCTTGCAACCAACGCGATAAAGGGGTTGTCAATCCCTTCACGGCCACTTGCAAAAGTGAGATCTGATAGAGATGATAAGATAATATTTTTAGTATTTTTATGATAAAGAGTAAAAGTAAAGAAAGCAAAATAAACGGTGATAGAAATAACGGTAGATTAATATGATAGAGAATAGACCCAGGGGCCATAGGTTTCACTAGTGGCTTCTCTCAAGAGCATAAGTATTACGGTGGGTGAACGAATTACTGTCGAGCAATTGATAGAATTGAGCATAGTTATGAGAATATCTAGGAATGACCATGTATATAGGCATCACGTCCGTGACAAGTAGATCGACTCCTGCCTGCATCTACTACTATTACTCCACACATCGACCGCTATCCAGCATGCATCTAGAGTATTAAGTTCATAAGAACGGAGTAACACTTTAAGCAAGATGACATGATGTAGAGGGATAAACTCAAGCAATATGATATAAACCCCATCTTTTTATCCTCGATGGCAACAATACAATACGTGTCGTTTCCCCTACTGTCACTGGGATCGAGCACCGCAAGATTGAATCCAAAGCTAAGCAGTTATCCCATTGCAAGAAAGATCAATCTAGTAGGCCAAACCAAACTGATATTTCGAAGAGACTTGCAAAGCTAACCAATCATACATAAAAGAATTCATAGGAGATTCAAATATTGTTCATAGATAATCTTGATCATAAACCCACAATTCATCGGATCTCGACAAACACACCGCAAAAAGAGTTACATCGAATAGAACTCCAAGAAGACCGAGGAGAACGTTGCATTGAGATCCAAAGAGAGAGAAGAAGCCATCTAGCTAATAACTATGGACCCAAAGGTCTGAGGTAAACTACTCACACATCATCGGAGAGGCTATGGTGTTGATGTAGAAGCCCTCCATGATCGATGCCCCCTCCGGCGGAGCGCCGGAAAAGGTCCCAAGATGGGATCTCACGGGTACAGAGAGTTGCGCCGGTGGAAATAGGTTTTCGTGGTGCTCCTGGATGGTTTCGGGGTACGTAGGTATATATAGGCGGAAGAAGTAGGTCGGTGGAGCAACGAGGATGGAGGGCACGCCCAGGGGGGTAGGCGCGCGCCCCTACCTCGTGGCCTCCTCGTTGATTGCTTGACGTCCACTCCAAGTCCTCTGGATCACGTTTGTTCCAAAAATCACGCTCCCGAAGGTTTCATTCCGTTTGGACTCCGTTTGATATTCCTTTTCTGTGAAACACTGAAATAGGCAAAAAAACAGCAATTTGCATTGGGCCTTGGGTTAATAGGTTAGTCCCAAAAATAATATAAAGTGCAAAATAAAGCCCATTAAACATCCAAAACAAAATATATAATAGCATGGAGCAATCAAAAATTATAGATACATTGGAGACGTATCAAGCATCCCCAAGCTTAATTCCTGCTCGTCCTCGAGTAGGTAAATGATAAAAATAGAATTTTGAATGTGGAATGCTACCTAGCATATTCTTCAATGTAATTTTATTTATTGTGGCATGAATGTTCAGATCCAAAAGATTCAAGATAAAAGTTTAGTATTGACATAAAAATAATAATACTTCAAGCATACTAACCAAGCAATTATGTCTTCTCAAAATAACATAGCCAAAGAAAGCTCATCCCTAGAAAATCATGTAGTTTGGCCATGCTTCATTTTCGTCACACAAGAATGCTCTCATCTTGCACAACCCCGATGACAAGCCAAGCAATTGTTTCATACTTTAGTAATCTCAAACTTTTTTCAACTTTCATGCAATACATGAGCGTGAGCCATGGATATAGCACTATGGGTGGAATAGAATATGATGATGGGGGTTGTGTGGAGAAGACAAAAAAGATAAAGTCTCACATTGACGCGGCTAATCAACGGGCTAGGGAGATGCCCATCACTTGATGTCAATGCAAGGAGTAGGCATTGCCATGCAACGGATGCACTAGAGCTATAAATGTATGAAAGCTCAACAAAAGAAACTAAGTGGGTGTGCATCCAACTTGCTTGCTCACGAAGACCTAGGGCATTTGAGGAAGCCCATTGTTGGAATATACAAGCCAAGTTCTATAATGAAAAATTCCCACTAGTATATGAAAGTGACAAAACAAGAGACCCTCTATCATAGAGATCATGGTGCTACTTTGAAGCACAAGTATGGAAAAAGGATAAGCATTGTCCCTCTCTTTTTTTTTGGGCCTTCTATTTTTTAATTGGACTTCCTTTTTTTGTTTTTTGGGACAATGCACTATTAATAATGATCATCACACTTCTATTTATTTACAACTCAATGATTACAACTCGATACTAGAACAAAATATGACTCTATATGAATGCCTTCGATGGTGTACCGGGATGAGCAATGAATAAAGAGTGAAATGTATGAAATAATATGCATGGTGGCTTTGCCACAAATACGATGTCAACTACATGATCATGCAAGGCAATATTACAGTGATGAAGCATGTCATAATAAACGGAACGGTGGAAAGTTGCATGGCAATATATCTCGGAATGGCTATGGAAATGCCATACTAGGTAGGTATAGTGGCTGTTTTGAGGAAGATATAAGGAGGTTTATGTGTGATAGAGCGAATCGTATCACGGGGTTTGGATGCACCAGCGAAGTTTGCGCCAACTCTCAAGGTGAGAGAGGGCAATGCACGGTACCGAAGAGGCTAGCAATGATGGAAGGTTGAGAGTGCGTATAATCCATGGACTCAACATTAGTCATAAAGAACTCACATACTTATTGCAAAAATCTACAAGTCATCAAAAACCAAGCACTACGCACATGCTCCTAGGGGGATAGATTGGTAGGAAAAGACCATTGCTCGTCCCCGACCGCCACTCATAAGGATGACAATCAAAGAACACGCCATGTTTCAAATTTGTTACACAACGTTTACCATACGTGCATGCTATGGGACTTGCAAACTTCAACACAAGTATTTCTCAAATTCATAACTACTCAACTAGCACAACTTTAATATTGTCAGATTTCGGGTTCCGGCCGACCCTCTAGGTTCGAACTCTGGGGTGCACGCGGAGATCTCACCTCCTACCTACCTACACCTTGTCGCCTCGCAAGGATCTAAACTACACAAAGAGCAACACAAGGGACACAAGGTTTATACTGGTTCGGGCCACCATTGTGGTGTAATACCCTACTCCAGTGTGTGGTGTGGTGGATTGCCTCAGGGGCTGATGATGAACAGTACAAGGAAGAACAACCTCGCGAGGGTCTGTTCTTGGCCGGTGCGATGAACTGATAGGGGGAGTTCGGTCGCTTCTCTCTCTCTTTGGATTTGAGATTGATCTCTAGCTCTCTTCCAGATGCCTCTACCCTGTGGGTGGCTAGTCCTATTTATAGGCAAAGGCCCTGGGCCTCTTCCCAAATATTGAGCGGGAAGGGCGCCAACAATTGGCCATTTTGAAGGGGAACATCTAGTACACTTATCTTGACTAAAGTCGGTCCTCGCCTGCCAAAGACTCTGAAGGTGACGCCGGCTTGGGCTCCATGATGACCTCCTTCCTGCCGTTGTGTTGGTCTTGGTCTTGTTGCACCAAAATGGTTGCCTTTGCTTGATGCTCTCGCCTGCGCTTGCCTCCTTTGCACCAAAGAGGAAATGAGGACACCATGCGGGCTGGCGCACGCCTGGCGCCCTCGGTCGTCATGGCTTGCGTCATGGGCACCTCGTGAGGTACCCCGCCTTGATCTCTCCGCCTCCTCGCGAGCCAGCCTGACGAGGCCGTGCCTGAGGAAGCTTCTCGTCGTCCGCCCAGTCATGAGGCCCCTCGAGAGGGTCTTGAGCTTGTGCTGATGAAGATGGGCCGTACTAGGCCACCCCTTGAGCCACGCCGCAGGCAGGCAAGTCTGGGTACCCCTATTCCCAGAACGCCGACAGTAGCCCCCGGGCCCAAGGCGCGCCTGGACTTGGCTTAGCAGAGAGGTGAAGGGGCAAGTGCGAAGCGCCGCGGGCCCTAATAGCCTGCGGCCTTGGGCGCCGCGTGGAGGTTGATTGGACGTGGGCGTCTCCACTTCCCCACGACGCCTCGGCAACTGCACGAATTGACAAGTCCCTGCATGCAAAGCGGGTCATGATTACCTGTGATCGTGGAGGTCGACGGTTGGCCTTCCCCGGTTATAAGCACGGAACGGCGCGTTCCCTTCCAGTCCATCTCTTCTTGCTTCTCCTTCTTCTCCATCCTTGCCCTTGCTCCACATTGCGGCGATGGCTCCGATCCGCCGGTTCTCCACAGAAGGGAAAGGAAAGGCCCCCCGAGAGGGTCCCGATCCGCTTCCGCCGAAGAAACGGCTAGCCCTCTGCCGTCGAGATGAGGGCGCCCGACAGGAGGTGTCGAGGCCCTGGTACGAGCGGCCACCGCCAGGGTTCCCGCTGCCCTTGTACACCCGCATTGAGGGCCCTGAAGGAGTCGATGCCGAGCGCCATGGACGACGCCGCCGTCGGCGCCGGCGGGTCACGGCGGTGCGGGTTGTTCCTACTGGAGTCCATGCCGAGGGCTCCTCTCGAAAGTTTGTGCTCCACGCCGCCATGCCTCCTCAGTCTTGGATTCGCCTTCCTCCCTCCTTTGCCTTCGTGATTCCGCAGAGGGGATCTCTGGAGCTCTGGTTGCAGCACGTCGGCTGCAGCACCCTTGCGACCGAAGCGGAGGTTGCGGTCGTCGCTCCGGGCAAGGTCTTCATGACTCGAGGCTGGGGCGAGATCGCCCGGGTCTGCAGGACGAGGGTGTTGGAAATATTCCCTAGAGGCAATAATAAATTGGTTATTATTATATTTCCTTGTTCATGATAATCGTTTATTATCCATGCTATAATTGTATTGATAGGAAAATCAGATACATGTGTGGATACATAGACAACACCATGTCCCTAGTAAGCCTCTAGTTGACTAGCTCGTTGATCAACAGATGGTTACGGTTTCCTGACCATGGACATTGGATGTCGTTGATAACGGGATCACATCATTTGGAGAATGATGTGATGGACAAGACCCAATCCTAAGCCTAGCACAAAGATCGTAGTTCAGTATGCTAAAGCTTTTCTAATGTCAAGTATCTTTTCCTTAGACCATGAGGTTGTGCAACTCCGGATACCGTAGGAATGCTTTGGGTGTACCAAACGTCACAACGAATCGGGTGGCTATAAAAGTGCACTACAGGTATCTCCGAAAGTGTCATTGGGTTGGCACGAATCGAGACTGGATTTGTCACTCTGTAAACGGAGAGGTATCTCTGGGCCCACTCGGTAGGACATCATCATAATGTGCACAATGTGACCAAGGGGTTGATCACGGATGATGTGTTACGGAACGAGTAAAGAGACTTGCCGATAACGAGATTGAACAAGGTATCGGATTCCGACGATCGAATCTCGGCAAGTACAATACCGTTAGACAAAGGGAATTGTATACGGGATTGATTGAGTCCTTGACATCGTGGTTCATCCGATGAGATCATCGTGGAACATGTGGGAGCCAACACGGGTATCTAGATCCCGCTGTTGGTTATTGGCCGGAGAACGTCTAGGTCATGTCTGCATGGTTCCCGAACCCGTAGGGTCTACACACTTAAGGTTCGATGACGCTAGGGTTATAAAGGAAGTTTGTATGTGGTTACCGAATGTTGTTCGGAGTCCCGGATGGGATCCCGGACGTCACGAGGAGTTCCGGAATGGTCCGGAGGTAAAGATTTATATATGGGAAGTCCTATTTTGGCCACCGGAAAATGTTCGGGATTTTTCGGTATTGTACCGGGAAGGTTCTAGAAGGTTCCGGAGTGGGGCCCACCTGCATGGGGGGACCCACATGAACGTGGGTAGTGGGGGCAAGGCCTCACACCCCTGGTCAAGGCGCACCAAGATCCCCCCTTAGAAGGAATAAGATCATATCCCAAAGGGATAAGATCAAGATCCCTAAAAAGGGGGGATAACAATCGGTGGGGAAGGAAATGATGTGATTTCTTTCCTCGCACCTTTGCCAACACCCCAATGGACTTGGAGGGCAAGAAACCAGCCCCCTCCACCCCTATATATAATGGGGAGGCGCATGGGAGCTGGACCCTTGCCCCTGGCGCAGCCCTCCCCCTCTCCAACTCCACCTCCTCCTCAGTAGTGCTTGGCGAAGCCCTGCAGGATTGCCACGCTCCTCCATCACCACCACGCCGTTGTGCTGCTGCTGGATGAAGTCTTCCTCAACCTCTCCCTCTATCCTTGCTGGATCAAGGCATGGGAGACGTCACCGGGCTGTACGTGTGTTGAACGCGGAGGTGCCGTCCGTTCGGCACTAGGATCTCCGGTGATTTGGATCACGACGAGTACGATTCCTTCAACCCCATTCTCTTGAACTCTTCCGCTTAGCGATCTACAAGGGTATGTAGATGCACTCTCCTTCCCCTCGTTGCTGGTTTCTCCATAGATAGATCTTGGTGACACGTAGGAAAATTTTGAATTTCCGCTACGTTCCCCAACAGTGGCATCATGAGCCAGGTTTATTGCGTAGAATCTTTGCACGAGTAGAACACAAAGTAGTTGTGGGCGTTGATTTTGTTCAATATGCTTACCGTTACTAGTCCAATCTTGTTTCGACGGTATTGTGGGATGAAGCGGCCGGACCGACCTTACACGCACACTTACGTGAGACAGGTTCCACCGGTGACATGCACTTGGTGCATAAGGTGGCTAGCGGTGCCGATCTCTCCACTTTAGTCGGAATGGATTCGATGAAAAGGTTCCTTATGAAGGGTAAATAGCAATTGGCATATCACGTTGTGGTTTTGCGTAGGTAAGAAACGTTTTGCTAGAAACCCATAGCAGCCACGTAAAACATGCAAACAACAATTAGAGGACGTCAAACTTGTTTTTGCAGGGTATGCTATGTGATGTGATATGGCCAAGAAGAATGTGATGAATGATATGTGATGTATGAGATTGATCATGTTCTTGTAATAGGAATCACGACTTGCATGTCGATGAGTATCACAACCGGCTGGAGCCATAGGAGTTGTCTTAATTTATTGTATGACCTGCGTGTCATTGAACAAACGCCATGTAATTACTTTACTTTATTGCTAACCGGTAGCCATAGTAGTAGAAGTAATAAGTTGGCGAGACAACTCCATGGAGACACGATGATGGAGATCATGGTGTCATGCCGGTGACGATGATGATCATGGAGCCCCGAAGATGGAGATCAAAAGGAGCAAAATGATATTGGCCATATCATGTCACTATTTGATTGCATGTGATGTTTATCATGTTTATACATCTTATTTGCTTAGAACGACGGTAGTAAATAAGATGATCCCTCATTAAAATTTCAAGAAAGTGTTCCCCCTAACTGTGCACCGTTGCAAAAGTTCGTCGTTTCGAAGCACCACGTGATGATCGGGTGTGATAGATTCTTACATTCACATACAACGGGTGTAAGCCAAATTTACACACGCGAAACACTTAGGTTGACTTGACGAGCCTAGCATGTACAGACATGGCCTCGGAACACAAGAGACCGAAAGGTCGAGCATGAGTCGTATGGTAGATACGATCAACATGAAGATGTTCACCGATGATGACTAGTCCGTCTCACGTGATGATCGGACACGGCCTAGTTGACTCGGATCATGTAATCACTTAGATGACTAGAGGGATGTCTATCTGAGTGGGAGTTCATTAGATGAACTTAATTATCCTGAACATAGTCAAAAGATCTTTGCAAATTATGTCGTAAGCTCGCGCTTTAGTTCCACTGTTTAGATATGTTCCTAGAGAAAATATAGTTGAAAGTTGATGATGGCGATTATGCGGACAGAAAAAAGCTTATGTCCTTAATGCACCGCCATGTCTTTGAACCCCAAACGTCGTTTGTGGATGTTGTGAACATCGGACATACACGTTTTGATAACTACGTGATAGTTCAGTTAAACGGTTTAGAGTTGAGGCACCAAAGACGTTTTTCGAAACGTCGCGGAACATATGAGATGTTTCGAGGGCTAAAATTGGGATTTCAGGCTCGTGCCCACGTCAAGAGGTATAAGACCTCCGACAATTTTCTTAGCCTGCAAACTAAGGGAGAAAATCTCAATCGTTGAGCTTGTGCTCAGATTGTCTAAGTGCAACAATCACTTGAATCGAGTGGGAGTTGATCTTCCAGAGATAGTGATGTTTCTCCAAAGTCATTGCCACCAAGCTGCTAGAGCTTCGTGATGAACTATAACAAATTAGGGATAAATATAATGATCCTTGAGATATTCGCGATGTTTGACACCGCGAAAGTAGGAATCAAGAAGGAGCATCAATTGTTGATGGTTGGTGAAACCACTAGTTTCAAGAAGGGCAAGGGCAAGAAGGATACTTCATGAAACAGCAAATCAGCTGCTGCTCTAATGAAGAAACCCAAGGTTGAACCCAAACCGAGACTAAGTGCTTCTGTAATAAGGGGAACAGCCACCAGAGCAGAATTACCCTAGATACTTGGTAGATGAGAAGGCTGGCAAGGCCGATAGAAGTATATTGGATATAGATTAAGTTATTGTGTACTTTACTAGTACTCCTAGTAGCACCAGGTATTAGATACCGGTTCGGTTGCTAAGTGTTAGTAACTCGAAATAAAAGGCTACGGAATAAGCGGAGACTAGCTAAAGGTGAGTTGACGATATGTGTTGAAGTGTTTCCAAGTTTGATGTGATCAAACATCGCACGCCCCTCTACCATCAAGATTAGTATTAAACCAGAATAATTGTCATTTGGTGTTTGCGTTGAGCATAGACATGATTGGATTATGTCTATCGCAATATAGTTATTCATTTAAGGAGAATAATGGTTACTCTATTTATTTGAATAATACCTTCAATGGTCTTGCACCTAAAGGGATGGTTTATTGAATCTCGATCATAGTAATACACATTTTCATGCCAAAATATATAAGATAGTAATGATGGTACCACTTACTTGTGGCACTGCCATGTAAGTCATATTGGTATAAAACGCATGAAGCTCCATGTTGATGGATCTTTGGACTCACTCGTTTTTGAAAAGTTTGAGACATGCGAACCATGTCTATTGGTGTATACGCATGAAGAAACTCCATGCAGATGGATCGTTTGGACTCACTTGATTTTGAATCACTTGAGATATGCAAATCATACCACATGGGCAAAATGACTGAAAAGCCTCGGTTTCAGTAAGATGGAACAAGATAGCAACTTTTGGAAGTAACACATTTTATGTGTGCAGTCCAATGAGTCTTTGAGGCATCAATGAATATCGTTATGTTCTTACTTCACGGATGATTTGAGTAGATACTGAGTGTATTTACTTGATGAAACACAAGTCTGAATTATTGAATGGTTCAAGTAATTTCAGAGTGAAGTTGAAGATCATCGTGACAAGAGGATAAAATGTCTATGATATGATCATAGAGATGAGTATCTGAGTTACGAGCTTTGGCACGCAATTAAGATATTGTGGAAATTGTTTCACAATAAATACCGCCTGGAACACCATAGTGTGATGGTGTGTCCAAACATCATAGTTGCACCCTATTGGATATGATGCGTACCATGATGTCTCTTATCGAATTACCACTATCGTTCATGGGTTAGGCATTAGAGACAACCACACTCACTTTAATAGGGCACCACGTAATTCCGTTGAGACGACACCATTTTAACTATGGTTTGGAGAAACCTAAATTGTCGTTTCTTAAAAGTTTGGGGCTGCGACGCTTATGTGAAAAAGTTTCAGGTTGATAAGCTCAAACCCAAAGCGGATAAAATGCTTCTTCATAGGACACCCAAAACAGTTGGGTATACCTCCAGTCTCAGTTCCGGAAGCAAAAAGGATTGTTTCTAGAATTAGGTCCTTTCCCGAGAAAAGTTTCTCTCGAAAGAATTGAGTGGGAGGATGGTGGAGACTTGATGAGGTTATTGAACCGTCACTTCAACAAGTGTAGTAGCAGGCACGGGAAGTTGTTCTGTGGCGCCTACACCAATTGAAGTAGAAGCTATGATAGTGATCATGAAGTTTTGGATCAAGTCACTACCGTACCTCGTAGGGTGACAAGGATGCGTACTACTTCTGAGTGGTACAGTAATCCTGTCTTGAATGTCATGTTGCTAGACAACAATGAACCTACGAGCTATGAAGAAGCGATGGTGGGCCCGGATTCCGACGAATGGCTCAAGGCCATAACATCCAAGAGAGGATCCATGACTTTGGAAGAAATACTTGATGGTCGTAAGGACGTTGGGTAAAGATGGATTTTAAAAGGAAGACAGACAATGATGGTAAGTATCACCATTAAGAAAGCTCGACTTGTCGTTAAAGATGTTTTCCGACAAGTTCAAGGAGTTGACTACGGTGAGGCTTTCTCACTCGTAGCGATGCTAAGAGTCTGTTGGAATTGGATTAGCAATTACTGCATGATTGATGAAATCTTGCAGATAGGATGTCAAAACATTGTTTCCTCGACGTTATACTTGAGGAAAGGTTGTATGTGATACAACTAGAAGGTTTTGTCAATCCTGAAAGATGCTAACAAGTATGCAAAGCTCCAGCAATCCTTCTAAGGACTGGAGTAAGCATCTCGGAGTTGGAATGTACGCTTTGATGAGATGATCAAAGATTTTGGGTTTATACAAAGTTTGTGAGAAACTTGTATTTCCAAAGAAGTGAGTGGGAGCACTATAGAATTTTTGATAAGTATATGTGAATGACATATTGTTGATCGAAAATGATGTAGAATTTCTGGAAAGCATATAGGGTTATTTGAAAAGTGTTTTTCAATATAAAACCTGAATTAAGCTGCTTGAACAGTGAGGATCAAGATATATGAGGATAGATAAAAAGGGCTAAATGGTACTTTCAAATGAGCACATACCTTGACATGATCTTGAAGGTGTTCAAGATGGATCAGTCAAAGAAGGAGTTCTTGCCTGAGTTGTAAGGTATGAAGTTAAGAGTTAAAGCTCGACCACGGCAGAAGAGAGAGAAAGGACGAAGGTCGTCCCCTATGCTTCAGACATATGCTCTGTAGTATCCTATGTTGTGCACCGCACTGGAAGTGTGCCTTGCCATGAGTCTGGCAAGGGGGTACAAGAGTGATCCAGGAATTGATCATTGGACAGCGGTCAAAATTGTCCCTGGAGTAAATAAGGACATGTTTCTCGATTATGGAGGTGATAAAGAGTTCGGCGTAAAGGGTTACATCGATGCAAGCTTTAACACCTATCCGAGCGACTCTGAGTAGCAAACCGGATACGTATAGTGGAGCAACCATTTGGAATAGCTCCAAGTGGAGCGTGGAAGCAGCATTTACAAATTACATAGAGATTTGCGAAGTACATATGGATCTGAATGTTGCAGACCCATTGACTAAAACCTCTCTCACAAGCAAAACATGATCAAACCCCAGAACTCATTGAGTCTTAATCACATGATGATGTGAACTAGTTTAGTGACACTAGTAAACTCTTGGATGTTGGTCACATGGAGATGTGACCTATGAGTGTTGATCACATAGCCATGTGAACTAGATTATTGACTCTAGTGCAAGTGGGAGACTGTTGGAAATATGCCCTAGAGGCAATAATAAATTAGTTATTATTATATTTCCTTGTTCATGATAATCGTTTATTATCCATGCTATAATTGTATTGATAGGAAACTCAGATACATGTGTGGATACATAGACAACACCATGTCCCTAGTAAGCCTCTAGTTGACTAGCTCGTTGATCAACAGATGGTTACGGTTTCCTGACCATGGACATTGGATGTCGTTGATAACGGGATCACATCATTTGGAGAATGATGTGATGGACAAGACCCAATCCTAAGCCTAGCACAAAGATCGTGTAGTTCGTATGCTAAAGCTTTTCTAATGTCAAGTATCTTTTCCTTAGACCATGAGGTTGTGCAACTCCCGGATACCGTAGGAATGCTTTGGGTGTACCAAACGTCACAACGAATCGGGTGGCTATAAAGTGCACTACGGTATCTCCGAAAGTGTCATTGGGTTGGCACGAATCGAGACTGGATTTGTCACTCGTAAGCGGAGAGGTATCTCTGGCCCACTCGGTAGGACATCATCATAATGTGCACAATGTGACCAAGGGGTTGATCACGGGATGATGTGTTACGTAACGAGTAAAGAGACTTGCCGGTAACGAGATTGAACAAGGTATCGGGATACCGACGATCGAATCTCGGGCAAGTACAATACCGTTAGACAAAGGGAATTGTATACGGGATTGATTGAGTCCTTGACATCGTGGTTCATCCGATGAGATCATCGTGGAACATGTGGGAGCCAACATGGGTATCCAGATCCCGCTGTTGGTTATTGGCCGGAGAACGTCTAGGTCATGTCTGCATGGTTCCCGAACCCGTAGGGTCTACACACTTAAGGTTCGATGACGCTAGGGTTATAAAGGAAGTTTGTATGTGGTTACCGAATGTTGTTCGGAGTCCCGGATGAGATCCCGGACATCACGAGGAGTTCTGGAATGGTCCGGAGGTAAAGATTTATATATGGGAAGTCCTATTTTGGCCACCGGAAAATGTTCGGGATTTTTCGGTATTGTACCGGGAAGGTTCTAGAAGGTTCCGGAGTGGGGCCCACCTGCATGGGGGACCCACATGAACGTGGGTAGTGGGGCAAGGCCCCACACCCCTGGTCAAGCGCACCAAGATCCCCCTTAGAAGGAATAAGATCATATCCCAAAGGGATAAGATCAAGATCCCTAAAGGGGGGATAACAATCGATGGGGAAGGAAATGATGTGATTTCTTTCCTCCCACCTTTGCCAATGCCCCAATGGACTTGGAGGGCAAGAAACCAGCCCCTCCACCCCTATATATAGTGGGAGGCGCATGGGAGCTGGACCCTTGCCTGGCGCAGCCTCCCTCTCCAACTCCACCTCCTCCTCGGTGGTGCTTGGCGAAGCCTGCAGGATTGCCACGCCCTCCATCACCACCACGCCGTTGTGCTGCTGCTGGATGAAGTCTTCCTCAACCTCTCCCTCTCTCCTTGCTGGATCAAGGCATGGGAGGCGTCCACCGGCTGTACGTGTGTTGAGCGCGGAGGTGCCGTCCGTTCGGCACTAGGATCTCCGGTGATTTGGATCACGACGAGTACGACTCCTTCAACCCCGTTCTCTTGAACGCTTCCGCTTAGCGATCTACAAGGGTATGTAGATGCACTCTCCTTCCCCTCGTTGCTGGTTTCTCCATAGATAGATCTTGGTGACACGTAGGAAAATTTTGAATTTCCGCTACGTTCCCCAACAGAGGGGCGCGGCGCTTCCGTGATGTTCTTCAAGGTCTTTGACGCGGAAGGACGCCGACTGGAGTGCTGCCCTGAGAGAGGTGGTCGAGGCCCTGCTGCGGCAAGGACTAGGCTCGCCGACCGCTCCCCCAGCCGCTCCTCAGGCGGCGGAGGCGGCGGAGGATCCAGCGACTCCGCCGAGCTCTTTGCGACCCTGGAGACGAGCGACGACAGCTACGAGCCCCCGAGCTTGCGTCGCTCTCGGAGCAGGGCAGGCTCGTCAGGCCGCCGCCGCCACTGATCTGGATGGGGTTGGCGCCGGTGCCTGATGGCCCACTGTTGATGATGGCGTCTTTTGTAGAGGCGCGTGTAGTTAGCGTTCTTTAGGATCTGCTCCCTTTGTTCCCTGCGAGGAATCAAAAAACGCGCTCCATGGGGGCTTGTAAGGTGCATGTGGTTCTGTTTGTTAATATGATCCTCGTCGTGAAGTGGTGCGAGATGCTCATCCCATCTTAGCTTAGTTCCTTCTTTCGAACCTCACGAGGGCTTGATGCTCTGCGCCGACAGGTCCCGGTCCCAAGGCAGGCTTCAGCCATCGTGGGTATGCCAGGTCGCGATGCCGTGGTCAAGGCCAGGAGGTGAGTGGCCCGGGGTCCATTAAGAGCCCCTGAGTCACGATGCTTAGGAGGTCCCCTTTAGAGCTCAAGCAGCCATAGTTCGGTGAGAAAGGAGCGCGACGTTGCTAACACGGGATTGCCTTAGGTGCGAGGTCGGTGCTGCGATAGCTAGTATTTTTGGAGGAGGACTTATCTCGGGGGTCAGGAACCGCTTCTTGGTGCAGCGTTAGGTCCGCGCATCGGCAGAGGAGGAGTTGCCTGGCGAGGTCCCCGCGTGCCTCTTCCCTCTCGCCTTTACTCCCCTTTTTGCTCTACGTCCTCGGGTCCCGGCCCTCGAGCGAGCTCAGCCGTCGTTGGTATGCCAGGTCGCGATGCCGTGGACAAGGCCAGAGGGTGAGGGCTAGAGAGCCAGTAGGAGCCCATGAGTCACGATGCTCAGGTACCCCCCCCTTTAACGTGCAAGCGGTTCGCACGGACGAGAGTGAAGGAGATGTCGTGAGGGCCTCGCCTGACGCTGCTCCTTGAAGAGATCCTGCAGGCTCATCACAAGAAGAACAAGAGTTCGCCACGACAATCGACAATCAGCCGTTGGTTGCTCTGGAGGGGTGACGAGGCACTGAAGGCTTGACGAGGTGGCGCCATGCGGGCCTGCCGCGGCCAGAGCTCAGCCATTCAGGTTTGTCGGCGTTGCAGGGACGGACCCATGCGCAAGTGTCGTGCCGTTAGGGAGCAGCTCCATCAGTTGGTGTCAATCAAGCGGGCGACTAGGTCAAACACGTTAATCACGAAGGAGCAAGTTCATTTAGATAGGTGCAGGGAAGGCAGACATCGTTGGGTCTGGCCCGAGCGACTTGGGGATGATGCAGCCCGAGGGGTGCCCCCAATAAAGTAAACTAGAAACATGAATCAAAAGGGATACATGCTGCAGGGACGGACCCACGCGGCCTGGGAATGATGCAGCCCTAGGGGGCGCTCCCAGCTGAAAATGAAACTCGAAGGATGTCACCTGATAATGTTGAAGATGAAGGGATGCCGAAGTAGTGGACGTCGTGCGCTGCAGAAGCCGATCTTCACGAGCCCCCAGACCTAGGAGCCTCGGGGGGCTCCGGAGGCGCTGGTGGCTCCTCGCGGACCATCTCCATCTCCGCCAGGACTGTGGAACGCCTGGCCACTTGAGCCTCCAAGATGCTCCTTATGAGGCGCTGGCGCGTGGCAGCCACGTTCGGCAAGCCGTAAGGCATGTGAACGTAGCTGTGGGGTGGACCTTCACAGCGCCCCACGCGTGAGGGCCAACGGCGCTCCTGAGAGGCAGCTCGGTTGAGCCCTGGTATGTCGATGCAGACGCGCAGCCCACCATCCTCGCCTGGATGGGGAGCTACGGCGGTGCGGCGCCGCCATTCATGACTCTTGACTCTGCGGCTCTGAATGATCTTGCCGACGAACTCCCCGAGGGTTTGGCCCTCCTTGCCTCGCTCCTTCCCGAGGGAAACGTGCTTTGAAACACGCCTCCAAGTGGTGCCCGGCGCCTCCTCGTGATCTTAGCAAAGTCGGTGGCCCTCCAGAGAGAGCCCCGAGCCTTGCTCGAGGAGGCGCCAGTGCGCCTTCCTATCTGACGATGAAGGAGGTGCCCCCTGAACAGCGCGAACCCTGAGGGGCCTGCCTCCCGAGGGGTCGGGCCAGGCGATGTCTTCTTCTTCTTAGGAGCAGCCTCGGGGAGCCTCCTGCTCCTGTGATCTGGGTCTTCAATTGACGCGGCTTGAAAAGCACGCTCCAGGGAACACACAACGTCTCTCTCTTCACAAGGCACCGTGATGACTCCACCGCTTCCTGGCATCTTGAGGACATTGTAGCCGTGATGAGTCACGACCATGAATTTGGCCAGAGCTGGGTACCCGAGGATGGCATTGTATGGCAGGCGAATGTGGGCGACGTCAAAGTCAATGAGCTCGGTCTTGATGAAGTCGTCGCTACCCTGACGGTGACAGTGGAGGCGGACCTGCTGTCGGTGTCAAAACCGCGGATCTCGGTAGGGGTCCCGAATCTGTGCGTCTAGACGGATGGTAACAGGAGACAAGGGACACGATATTTTTACCCAGTTCGGGCCCTCTCGATGGAGGTAGTACCCTACTCCGCTTGATTAATATTGATGATATGGGTAGTACAAGAGTAGATCTACCACGAGATCAAGGAGGCTAAACCCTAGAAGCTAGCCTATGGTATGATTGTTGTTCGTCCTATGGACTAAAACCCTCCGGTTTATATAGACACCGGATAGGTTAGGGTTACACAGAGTCGGTTACAATGGTAGGAGATCTACATATCCGTATCGCCAAGCTTGCCTTCCACGCCAAGGAAAGTCCCATCCGGACACGGGACGAAGTCTTCAATCTTGTATCTTCATAGTCCAGGAGTCCGGCCAACGGTGATAGTTCGGCTATCCGGACACCCCTAATCCGGACTCCTCAAGAGCCCCGAACCAGGCTTCAATGACGATGAGTCCGTAAGCGTTGATTGTCTTCGGCATTGCGAGGCGGGTTCTTCTCCAAATTCCATATACTTGTCGAATAGTGTCCGGCTTCTGATAAATGCTGCGCTCCTTGGCTTCTACGCCCAATAATGGCCATCTTCCACGTGTTTGAATGAATGCGAAGAGCCAGGGTATTTTTACACTTACCCCCCTAGCTGCGCAAATGAGCTGCCTATAAAAGGGGCGAGGATCTAGATCTGAGTCACACCAACCCCTTCATGAAGCTTTTATCGAGCGCCTCGACCAAAGCCCATTCCATCATGGACGACGCTGGCTCCTCCTCTCGCGCTCCCCTCCCTCACCAGAAATTGGGAGAGATGCTCAGTCCATATAGCGAGCTAGTTATACTCCAAGCCAAGGGATTTCTTCCCCCGGCCTTCATGGTCCCGGTTCGAGCCGGACTTGCCACCTACAAGGGCGGAAAGCAAGCGGAGAGTGTCCCCGATCCCTCTAAAGGAGAGCGGTATGCTTCATCTCTTATCTAGTAAGAGGACTCGGATTTCCAATCCATCCGCTCTCCGGGGCTCTTGGAGTTCTACGGCCTCGGTTGCACCACCTTACTCTGCCTCCATCTTGCACATCGCGGGCTTTGTGGCCCTTTGCGAACTGTTCTTGGGCGTCGAAGCTCATTTCGGGCTGTGGAAGAGATTATTCTGCCTAATACCCCGTTCTCATGAGGGGTCAATATATCAAGTGGGCGGAGCCGAGCTATGGCGCATCGCCGGGACCGGATACCTATCCGGAACCCCAAAGAAGGCGTCCAAGACTGCCTTGAATGGTTTTACATGGAGGACGTCCCTGCGGATCCTGTTGGATCGGCCTTCCAGAGTTCAGCAATGCTCCTCTGAAGAAGCGCCTAAGCTGGCGCCCTCGGAGCCCCCGGAGAGAAAATGACCGGGATGTCCTCTATTTGATGAGCCGAATAAGGCTACTGGCTCATGCCGGATTGACCATGATTGGAGTCATGGCAATCTGCATTATGAGGGGAGTGCAACCGCTCCAATATAGGGGCCACCCCATGTGGGACTTCAACGGGGAAGACGATGCCACCCGCCATGGCCGCAAAGGGCCGGGATCGGTCACCGAACGGGTGAAGATCTTGTCTGCCATGTATAAAGGGGAGGAGGAGGATTTCCTCCACGTCAATCCACTGAAGGAGTTTTCTTCGAATAATCCTCGAAGCTGGGTAAGCAAACATCTTTGTGACCTGTCCGATCCATGTTCCCATGGATAAATATCTCATTTCATGGTTTCTGCAGCGAATGCGCCGGACCGTGGAGAAGATACATAGCCGCCCCACAACCCGAGGATCCGAACGGTCCCTCGATCCGACCTCCAAGAGGATCCGGATATAAAGGTGGAGTTGATCGACGGGTGTTCCACCAACTTAGCATCGACAATGCTTTGGTTGCCATTACGCCGATTACCCCGAATACTTCCACCTCACAGTAATCGAGACCGAGGCCCCAATATTCGATAATGACCCATCCGTGCTTATTTCTTGATCATCGATACCAATGGTGTTTCGCAGGGGTACCTTCGAGGCAGGAAGTCGAGCCATGGGCGGCTGGCCAACAAGGGCAAGACGGCCTTGCAGGCTAAAAAGGAGTGCGGTCTGGATCGAAACTCCTCCACAATGGTATGGCGTGTCACCATGTTCCTAGGATTGATTCCTAGAAGGCGTACTAACGCTGACGCTCTTTTCAGGAAAAAGAGCGCTCGCTGGACTGAGTCCGGAGAGGTTGCCAATCGAACCTCCATGGCCAGGCTCCAAAGCCGGGTCCAAGCGGAGGCGAACACGAGGCGTGACATCGGATGCTCCTCCGGCGAGAGGATGCCGACAGATTGTTCGCCACCAACTCCGAGGTGGAGAGCGCCTTGAATCACAAAGGCGTCGCCGGACAGTTCTTCGTGACGATGTTTCTCCCAAGAGGCCTTGAATGCCTTCAATTGGGAGATGCGCACCTCCGTGCCGCTCAAGATGGTCTAGCGAGCCACGGAGCAAAGATGTAAAGGACATACGGGTAAGGAAATTTGACAGATTATATATGCCAAGAGCTCCGAGACTTAAAATAGTTAGAATAACTGATTTAAGGATCATTTGTTATGCAGAGATCTTACGTAAAAGAGTACCCGACTGTCCCAGAGCTTGAAGAGTGCAAGGCCCAACTTGAGGTCAAGACTAGCCGCCATGGGGGAGCCTCAGAGACCCCTCCGTAATATACGCTTCAAAAGATAAATAGCTTATGAAGTGCGGCGGGTGTGTAAATCGACAAAAATATTGCAGATTAAGCGCCGGATCGATCCGGACAAGCAACAGCTCTTGCGCCAGCTAAAGGCCGCGAGGCGTGCTTACGAGGGTGCGGCAGGAGAAAAATAACCTCCAAGATGCCAACACCAAGCTGGGTGAGGAACTAAAAGATGTTCGTGCTGTTGTCCGACCAGTAAGGAGAATCGGCGGCTTCGTCGCGGCATTTTCAAGAAGTGCTTGAGCGAACTTTGAAAGAGTTCGGCGAGGAAGGCGACTAACATAAACATGTATGTAGGTTTGCTCACAGGTTGTCCCGAGGAGGAGATGCCCATTTCTTGGGTGATCTTCTTCCCGAATTAAGGCCACCGCATCTAACGAGTCCGGCGGTGATGAAAGGCATCGCCGAGCCTTGTGGCCATCTATCTCCCCGCCTCAAGGCATTGGGGAGCTGGCAGAGCTGCTTCAAGGAGCACGGCGGCGCTCCGGCTATGGAAGATATTGGCCTGCCGTCAAGGCGCCAGGAGGCACGGGCCATGGTAAAGACGCTGACACGGTTGACCCAAACCACATGGCCGAGGTCGGACCTGTGGGGCTGATGGGATGGAGATCCTCAGAAGCTTAGTGTACGCCAAGTAGAATTGGCCGCCAAGTATTCCCAACAAGATTGTAAATTAGATAGCCTATTAGATGGCATTGAGGAGGAATACAATGAGTCGAGTTGACTATGTAAAAATATGACATGAAAAATGTCTTCTAGCCGATTGTAGATCGCTTGTCATAGCGGACCTTTTCGCTTCGACCTCGGACCCAATAGTCCGGAGTGTGTCCGAATACCTTCGTGGTTATATAAGAACCGGGTATGCATGGAGACAAGGCGTAGGGTCATTATTGCTTTATCGCATAAGTGCCCAACTAGTTATGTTATATTACATGGGTAGTAAGAAACATCTTCCAGGAGAATAGTTCCGTTAAGGGTTCCTTTCATGGGATGCATGCCCTAAAGTGCATGTCAAAGCTGCTATGAAAGCAGAAAATCATCCGGGGCAGATGGGTAAATAGTTAAAAATCATCTTTCAGTTCACCGACCGAATATTCCCTTAAGAACGCTAGCTTTCGGCTTCACCCAGTCTGAGGTACACATCCGGCTGACCCGGCAGTAACAATCGCAGAGGTGCTCCCTTTACCACCTAGCCAAACAATCGGGAACGTAGGGGTAAGCACAGGAGCCAGGCAACCCAACTTGGCCAAAACTTAAGTCATATCGATGCATATAATGGTGAATAAAAGGTACATGCGGAAGTTTAACGCATGTGTTGGGCATGAAGCCCGTATAAATAAGCTTCTGTTAAAGAAGCCCCCAGGTATAATGAGCGCGGACAGCGCGTCAAGTATGTGCGAAAAAAGCGCAAACGAGCCTCTAGAGGCTTCAAGAAGAAGGAGGAGGAAGGAGAGAAATAAAAGACAGCAAAAATAGAAAATGTGGACGGAGGAAGGAGACGAACTTGGAGTCCGGCGCTTAGGCGTAGAATCTTCGTAGACGGGCTGCGTTCCATGGGTTTGGCTCGAGTCGGTTATCCGATGCGTTTCGCAGATGGTATGCTCCGCCGGTTAGGACCTGGTCGATGATGAAGGGACCTTCCCATTTGGGCTTGAGTTTGTCCTTTTTCTTGTCCGGCAGGCGTAGAACTAGTTCGCCAACGTTATAAGCTTTGGCCCGCATTTCCTCGCTTTGATATCTTCGAGCTGCTGTTGATAGAATGCGAACGAGCTTTTGCCACGTCGCGCTCCTCCTCCAATGCGTCCAAACTGTCCTGCCGATCGAGCTCGGCTTCTCTTTCTTCATACATGCGCACGCGAGGTGAGTCATGTATTATGTCGCAGGGCAAGACTGCCTCTGCGCCGTACACCATAAAGAATGGTGTGAATCCGTAGTACGATTCGGCGTGGTCCGCAGCCCCAGTCTGAGTCGAGCTCCTCAAACCAAAGGCGTGTTAGATTCCTTGAGGGACCGCACTAGTCTGGGTTTAATGCCGCTCATGATTAGACCATTTGCTCGCTCGACTTGGCCGTTGGTTTGAGGGTGATAGATCGAGGCGTAATCGAGCTTGATGCCCATGTTTTGCACCATAATTTGACCTCATCGGCCGTGAAGTTGGTGCCGTTATCGCGATGATACTGTGGGGACACCGTAATGGTGCACTACCCTGATATGAAGTCTATCACCGTCCGGATTCGCCGCTTTTAACAGGCTTGGCCTCTATCCATTTGGTGAATTTATCCACCATGACCAATAGGTATTTTTGCTTGTGGGTTCCTCCCTTAAGGGGTCCAACCATGTCAAGCCCCTGCACATGACGGCCAGGTGATGGGTATAGTTTTGAGGCGGTGGGTGGCATGTGGCTTTGGTTAGCAAAAGCTGGCAACCTCACGATCGTTGGACTAAGTCCTGCAAGATCTGCCCGGGCCGTCGGCCAATAAAATCCTGTATGGAAGGCCTTGCCTACAAGGGCCGGGCTGCGGCGTGGTGCCCACCCATCCGCATGAATTTCAGCTAGGAGGTTTCGCCTTCCTCTTGGAGATACACCTTTGAAGGACTCCGGTAGTGCTCTTCTTATAAAGCTCTCCCTCATGGACTTTATAGGCTTTAGATTGCCATACTATGCAGCGAGCCTCATTTTGGTCTTCGGGGAGTTCCTGCCTAGTTAGGTAGGCTAGGAATGGCTCCGTCCACGGGGCAACAACCGCCATTATTTCATGAGCGGAGGGTGTTATCTCGGGGGCAGAGCCTCCGGTTGTGTCAGAGTGTTTGGCGTCAGGCAGTGCGGTTGGGTCCGGATTGGTATTGCCGGACTCCCCTTCCCATAGTACGGATGGCTTGAACAACCTTTCCAGAAAGATATTGGGTGGGACGGCATCGCGTTTTGCACCGATGCGTGCCAATATATCCGCCGCCTGGTTGTTATCCCGGGCTATATGATGAAATTCGAGCCCTTCGAACCGTGCTGACATTTTTAGGACCGCATTGCGGTATGCTGCCATTTTCGGATCTTTGGCATCAAAGTCCCCGTTTATTTGAGATATTGCGAGGTTCGAATCCCCGCGCACCTCTAGGCGTTGAATGCCCATGGAGACTGCCATCCGGAGGCCGTGCAGAAGGGCCTCGTATTCGGCTGCGTTGTTGGAGTCCATATACATTATCTGAAGGACGTATTGGACTGTGTCCCCGGTTGGGGACGTCAGGACGACGCCAGCCCCTAGGCCGGCCAACATTTTGGAGCCGTCAAAGTGCATGATCCAATTGGAGTATGTGCCATACTCTTTAGGGAGTTCGGCTTCAGTCCATTCGGCCACGAAGTCGGCCAAAACCTGTGACTTAATAGCTCGTCGTGGCTTATAAGTTATGTCGAATGGAAGGAGCTCTATGGCCCATTTAGCAATCCGGCCCGTCGCGTCGCGGTTGTTTATAATGTCGTTAAGAGGTACTTCGGAGGCTACCGTTATCGAACACTCTTGAAAGTAGTGTCGCAGCTTCCGGGATGCCATGAACACCGCGTATGCTATCTTTTGATAGTGTGGGTACCGGACTTGCATGGAGTTAGGACAAGGACACATAGTAAACCGTTTTTGAAGAGGGAACGGTGTCCGTCCGTTCTCGTTCGACAACGAGCACCGCTGACAACTTGATGTGTTGCGCGATATATAATAGCATTGGTTCACCCACTTTGGGCGCGCCAGACCGGATTTGTTGCCAAAATGGCCTTTATTTCTTCGAGTTCGGCGTGGCGGCATCCGCCCACTCTAAGTGTTTGGTGTGCCGAGGAGGCGGTAAAGGGTAACGCTTTTCTCCCAAGCGGAAATAAAGCGGCTTAGAGCCGCTACGCATCCCGTCCATTTTTGTATTTGTTTGAGGTCTTTTGGAATATCCAATTGTGACAGAGCTCGGATCTTGGCTGGGTTTGCTTCAATTCCTCTACCGGACACAATGAAGCCCAGGAGCTTTCCTACCGAACGCCAAGACGCATTTTTCCGGATTGAGCTTGATGTCATATTTTCGAAGATTGTCGAATGTGAGCCTCAAGTCGTCTACTAGAGTTTCGACGTGCTTGGTTTTGACAACCACGTCATCTACATATGCTTCCACCGTTTTGCCGATCTGGTTTGCCAGACATGTCTGAATCATGCGCTGATATGTTGCGCCGGCGTTTTTGAGCCCAAAGGGCATTGTGTTGAAGCGAACGGGCCGTATGGAGTGATGAATGCTGTTGCAGCTTGGTGCAGCTCCGCCATCTTGATTTGGTGGTAGCCGAGATACGCGTCGAGGAAGCACAATGAGTCGTGTCCTGCTGTAGCGTCAATAATTTGATCAATTCGAGGGAGGGGGAAGGGATCCTTTGGGCAAGCCTTATTAAGGTCTTTAAAATCAACACATAGGCGCCAGGATTTATCCTTCTTTGGTACCATCACCAGGTTTGCTAGCCAGTCCGGATGTTTTATATCTCTGATGAATCCGGCTTCCAAAAGTTTGGCTAGCTCCTCTCCCATGGCCTGTCTCTTGGGTTCGGAAAAGCGCCGAAGAGCCTGTTTGACTGGCTTGAATCCTTTTAGGATATTTAGGCTGTGCTCGGCCAGCTGACATGGGATTCCTGGCATGTCTGAAGGGTGCCAAGCAAAGATGTCCCAATTTTCTTGTAGAAATTCTCGTAGTGCGGCGTCTACATCAGGGTTTAATTGTGCCCCAATGGAGGCCGTCTTTGCAGGGTCCGTTGGGTGGACTTGGAATTTGACTATTTCATCCGCTAGTTTTGAAGAAGTGGACTTGGATCTTTTATTAAGTATCACATCGTCCCTGTTCATCGTGGAGCGCATCGCGGTGAGTTCCTCGGCCGCTAGGGCTTCGGATAGTGCCTCGAGGGCTAGTGCAACTGTCTTGTTTTCGGCGCGGAGTGCTATGTTCGGATCACTAGCGGGAGTGATGATTCCGTTAGGTCTGGGCATTTTAAGCTTCATGTACCCATAATGGGGTATAGCTTGAAAAATTGTGAATGCCTCTCGTTCTAATAAAGCATGATATCCGCTGTTGAACGGGGCCACTTGAAATGTGACCTCCTCGGACCTGTAATTGTCCGTGAGCGAATACTACGCCCAAGGTGTGATTTTTCCCTGCAGCATGCTTCCCGGCTAGGGATTATTCCTCTAAAGGTTGTGCTGCTTCGCTCAATGCGGTTCCAGTCTATTTCCATTTTTCGGAGGGTTTCCTCATAGATGAAGTTTAGTCCGCTGCCGCCATCCATGAGTACCTTAG